>OX328123.1:3324528-3772028 GCA_946811695.1 Gonocerus acuteangulatus | reverse complement strand
ATGTGTCGATCCAAGTTTTTCTGTTAGCTCTTCTACAGTTACAACAGGATTTTCTTCTACAGTAGCCTGCAGGAGTTGGTCGTCAAGCTCTGTTGGTAGACCTGTACGAGGCTCGTCTTCAAGCTTGCGGTTTATGTCGCTGGACTGTAGAATGTGTCGATCCAAGTTTTTCTGCAAGCTCTTCTACTGTTACAACAGTATTTTCTTCTACAGTAGCCTGCAGGAGTTGGTCGTCAAGCTCTGTTGCTAGACCTCTACGAGGCTCGTCTTCAAGCTTGCGGTTTCCCGCTCAAAATCGTTCAAACCACCGTTGCACTTGTCACTCACTAATTACATATATTTCTACAAATTTTCGACTGCTTTATCGAATTCCCAAAGGAGTAACCTCAAATGGCGTTACGCCATGGAATTACAGTAAGGAATAAACCTAGGTTCACTAACCAGAACTTAATAAATAGAAAGACTAAGGATATGCCACTCCCGAGTTACTCACTCTAACCTTATGACACGACAGGACAGACCAACTTGTCGGTACTGTAATACACCACTTACTGTTAAACACATCCTCACAGACTGTAGACAAAGACAACATGATAACATCCCACAAAACATGCACCAACTACTTACAGATGACAGTCACTACATCGGACAAATATTTGAATACCTCAGACATTTAAACATTTATGACCTCATATAATTTCTTATGAACTATATTCGTATGCAAATATAAATACAACTGATTGAGAACTAAAGCCAACCTCTACAAGGAAGGGACTATGTCCTCTTCTTCTATTATTTTCTAATTCCTTTATTTTCATTCCTGTATTTTCATACATTTGTAAAATTAGGCCACTTTGTTGTTGAGTCGCTATAGTTGCGAAAAAATAAATAATTAAAATAATAAATAGAAGTGTATTTAATGCTGTAGTAAACAAAAATAATAAATAGAAGTGTATTTAATGCTGTAGTAAACAAAAATAATAAATAGAAGTGTATTTAATGCTGTAGTAAACAAAAATAATAAATAGAAGTGTATTTAATGCTGTAGTAAACAAAAAATAATAAATAGAAGTGTATTTAATGCTGTAGTAAACAAAAATAATAAATAGAAGTGTATTTAATGCTGTAGTAAACAAAAAATAATAAATAGAAGTGTATTTAATGCTGTAGTAAACAAAAAATAATAAATAGAAGTGTATTTAATGCTGTAGTAAACAAAAAATAATAAATAGAAGTGTATTTAATGCTGTAGTAAACAAAAATAATAAATAGAAGTGTATTTAATGCTGTAGTAAACAAAAATAATAAATAGAAGTGTATTTAATGCTGTAGTAAACAAAAATAATAAATAGAAGTGTATTTAATGCTGTAGTAAACAAAAATAATAAATAGAAGTGTATTTAATGCTGTAGTAAACAAAAATAATAAATAGAAGTGTATTTAATGCTGTAGTAAACAAAAATAATAAATAGAAGTGTATTTAATGCTGTAGTAAACAAAAATAATAAATAGAAGTGTATTTAATGCTGTAGTAAACAAAAATAATAAATAGAAGTGTATTTAATGCTGTAGTAAACAAAAATAATAAATAGAAGTGTATTTAATGCTGTAGTAAACAAAAATAATAAATAGAAGTGTATTTAATGCTGTAGTAAACAAAAATAAATTGAAATGGAAGGAACAGACAGAATATTCAAAACCGACATTACTTATGGACATTCACTGGTACTTGTCACTGAAATGAATCTTTTACTGCTTAGTAGGGATGGGCGATAGTCGATAGTTCGGCACTATCGATAGGCCGATACTATCGGTCACAAAATATTGATACTATCGATAGTTATTCGTCTTCCTCTATTCCTTACATACCTGTCCAATGAAGAATTTAATCTTATAGAGAATAACGTTTATATAGAAAAACGAATTTATCTAAATTTATAAAAAGCATTTACAAAGATAAAAATATCAAGAGGCAGAAAAAAGTACAATTATTTCAAACTGTTATAGTTGTGCTCCTTGAGGCTCATATTACCAGAAATGAAAAACAACATTTCCGCTTTTCTTTGGCTCAGTCTGTTCCGCTGCTCAGAAATGATTTTTCCAGCGGCTGAATATACACGTTCTGAGGCTACAGATGAGCCTGGAAAGGTATTTACTGACTCCATTTTGAAGTTAGTTGTTTACACCAGACGGTTCCGTTTCAGTATTTAATTCACCAGACACGTCAGTATTTAATACCACAGCCCTCCAGATGATGAGAACTTCAATTCTAAAAAAAAAGTATTAACTCTATTGATAGTAATTATCGACTATCGCTCATCCCTACTTTTTAGATGCCAACTATTAAACACCATTAAAAAAGGCGTATTCTAACCTCAATTTTATTCTGTCCTTCTAACGTAGTTATGGCCACTATGAGGGAACTCACAATAAATGAGTAAATTCCAGGATATATAAGCAGACTGTTGAATCTCGCTAAGATGGCGCCGTTCCTGCGAAAAGGAAATTCATTTCCTTAAAGCCGAAACCGTCCAAGTCTTACCTTCCACGTGTAAAGAATAAACAGCTGTTTCATCAGTCACACAGCCACGTGTGTATTCCTTTTTTGCGGAATGTTCGCTAGTGTATTAAGATAAATGACAGGAGTTGCGGCCCGCTAGCGGTCCAAGTTTTAATGGATTCAAGTAGCGGCTCACCAAACCCGCAAACTTTGCTCGGCCGCAGATAATATAATAACACTATAGAACTCAAGAATAGCTATTTATTTCAGATCCATTTCACTGCTGGAAACTCTACCGTTTCATGGTCTCAGCATGTTTTTCATAGTTCTTCAGATATTTTCAATGCTTTCAAAAGATTCATTGATTTAGTTCTATTTGAAGGAATTTAGCCACCGAGAATTCAACCATGAAAGTATATTTTAAGTGTTCTATGTTGGAAAAGTTTAACATTCAATATAAATTACTATTTTGAAGAGAATATCAAATCACAATTTCGCTCGTCAGCATGAAATTGCATAATATCAAACTCTATTTTATCTATTAAACACGTCAGCATTTGATCTTTAAAAAACACTGGAAGCGGTATGGTCCTTATTGGGTTTCCGGGATTGCTGGTTACGTTGAGCGGGTTGGTTAATTATCATCACATTCGATTCAAGGTCATTGGAAAATAAAATGAAGAAAAACCGTTGAAAAGAATTTTCCATATGTTTTTAAGGTCCCGAACCCGTTGTTTTATTTTGGCCTTACGGGTTTTTCTAGTCGAACGAATTAAAAAAAAAAAAAATCATTTTCTGGGAGGTAATGCGAGTCAAACCAACTACGGGTTCGGACTCGGGGACTTTAAAAACATACGCATGATTTTCTGGGAGGTAATGCGAGTCAAACAAACTACGGGTTCGGACTCGGGGACTTTAAAAACATACGCATGATTTTTTTTTCAGATTTTTCCTATATTTATTCTTTCGTCTATCTTCAGATGATCTTGAACCTGATATGATGAATGTTTATCCATCCGCTTATCGTAATCAGCGCCCCCATAAATCCCATAACAACCATACCACTTCTAGTGTTTTTTTTTAGATCAAACATTGACCTGTTTCATAAAATACACATTGCAAGGAGCTAACACAAATATAGGGCTATAGGCAAACTCCATTCCATTATTATAGGGTATAGGGCTCAGTTTTACTGTATTTATCATGTGAAGGCAAACTCCATTCCATTACTATAGGGCTATAGGGCTCAGTTTTACTGTATTTATCATGTGAAGGCAAACTCCATTCCATTATTATAGGGCTTTAGGGCTCAGTTTTACTGTATTTATCATGTGAAGGCAAACTCCATTCCATTATTATAGGGCTATAGGGCTCAGTTTTACTGTATTTATCATGTGAAGGCAAACTCCATTCCATTATTATAGGGCTATAGGGCTCAGTTTTACTGTATTTATCATGTGAAGGCAAACTCCATTCCATTATTATAGGGCTATAAGGCTCAGTTTTACTGTATTTATCATGTGAAGGCAAACTCCATTCCATTATTATAGGGCTATAGGGCTCAGTTTTACTGTATTTATCATGTGAAGGCAAACTCCATTCCATTATTATAGGGCTATAGGGCTCAGTTTTACTGTATTTATCATGTGAAGGCAAACTCCATTCCATTATTATAGGGCTATAGGGCTCAGTTTCTGTATTTATCATGTGAAGGCAAACTCCATTCCATTATTATAGGGCTATAGGGCTCAGTTTTACTGTATTTATCATGTGAAGGCAAACTCCATTCCATTATTATAGGGCTATAGGGCTCAGTTTTACTGTATTTATCATGTGAAGGCAAACTCCATTCCATTATTATAGGGCTATAGGGCTCAGTTTTACTGTATTTATCATGTGAAGGCAAACTCCATTCCATTATTATAGGGCTATAGGGCTCAGTTTTACTGTATTTATCATGTGAAGGCAAACTCAATTCCATTATTATAGGGCTATAGGGCTCAGTTTTACTGTATTTATCATGTGAAGGCAAACTCCAATCCATTATTATAGGGCTATAGGGCTCAGTTTTACTGTATTTATCATGTGAAGGCAAACTCCATTCCATTATTATAGGGCTATAGGGCTCAGTTTTACTGTATTTATCATGTGAAGGCAAACTCCATTCCATTATTATAGGGCTATAGGGCTCAGTTTTACTGTATTTATCATGTGAAGGCCAACTCCATTCCATTATTATAGGGCTATAGGACTCAGTTTTACTGTATTTATCATGTGAAGGCAAACTCCATTCCATTATTATAGGGCTATAGGGCTCAGTTTTACTGTATTTATCATGTGAAGGCAAACTCCATTCCATTATTATAGGGCTATAGGGCTCAGTTTTACTGTATTTATCATGTGAAGGCAAACTCCATTCCATTATTATAGGGCTATAGGGCTCAGTTTTACTGTATTTATCATGTGAAGGCAAACTCCATTCCATTATTATAGGGCTATAGGGCTCAGTTTTACTGTATTTATCATGTGAAGGCAAACTCCATTCCATTATTTTAGGGCTATAGGGCTCAGTTTTACTGTATTTATCATGTGAAGGCAAACTCCATTCCATTATTATAGGGCTATAGGGCTCAGTTTTACTGTATTTATCATGTGAAGGCAAACTCCATTCCATTATTATAGGGCTATAGGGCTCAGTTTTACTGTATTTATCAAGTGAAGGCAAACTCCATTCCATTATTATAGGGCTATAGGGCTCAGTTTTACTGTATTTATCATGTGAAGGCAAACTCCATTCCATTATTATAGGGCTATAGGGCTCAGTTTTACTGTATTTATCATGTGAAGGCAAACTCCATTCCATTATTATAGGGCTATAGGGCTCAGTTTTACTGTATTTATCATGTGAAGGCAAACTCCATTCCATTATTATAGGGCTATAGGGCTCAGTTTTACTGTATTTATCATGTGAAGGCAAACTCCATTCCATTATTATAGGGCTATAGGGCTCAGTTTTACTGTATTTATCATGTGAAGGCAAACTCCATTCCATTATTATAGGGCTATAGGGCTCAGTTTTACTGTATTTATCATGTGAAGGCAAACTCCATTCCATTATTATAGGGCTATAGGGCTCAGTTTTACTGTATTTATCATGTGAAGGCAAACTCCATTCCATTATTATAGGGCTATAGGGCTCAGTTTTACTGTATTTATGAAGTGAAGGCAAACTCCATTCCATTATTATAGGGCTATAGGGCTCAGTTTTACTGTATTAATCATGTGAAGGCAAACTCCATTCCATTATTATAGGGCTATAGGGCTCAGTTTTACTGTATTTATCATGTGAAGGCAAACTCCATTCCATTATTATAGGGCTATAGGGCTCAGTTTTACTGTATTTATCATGTGAAGGCAAACTCCATTCCATTATTATAGGGCTATAGGGCTCAGTTTTACTGTATTTATCAAGTGAAGGCAAACTCCATTCCATTATTATAGGGCTATAGGGCTCAGTTTTACTGTATTTATCATGTGAAGGCAAACTCCATTCCATTATTATAGGGCTATAGGGCTAAGTTTTACTGTATTTATCATGTGAAGGCAAACTCCATTCCATTATTATAGGGCTATAGGGCTCAGTTTTACTGTATTTATCATGTGAAGGCAAACTCCATTCCATTATTATAGGGCTATAGGGCTCAGTTTTACTGTATTTATCATGTGAAGGCAAACTCCATTCCATTATTATAGGGCTATAGGGCTCAGTTTTACTGTATTTATCATGTGAAGGCAAACTCCATTCCATTATTATAGGGCTTTAGGGCTCAGTTTTACTGTATTTATCATGTGAAGGCAAACTCCATTCCATTATTATAGGGCTATAGGGCTCAGTTTTACTGTATTTATCATGTGAAGGCAAACTCCATTCCATTATTATAGGGCTATAGGGCTCAGTTTTACTGTATTTATCATGTGAAGGCAAACTCCATTCCATTATTATAGGGCTATAGGGCTCAGTTTTACTGTATTTATCATGTGAAGGCAAACTCCATTCCATTATTATAGGGCTATAGGGCTCAGTTTTACTGTATTTATCATGTGAAGGCAAACTCCATTCCATTATTATAGGGCTTTAGGGATTAGTTTTACTTTATTTATCATGTGAAGGCAAACTCCATTCCATTATTATAGGGCTATAGGGCTCAGTTTTACTGTATTTATCATGTGAAGGCAAACTCCATTCCATTATTATAGGGCTATAGGGCTGAGTTTTACTGTATTTATCATGTAAAGGCAAACTCCATTCCATTATTATAGGGCTATAGGGCTCAGTTTTACTGTATTTATCATGTGAAGGCAAACTCCATTCCATTATTACATTATACAATTATAATAATGTTTAATAATTTTTGTTAATTATTTACTTATATGGAAATATATTTATCTACTCTGTATGTCTTTGTGTGGGTGTGTATGTTACTATGTTTGTGGGGGTGTGTATGTTACTATGTTTGTGTGGGTGTGTATGTTACTATGTTTGTGGGGGTGTGTATGTTACTATGTTTGTGTGGGTGTGTATGTTACTATGTTTGTGTGGGTGTGTATGTTACTATGTTTGTGAGGGTGTGTATGTTACTATGTTTGTGAGGGTGTGTATGTTACTATGTTTGTGCGGGTGTGTATGTTACTATGTTTGTGCGGGTGTGCATGTTACTATGTTTGTGCGGGTGTGTATGTTACTATGTTTGTGCGGGAGTGAATGTTACTATGTTTGTGCGGGTGTGTATGTTACTATGTTTGTGAGGGTTTGTATGTTACTATGTTTGTGCGGGTGTGTATGTTACTATGTTTGTGCGGGTGTGTATGTTACTATGTTTGTGCGGGTGTGTATGTTACTATGTTTGTGCGGGTGTGTATGTTACTATGTCTGTGCGGGTGTGTATGTTACTATGTTTGTGTGGGTGTGTATGTTACTATGTTTGTGGGGGTGTGTATGTTACTATGTTTGTGCGGGTGTGTATGTTACTATGTTTGTGCGGGTGTGTATGTTACTATGTTTGTGTGGGTGTGTATGTTACTATGTTTGTGGGGGTGTGTATGTTACTATGTTTGTGGGGGTGTGTATGTTACTATGTTTGTGTGAGTGTGTATGTTACTATGTTTGTGCGGGTGTGTATGTTACTATGTTTGTGCGGGTGTGTATGTTACTATGTTTGTGTGGGTGTGTATGTTACTATGTTTGTGCGGGTGTGTATGTTACTATGTTTGTGTGGGTGTGTATGTTACTATGTTTGTGGGGGTGTGTATGTTACTATGTTTGTGCGGGTGTGTATGTTACTATGTTTGTGCGGGTGTGTATGTTACTATGTTTGTGCGGGTGTGTATGTTACTATGTTTGTGCGGGTGTGTATGTTACTATGTTTGTGCGGGTGTGTATGTTACTATGTTTGTGCGGGTGTGTATGTTACTATGTTTGTGCGGGTGTGTATGTTACTATGTTTGTGCGGGTGTGTATGTTACTATGTTTGTGCGGGTGTGTATGTTACTATGTTTGTGCGGGTGTGTATGTTACTATGTTTGTGCGGGTGTGTATGTTACTATGTTTGTGCGGGTGTGTATGTTACTATGTTTGTGCGGGTGTGTATGTTACTATGTTTGTGCGGGTGTGTATGTTACTATGTTTGTGCGGGTGTGTATGTTACTATGTTTTTGCGGGTGTGTATGTTACTATGTTTTTGCGGGTGTGTATGTTACTATGTTTGTGCGGGTGTGTATGTTACTATGTTTGTGCGGGTGTGTATGTTACTATGTTTGTGCGGGTGTGTATGTTACTATGTTTGTGCGGGTGTGTATGTTACTATGTTTGTGCGGGTGTGTATGTTACTATGTTTGTGCGGGTGTGTATGTTACTATGTTTGTGCGGGTGTGTATGTTACTATGTTTGTGCGGGTGTGTATGTTACTATGTTTGTGCGGGTGTGTATGTTACTATGTTTGTGCGGGTGTGTATGTTACTATGTTTGTGCGGGTGTGTATGTTACTATGTTTGTGCGGGTGTGTATGTTACTATGTTTGTGCGGGTGTGTATGTTACTATGTTGCAGTGTCAATAATTTACTATATAATTGTCAAATACCACTCACACACTCACTGACCTTTCATCGCCCAGCTAAAACACTCGCTAAGAGAGATTTTTTTTTTATATTTAAATTTTTAAGTATTTTTAGTTGGTTTTAAAGAGAGCATCCTCGCCTAGGCAGCATGCGTTGCTAGGACGATAACATGTTAGCTATTACCGCACTGTATCTATTTCTTAATATTATTTTTACATGCGATTTGTTTCAAGTATGATGGCAGACCTTGAATTACTAGAAATAAACTGTGATTTTGCCCCTCTTAGAGTTTACGCCCTGGTGATGGTCCATCCGAGGTAATAAGATGCATCCCCAATCCTTACACACTCTCGTCACCCAGCCAGAATAATTTTTGGCAATAATCACAAATATAACACTGACCAACAATGAATATGTTTCGGGCTTAAAAATACCCAATTATTAAGTATTCCCCCTCCCCCCTGAGTTCAAAAATCACCTCGAAAATGACCAATTAGCTCTTGTTTTCAAGATACAGTAACATGTCAATTTTTACATTCTCAACTTTCAGTTTGTTGAGAAATTTAGTTTTCATTATACTGCATCAAAAAACATGTGTTTTCAATACTCGGTTTGAGTCCGTAACATAGTACTTTTCGGGCCTAGGCCCGAAAAATCTTTTTGGTGCGCTTACCTTACCTGCTACTAATAAACATGTGTTCTTCAATGCATTTCCAATGAGGTAGTTCACACTAGAGAGTACCGTCACCGGCAGACCCCCAGCAGGCCACCGGCTGACCAATCTTGCTACCGACAGGCCACAGTCCAGCCGCCGACCGGCAAAATATTCTTCAATGCATTTCCAATGAGGTAGTTCACACTAGAGAGTACCGTCACCGGCAGGCCCCCAGCAGGCCACCGGCTGACCAATCTTGCTACCGGCAGGCCACCGTCCAACCGCCGACCGGCAAAATATTCTTCAATGTATTTCCAATGAGGTAGTTCACACTAGAGAGTACCGTCACCGGCAGGCCCCCAGCAGGCCACCGGCTGATCAATCTTGCTACCGGCAGGCCACCGGCATTTTTTCTTTTACTGCATGTTATTATATGAGTATATTTTCATTTATTCATCAATAATTTAATTTTATAATAATTTTTGATAAAATTATAAAAGAGACAATGTATTTTTGTACCAAAGTTCACAAAAATCGGACCATTTTCGAGCGTTTGAGAAAGTGAAAAGAAATATATATACATAAAAAAAAAATTAAAAACATTTCTGAAATTTCGAAATGTTGAATTATTTTTTTTTTAACATTACAATTTTGTTGTAAAAAAAAAAAATTAATATTTCAAGATTTCAGAAATGTTTTAAAAAAATTATTTCAGAAAAGTTTGTCTTGAATTGTTGAAGAATATATATATATATATATATATATATATATATATATATATATATATATATATATATTATTATTCTTGTGGATGACCCAAAATATTTCTTAATGCGTTTCGTTCTTTTAGGCTTAGGGTCGGGAAAAAGTAGTATTCCTTGTGTCACACCACTTTATTT
The DNA here is from genome assembly GCA_946811695.1 of Gonocerus acuteangulatus. Taxonomy (NCBI): domain Eukaryota; kingdom Metazoa; phylum Arthropoda; class Insecta; order Hemiptera; family Coreidae; genus Gonocerus; species Gonocerus acuteangulatus. Next base: position 3,761,860 of record OX328123.1, on the reverse strand, counting down.
TTTACTGCCCTACATGTTTCGTGCTTAATTCATTCGAACCTCATCAGGGGCACTTCTGCAACCAAATCCATTTTTGTGCCTCCCAATATTAAACATATTTAAAATATACAAAATTTTTAAAAGTCCAGATTTTAAAATAACTTTACCAAACATTTTTTAAAAGTCCTACCTTGCTAAGAAGCCCTCTCGTCTCCTCATGTACCTTCTACGGAGGCAGGGGTAATACTAGTCATGTCCTAAGCCTACCAATATGGCCGCGTCTTTATCTATATGTGGTATTTGTAAAGTCCGTCCGTTATAATAATTAGGTCTTAATCTATTAAAGAATGGAAAATTTGATGTACGTTTCTAAGATCGGTCCTTTTATTAACAGCTGTTTTTGAATTTTTTAGAATATAAATATTTTCTTTAATTTTTCTTTTCAGCGTGTTTCTTTCTTTGTTAAGTATTTTTACTTCTTTGAAATCAAAACAGTGCTTTTTTGATATTGCATGCTCCGTGAATGCGGTACCGTTTTCCTGTGTGTCAATGCTCTTTACGTGTTGTATAATTCTTTTACCTAATAATTGTGCAGATTCCCCAATATAACATTTGTTACAGTCGTTGCAGTTAATTTTATAAATATTATATTTTATGTCTGTGTACCCTGTCTATAATGTTACTAATCATATTCTGTATCTTGTGTTCATATTTACAACTAATTTTACATATTCCTTTACAAATTGTTTTTAGCCTATTCGCTATAAGCGGGTGATAATTAAACGTAAAATATCGATTTATTGGATTTAAATCTTTGTCATTTTTGTTTTTTACAAATAATTGCTTTCTTTTTTGAGAAAATAAATGTTGATTTAACATGGTTTCTTCCATTACAGAGTTATTTTTAGTAAAAAAATGTTTTATTTCTGTTTGTACCAATAATCTTTTTCTTTTGTGTGCTCCTACCGAATTATCATTGTTTATTCGTTTACGCTTATTATTTTTCCTACCTTTATCTTTCAATTCATTATCAATTTTAACTTTTTTAGAAGGCCTTGATTCTACAATGGATTGAGAGCATTTTCTTTTTCCAGTATTTTGCAGATCCTTAAAAAAGTCATCCGCTATATCAAATAGTTCGCGGTCATATTTATATTTATCATTATTATTCGGTCGATCATTCAATCTTTTTGAATATATTATGATTTTTTCTGCTCTTTTTATTTGAAGTTCAATTAAACTGTTAGGGTAATTATTTTCTTTGAAAACCTTCCTTAATTTATTTTTTATTTCACTAAAGAATTTAGGGGATGTTCTTTGTAAGGCTGATAATGCCCTATTATATAAAAGATTCTTTTTGAAATTATACGGGTGGCAGGAATAAAAATTAATCATTCTTGTCGAATGATATGGCTTAGGTTTCCATTTAAACTCTATAAAATTATTTTCATTTCTAATTAGTTCCATTTCTAGGAAGCCTAACTTTCTATCCACTTCCACCTCTTTTGTAAATGTTAAATTATGGCATTTTCTATTAAAAATGTCTAATAATTTATCTACCTCATTTTCTTTCACACATAAAATAAGGTCGTCAACGTACCGGTATAAAAACTGAATATTAATTTTGACCTCCGAAATAAGTTCTTCAAGAATGAAATTCATTATAATTCCACTAATAGCTATTGAAAGTGGGTTTCCCATCTGTATGCCATAAAGTTGTTTATATATTCTGTTATTGAATTGAAAATATCCAAATGTGCAGCATAAACGAATCCCCTCAATGAATAATTCTTTATTTTTAATCTTTGTATCTTTTTCAATCCTGTTCCAATTGTTGTTAATGAATTTAATTGCCAAATCCACTGGAATATTCGGAAACATGTTAACAACATCAAATGATATTAATTTACGGTCAGGTAAAATTTCAGTATTTTTTATATTGTCTATTAAATGAGTCGCATTTATAATATCAAATGGGTTATCATCACAAAATGTTTTTAGGTCTTTTGGAAACATTTTCGCTAATTTTTGTATCGGTGATTCGCAAGCACTAATAATAGGTCATTAACGCATTAAATATATATATATATATATATATATATATATATATATATATATATATATATATTAACATTTCAAAAGGTCAGAAATATTTTTAATTTTTTTATTTATTTTATTGTTGGGGAAAAAGAAAAAAAAAATGATTTCAGAAAAGTTTGCCTCTCATACGCTCAAAAATGCTCCAGTATTGATGAAATTTGGTACAAAAATACATTGTCTATTGTGTTATTTTATCGAAAAAACATGATCAAATTATATTATTGATAAATAAATGTAAGAATACACATAAAATGATATACAGTAAGAAAAAAAAACTTTCATAAAAAGGTAAGAAAGCAATTCAAGGCGCCGACCGAGACCGGCACGTCAGAATATTCTCCCCGAGACGGCCGGCATAGGTGGAATTCACACTATACATACCGTCACCTACAGGCCACCGTCCAACAGCCGACCGGCAAAATATTCTTCAATGTATTTCCAATGAGGTAGTTCACACATTAGCGGGGGCACCGGCAGCCCACCTGCAGGCAACTAGTAGGATTCTCGGAAAGAATGTTCTGACATGTCGGTACAGGTCGGTACAGCGGTGCATGTCGGTGCCTGCACGGTGTGTGTGAACTCTCTACCGACACATTCAGTTCGGTTCTTACCTTTCTTAGAGAAGGTTCTGACAGGTCGGTGCATGTCGGTGCCTGCACGGTGTGTGTGAACTCTCTACCGACACATTGGGCCGGGTGAATAAAAACAAGTAGGACGAGTAAATACTCGTGGAGTCTCAAAAGACAAGTAAAAACTTAAATTGATGTGAATAAAACAAGTATTTACTATTACTTGCTAGTAAATACTCGCACGGCAAGTATATACTAAGTAAACCCCCTGAATTGGTGTGAATAAGCGAAAGTAAATACTTCCGTGGCAAGTAAATACTTGTAGATTTGCAAGTCTACCTGACCCCAGACTTGCCAGTCCGTACTTGCTATCGGGATGGCTGCATTTCTGAACCTCCGTGGTGTCAAACATTACAGAGACTGGCGAGATATAAGTCCTGATGCATCAAAGAGACTATTAAGGTTCGAGAGTGAAAGTGTAGATTTTATTACAACCTACTTGCTCGATGAACACACCGATGCTCGAGGTGGAGGGTTAACGACACGGAAAAAATGGAACTTTTTCTCCGATATGTGAGTGATCCAGGATATCAAAGTGGTGTTGCTAACAATATCGGGGTGGAAAGGAGTACTGTCAGCAAAACATTTTCGAATGTATTAGACCAGATAGTAACCAAATCATCACTCTTTTTCTTTCTTTTCTTCACTCCAGTTTTCATATTGTTTAACAGTTTTTTCATTTGCGAAACACTGGTTTGTTTCCCAGAGTTTTTTGAAAATTGATCGGCTAAACAGGCCCAAGCCTTTTCTTTTTCGGATGTAATTTTTGGCAACATTGTTTTATTTAATACAATGCTGTAATATATTTTTAATAACTCTATAAAAATAACCCTACTCTCAGAAATGGCAATCGTACCGCTTTCATTCATAGCTGCAAATAACAATAAATAATAAAATGACAAACACAGCCAGACACAACTGCCGACTACCAAGAAAAGAAAGGATGTGAGTCGTGTTGCCGAGAGGATGCAACGGCTAGGCACTCCAGGAAGGATGTGTAGCCATGGGCCGCTACAAGTAATTACTTGCGTTTCTATTGAACTCGGCTGACTCGCGAGTAAATACTTGCAAGTATACTCTCGATCTGGGAAGTATACGGTAGTAAACGGTCACGAGTAAACTCGTCACTTTATTCACATCGGTTTACTTGCCCTATAAATACTTGTCACACTTTACTTGTAAGTAAATACTCATCCTACTCGTTTTTATTCACCCGGCCCATTCAGTTCGGTTCTTACCTTTCTTAGAGAAGGTTCTGACATGTCGGTACAGGTCGGTGCATGTCGGTGCCTGCACGGTGTGTGTGAACACTCTACCGGCACATTCAGTTCGGTTCTTACCTTTCTTAGAGAAGGTTCTGACATGTCGGTACAGGTCGGTGCATGTCGGTGCCTGCACGGTGTGTGTGAACACTCTACCGGCACATTCAGTTCGGTTCTTACCTTTCTTAGAGAAGGTTCTGACATGTCGGTACAGGTCGGTGCATGTCGGTACAGGTCGGTGCATGTCGGTGCATGTACGTGCATTTCGGTGCCTGCACGGTGTGTGTGAACACTCTACCGGCACATTCAGTTCGGTTCTTACCTTTCTTAGAGAAGGTTCTGACATGTCGGTACAGGTCGGTGCATGTCGGTGCCTGCACGGTGTGTGGGAACACTCTACCGGCACATTCAGTTCGGTTCTTACCTTTCTTAGAGAAGGTTCTGACTTGTCGGTACAGGTCCATGCATGTCGGTGCCTGCACGGTGTGTGGGAACACTCTACCGGCACATTCAGTTCGGTTCTTGCCTTTCTTAGAGAAGGTTCTGACATGTCGGTACCGGTCGGTACTGGTCGGTGCATGTCGGTGCATGTCGGTACAGGTCGGTGCATGTCGGTGCCTGCACGGTGTGTGTGAACTCTCTACCGACACATTCACTTCGGTTCTTACCTTTCTTAGAGAAGGTTCTGACATGTCGGTACAGGTCGGTGCATGTCGGTGCATGTCGGTACAGGTCAGTACAGGGCGGTGCATGTCGGTACCTGCACGGTGTGTGTGAACTCTCTACCGACACATCCAGTTCGGTTCTTACCTTTCTTAGAGAAGGTTCTGACACGTCGGTACAGGTCGGTGCATGTCGGTGCCTGCACGGTGTGTGTGAACTCTCTACCGACACATCCAGTTCGGTTCTTACCTTTCTTAGAGAAGGTTCTGACATGTCGGTACAGGTCGGTGCATGTCGGTGCCTGCACGGTGTGTGTGAACTCTCTACCGACACATTCAGTTCGGTTCTTACCTTTCTTAGAGAAGGTTCTGACACGTCGGTGCAGGTCGGTGCATGTCGGTGCATATCGGTGCCTGCACGGTGTGTGTGAACTCTCTACCGACACATTCAGTTCGGTTCTTACCTTTCTTAGAGAAGGTTCTGACATGTCGGTACTGGTCGGTGCATGTCGGTTCATGTCGGTGCATGTCGGTACAGGTCGGTGCATGTCGGTGCATGTCGGTACAGGTCGGTGCATGTCGGTGCATGTGGGTGCCTGCACGGTGTGTGTGAACTCTCTACCGACACATTCACTTCCGTTCTTAACCTTTCTTAGAGAAGGTTCTGACACGTCGGTACAGGTCGGTGCATGTCGGTACAGGTCGGTGCATGTCGGTGCATGTAGGTGCATTTCGGTGCCTGCACGGTGTGTGTGAACACTCTACTGGCACATTCAGTTCGGTTCTTACCTTTCTTAGAGAAGGTTCTGACATGTCAGTACAGGTCGGTGCATGTCGGTGCCTGCACGGTGTGTGGGAACACTCTACCGGCACATTCAGTTCGGTTCTTACCTTTCTTAGAGAAGGTTCTGACTTGTCGGTACAGGTCGGTGCATGTCGGTGCCTGCACGGTGTGTGGGAACACTCTACCGACACATTCAGTTCGGTTCTTACCTTTCTTAGAGAAGGTTCTGATATGTCGGTACAGGTCGGTACAGGTCCGTGCATGTCGGTGCCTGCACGGTGTGTGGGAACACTCTACCGGCACATTCAGTTCGGTTCTTGCCTTTCTTAGAGAAGGTTCTGACATGTCGGTACCGGTCGGTACGGGTCGGTGCATGTCGGTGCATGTCGGTACAGGTCGGTGCATGTCGGTGCCTGCACGGTGTGTGTGAACTCTCTACCGACACATTCACTTCGGTTCTTACCTTTCTTAGAGAAGGTTCTGACATGTCGGTACAGGTCGGTGCATGTCGGTGCATGTCGGTACGTCAGTACAGGTCGGTGCATGTCGGTGCCTGCACGGTGTGTGTGAACTCTCTACCGACACATCCAGTTCGGTTCTTACCTTTCTTAGAGAAGGTTCTGACATGTCGGTACAGGTCGGTGCATGTGGGTGCCTGCACGGTGTGTGTGAACTCTCTACCGACACATTCACTTCCGTTCTTACCTTTCTTAGAGAAGGTTCTGACACGTCGGTACAGGTCGGTGCATGTCGGTGCCTGCACGGTGTGTGTGAACTCTCTACCGACACATTCAGTTCGGTTCTTACCTTTCTTATAGAAGGTTCTGACACGTCGGTACAGGTCAATGCATGTCGGTGCATGTTGGTGCCTGCACGGTGTGTGTGAACCCTCTACCGACACATTCAGTTCGGTTCTTACCTTTCTTAGAGAAGGTTCTGACTTGTCGGTACTGGTCGGTGCATGTCGGTACAGGTCGGTGCATGTCGGTGCATGTGGGTGCCTGCACGGTGTGTGTGACTGTCTACCGACACATTCAGTTCGGTTCTTACCTTTTATAGAGAAGGTTCTGACATGTCGGTACAGGTCGGTGCATGTCGGTGCATGTCGGTGCATGTCGGTGCATGTCGGTGCCTGCACGGTGTGTGTGAACTCTCTACCGACACATCCAGTTCGGTTCTTACCTTTCATAGAGAAGGTTCTGACATGTCGGTACCGGTCGGTACGGGTCGGTGCATGTCGGTACAGGTCGGTGCATGTCGGTGCCTGCACGGTGTGTGTGAACTCTCTACCGACACATTCACTTCGGTTCTTACCTTTCCTAGAGAAGGTTCTGACATGTCGGTACAGGTCGGTGCATGTCGGTACGTCAGTACAGGGCGGTGCATGTCGGTGCCTGCACGGTGTTTGTGAACTCTCTACCGACACATCCAGTTCGGTTCTTACCTTTCTTAGAGAAGGTTCTGACATGTCGGTACAGGTCGGTGCGTGTCGGTGCCTGCACGGTGTGTGTGAACTGTCTACCGACACATTCAGTTCGGTTCTTACCTTTCTTAGAGAAGGTTCTGACATGTCGGTACAGGTCGGTGCATGTCGGTGCCTGCACGGTGTGTGTGACCTCTCTACCGACACATCCAGTTCGGTTCTTACCTTTCATAGAGAAGGTTCTGACATGTCGGTACAGGTCGGTGCATGTCGGTGCCTGCACGGTGTGTGTGAACTGTCTACCGACACATTCAGTTCGGTTCTTACCTTTCTTAGAGAAGGTTCTGACATGTCGGTACAGGTCGGTGCATGTCGGTGCCTGCACGGTGTGTGTGAACTCTCTACCGACACATCCAGTTCGGTTCTTACCTTTCATAGAGAAGGTTCTGACATGTCGGTACAGGTCGGTGCATGTCGGTGCCTGCACGGTGTGTGTGAACTGTCTACCGACACATTCAGTTCTGTTCTTACCTTTCTTTGTGAAGGTTCTGACATGTCGGTACAGGTCGGTGCATGTCGGTGCCTGCACGGTGTGTGTGAACTCTCTACCGACACATTCAGTTCGGTTCTTACCTTTTATAGAGAAGGTTCTGACATGTCGGTACAGGTCGGTGCATGTCGGTGCCTGCACGGTGTGTTGAACTCTCTACCGACACATCCAGTTCGGTTCTTACCTTTCTTAGAGAAGGTTCTTTTCTTACTGCGTATTATTTTAAGTGAATATTTTTATTTATTTATGAATATGGATGACGAAAAACTCATCCAACATGAAGAACTGTATAATATGGCTGATTATAAATACGGTGAAAATTTACAGAAAGATAAAATATGGCATCACATTGGAAAGGATTTCATCACAGGAGGAATGAGGCATACTTTATTAATAAATCATTAATTAGAAAACAAATGTATTGATGTTGCCAGGGGAATACTCCATTAGCAGAATTAAAAAAGCTGTTATAAGTTTCACTGTCTAGGTTCTACACAGAGTTATTATTATGAGAATTTCAAATCTCAAGTCTAAATAAGATATATATTCTATAAATTGTAATTTTATATTATAAATTGTACCTTGTATCTTTTTTTATGTCTAAAATTATATTTTTACATTATAAAAAAAAATAAATACGAAAATGTCAATGTTTTATTTATTTATTTATCCTTCCCTTAGACACCATTTTCTTCAGGACTAATTGCTTCTCGAAAGGTTGTTTTTTGATATTTTTGATAAAAGTATAAAATACTGTTCTTGAGATATTCTGAAATATGTGTAAAATGAAATTTCATCACCTTGCTGCTCTTTGAATATTTTCCTACCAACTTTCTTTTTGATAATAATTCTTCATTCACGGCCTCTTATTTACATTAGAGGTTTCCTCTTCTTCATTTACGGCCTCTTATTTACATTAGAGGTTTCCTCTTCTTCATTCACGGCCTCTTATTTACATTAGAGGTTTCCTCTTCTTCATTTACGGCCTCTTATTTACATTAGAGGTTTCCTCTTCTTCATTCACGGCCTCTTATTTACATTAGAGGTTTCCTCTTCTTCATTCACGGCCTCTTATTTACATTAGAGGTTTCCTCTTCTTCATTCACGGCCTCTTATTTACATTAGAGGTTTCCTCTTCTTCATTCACGGCCTCTTATTTACATTAGAGGTTTCCTCTTCTTCATTCACGGCCTCTTATTTACATTAGAGGTTTCCTCTTCTTCATTCACGGCCTCTTATTTACATTAGAGGTTTCCTCTTCTTCATTCACGGCCTCTTATTTACATTAGAGGTTTCCTCTTCTTCATTCACGGCCTCTTATTTACATTAGAGGTTTCCTCTTCTTCATTCACGGCCTCTTATTTACATTAGAGGTTTCCTCTTATTCATTCACGGCCTCTTATTTACATTAGAGGTTTCCTCTTCTTCATTCACGGCCTCTTATTTACATTAGAGGTTTCCTCTTCTTCATTCACGGCCTCTTATTTACATTAGAGGTTTCCTCTTCTTCATTCACGGCCTCTTATTTACATTAGAGGTTTCCTCTTCTTCATTCACGGCCTCTTATTTACATTAGAGGTTTCCTCTTCTTCATTCACGGCCTCTTATTTGCATTAGAGGTTTCCTCTTCTTCATTCACGGCCTCTTATTTACATTAGAGGTTTCCTCTTCTTCATTCACGGCCTCTTATTTACATTAGAGGTTTCCTCTTCTTCATTCACGGCCTCTTATTTACATTAGAGGTTTCCTCTTCTTCATTCACGGCCTCTTATTTACATTAGAGGTTTCCTCTTCTTCATCCAAAATTAAAGCTATCATTGCTAATTTTGTATTATTTAATTCTTCATTCACGGCCTCTTATTTACATTAGAGGTTTCCTCTTCTTCATCCAAAATTAAAGCTATCATTGCTAATTTTGTATTATTTAATTCTTCATTCACGGCCTCTTATTTACATTAGAGGTTTCCTCTTCTTCATTCACGGCCTCTTATTTACATTAGAGGTTTCCTCTTCTTCATTCACGGCCTCTTATTTACATTAGAGGTTTCCTCTTCTTCATTCACGGCCTCTTATTTACATTAGAGGTTTCCTCTTCTTCATTCACGGCCTCTTATTTACATTAGAGGTTTCCTCTTCTTCATTCACGGCCTCTTATTTACATTAGAGGTTTCCTCTTCTTCATTCACGGCCTCTTATTTACATTAGAGGTTTCCTCTTCTTCATCCAAAATTAAAGCTATCATTGCTAATTTTGTATTATTTAATTCTTCATTCACGGCCTCTTATTTACATTAGAGGTTTCCTCTTCTTCATCCAAAATTAAAGCTATCTTTGCTAATTTTGTATTATTTAATTCTTCATTCACGGCCTCTTATTTACATTAGAGGTTTCCTCTTCTTCATCCAAAATTAAAGCTATCATTGCTAATTTTGTATTATTTAATTTAGCCATTGTTAGAAACTAAGTCAACCCGCACAGACAACAGACTATATTCAAAATTATAACTATTACTTTTAATACTAAAATTCATTATTCATGCATGCATTTTTTATAATTATTTTTATTATTTACGTATGGGTTCGGTTGGACCACAAGACGTACAATTATCGCTGTTACAATTATAATTATAAGTTAATAATTGTTTATTATATCAATTTATTTTTGGATAATTTCTTTAATTTGAATTGTCCTTTGATTATCATGTATGTTTCTCTTGTGAATTCGGTTATACTTAAAATTATTTTTCAATTAATATGTAATGGATGAGGGCCAATCCGTAAAAACGTAGTTATAGTTGGACGTTGACAGGGGGCAAGCTAATTTTTGCAGGAATAGGTATCATTGGAAGTCATTATACTACCATTATACAGATATACGTGATTTGAAAATTTACCGGAACATTTTTTTTTTTTAAATTATTATATTAAAAAAAAAAAAACAAGGCGTTAAATGTTTCAAAAACATTTTACAGATTGAAAATCTCTCCTTTTGTCACTCAGTGCATCTCCTATCCCTATTCAAACTAAACCATCTCTAACCACCGGACCTGTAGACTGGGCTATGTTCCAGTCTAACCTAGACAGTATTCTGGACCTCAACGTAAAGTTGAAGAAAGCGCAAGATGTTGACGATGCTGTGGACCTCTTCACCAAATCAGTCCAGGACTGCGCTAGACTTGCCAGCAAATCAACTCACAAACGTCAACCAACAGCAACCCCAATCCCTCATCATATACAACTGCTCCTCTCAGCCAAGCGACGTGCCCGGACTCAATGGCAACGATCCCATCTCCCTGCAGACAAAACCATTTTCAATAGACTAACAAGAAAGCTAAAAAACGAACTGACTAAACTAGACAATCACCGACTGGAAGAATATCTTTCTTCTTTAACGCCCCGTTACCACTCACTGTGGAAAGCCACAAAAAGAATTCTTAAATTTCAAGCTACCTCCTCTCCACTCCGACGTGAAGACGGAACCTGGGCCAGAAGTGACGAAGAAAAAGCTTCCCATTTTGCCAATCATCTAGAAGCAACCTTTTCCCCGAACCCAGTGTTAGACCGTTCCCATACTGAAGAGGTAATCACTTATCTTTCCGAACCCTTACCGATGTCCTTACCTCCACCTTCCTTTCACCCTTCGGAAGTCAAATACATCATTAATCATCTACCCCTCAATAAGTCCCCTGGTCCTGACCTTATCACCGCTAAAATCCTTCGGCACCTCTCCCATAAAGCCATCATGTTCCTCATCCTTATATATAACAGTGTACTGCGAACCACTCACTTCCCTTCCTCCTGGAAACACTCCTCTGTAATCCTTATCCCCAAACCAAACAAACCAGCTACCGAAACATCATCCTACCGCCAAATCAGTTTGTTACCCATCCTCTCTAAAATTCTTGAAAAACTGCTGTACAAACGTATCCTTCCCATAGTTCAATCCTCTGGTATTATTCCAACTCATCAGTTTGGCTTCCGATCACTCCACTCTACCACTCAACAAGCTTTCCGAGTTGTAGATACAATTTCCTCAACGCTTGAGCGTAAGGACTTCTGTTCTGGAGTCTTTCTAGATGTAGCCCAGGCCTTTGACCGAGTCTAGCATCCGGGCCTCCTTTATAAGCTCAAGCGTTTTCTCCCCATCACCTACTACTTAATACTAAAATCCTTTCTTTCATCCCGCCTGTTTCATGTCCAATACAATGCATCGAATTCCTCATCTCGCCACGTATCTGCTGGAGTCCCCCAAGGCAGCAACCTAGCCCCTCTCCTCTACTCCATCTTCACCGCCGATATCCCCACTAATCCCAGTACCATTATCACAACTTTTGCAGATGATACTGCAATGCTTTCATGTTCCGCCAACCCGCAGCAAGCCTCAGAAGCGCTCCAGATTCATGTCTTAGAAATCGAGCAATGGCTAAAGAAGTGGCGAATCAAAGTCAACGCCGAAAAATGTAAGCACGTCACATTCACACTGCGGCGTAGTGAGTGCCCATCTGTTACCCTAAACGAATCCCTCATTCCCAAATCCGATGTTGTTCGATACCTAGGCTTCCACCTCGACAAGGGACTTACTTGGAACACACACACAAAAACAAAACGACAAGAACTAAACAGACGCTACGGCCTACTAATAGGTCCCAAATCAAAACTCAGTACTGAAAACAAACTAACAATCTACAAAACTATTATTAAACCGATTTGGACATACGGCATTGAACTATGGGGTACAGCAAAACCTTTCAATATAAACCGAATCCAAACCTTCCAGTCCAAAGTCCTTCGCCGGATCCTTAATGCTCCCTTTTACGTCAACAATAATATCATCCACCGAGACCTGGAAATTCCCTTTGTCGCTGAATTAGCTAAAACCCGCTTCTCCACTTTTCATTCCAAGCTATCCTTTCATCCCAATCCCCTTCCCCAATCCCTTTCCACAGATGCGATCACTTCCAATCCTCCGAGACGCTTGAAAAGAAAGTGGCCTAGAGACCAACTGTAATACTTAAATAAAATATTTAAATTCCTAAGGGAGTGTCAGCAATGGCTGCCTTCTCCCTTCTATTCTTCCTTGTGCTAGTTTATGAGATATACATTTACTTATTGTATTATATGTAAACATATGTATACAGATTGTAAATATTCAATAAAAAAAAAAAAAAAAAAAGAAACAAATTGAAAATCGGTCAATTTGGTCGGCCTCATTTTTTTTTTAAATATTTGAAATATGTAATGTGACATGGATTTTGGCACAGTTCGAAAAATATTATTTTTTTTGTTACAACCTCAATTGTGAAATTATTTATGCAAAATCTAGCAAACTAACTGAAACAAAATTTAGTGGATTTTTTTTATTAGATTATGATAATTATTCTCCTAGAATATGAAAGACCTAAATGCACATTAAGTTGCCGAATAAAATTATATACAAAATTTATATTTTTTGCCCTATTTTTCATAATTATTGCTATTTTGCTCAGCCCCGAATACATTTTAACGTAACCTTATAGAAATTAATAGTTCATACATACTTTTTTTTTTATTTGGATTTTTATTGAAAATTGCCAATGATTATGAAGAATAGAGGCAATAGAAAAATAATACATATTCAAATTATTTATTAATTAAACAATTTATTTTCTCACTATAACTTACAATACTTAAATTTTATATTTATTTTTTAACTTACAATAAATCTCTCATAGCCTCAAATAAAGCGATTATTGCTAATTTTGTATTATTTAATTTAGACATTTTTAGAAACTAAGTCAACCCGCACAGACAACAGACTCCAGAGATGTTTTCTCGACGTTGATGGACGGTGGCCTGTCGGTGGAGATCCGTATGGTATGAATTGGCTTCCATCTTGCCGGTCGGCGGCTGGACGGTGGCCTGCCGGTGACGGTACGTATAGTGTGAATCTACCTTAATAAGTAGTCTGTTTAAAGTGCAATACAACATGGATATACCAGAAGATGTTTTAGAAGAAGCCCAAGAAGCTTTAAACGGACTACTTCCAACTAAATCCCGTGCTTTATATGAAAACGGATACAACAGATTTGGTTACTGGTTAGAAAGAAGAAATGTTCGGGTTGTGTGTGATGAAGTTATGATTGTTTATCTCTCAGAAATGGCAAAAATCTTAAAGCCACCTACTTTATGGTCAAAATTAAATGTAAATTGATGTAAATGTATAAGTACTTTTCTTCTATTATAGGTTAATAAACACATGTTTTTTTTTCAAATAAAAAAAGGTGTCAATTTAATTTCTTTTACTGTATCTTTAAGTTATTAATGAAATATAAAAGGGTTTTAATGTACTCAAGTATGAGCAGTATAATGAAAAGTATTGTTCATAACACCTACCAAAAGTTTGTTTTCGGTGCTTGGTCTAATTTCCGACCGCGCACCGATAACAACCACTTTTGGTACTAGTGATGAAAATAACTATTTTGGATGTTATTACACCTGTTAACTGACAAAACCTGGTTATTATGAGGTTATATACATGAGAGAGACTTATGAAAACATGAAAGCCCTCCACCACTCAATCAAATAAGCTGAACACAAGTGGAAAATCTGGGGTGATCTAAAGGTCATTGTTATACTTTTAGGAATGCAACTGGGATACCCCCCCCCCAATACTGCTGCTTTTTATGTATGTGTTACAGCAGGGATAGGAAATCACATTACATTCAAACAGATTGGCCTACAAGAAATCTTGGCCCTAATGAAAAGAATGTTGTTGTCCTGCCTCTCGTCGACCCGAAGGATATATTTCTTCGACCACTACATGTAAAACTCGGTTTGATGAAAAACTTTGTCAAAGGCATGAACAAAAAAGGAGAGGCCTTTAGATATTTGAGGGAAAAATTTGCTTTCTTAAGTGATGCAAAAGTTAAGGAAGGTGTTTTTGTTGGGCCACAAATTCGGGAGCTTGTGAAGGATCCTGCGTTTGACAGAGTTTTCAGAGGAGGGGAAAGAAAAGGAAGCTTGGAATGCGTTCAAGGGAGTTATTAAAGGTTTTTTGGGGGACAAAAGAGAAGATAACTATGTTGAGTTGGTGAGGATACTTCTACAAAAATATCATCAACTTGGATGCAACATGTCTCATTTTCTCCACTCTCATCTAGACTTTTCCCTGCTAGTTGTGGTGCGGCGAGTGATGAACACGGGGAGAGATTCCATCAGGATATTTCTGTAATGGAACAAACATATCAGGGCCGCTGGAATGAATCAATGCTTGGAGATTACTGTTGGTGAGTGTGTAGGGATGCTCCACAACTCACCTACAAGAGACAGCCATGAAATCCACATGATGGTAATAATATCCAACCTCCCAAGTATTCTGCCATTAATTTTCAACTCTTAAAAAAAGTTAACTACTATTTAATAAATCCAAATTAATTTAGAATGTTGATAAACTTATGGTTTAACATTTACAGATCTGTCTCAATTTGTTAACGTTACATATTTTGACCCATGGTGTATCACAGAAACTACACATTTTCGTTTTTTTTCAACCCAAGATTAGTAAGATTTGACTCATGAAGTAAAGGAAACATTACAAAAATATTTTTTTTGTTGGCCAGTGTAATGGGTGTTTCCATATGACATCTTGAAAACCTAAATTTTGAAGCACATTTATTATTGGCAACGAATTTTAACTTGTACTGGTTAAACTGCTGTCATTGATAACCTACAGATAACGTGTTATCTCTAGGTTATCTGTTTGTTGACATTGGTCTGGAAACATTATACTTTAATTATTTATCAATTGATGAATAATATATAATATAACGGGAACGCAGTAAAATACCTACTTTTCTCCCGTACGTGAAGGACGGGTATTCAGCTAGTAAAATGAATAAAAGGTGAATACGTAATGCGTCTTGTAACAGTTAGGTACCTTTACATCTTCTCCCGGTGGCTTCTTTACATATCTATAGAAGCTGTTTCTCCATTGGATATTGTTAGTTTGATGAAATGTACCTAAATTACCCCTAGGGATTGTATGAAGGATGTATGAGATGAATCCTAGATATCCAGGAATAAAACATGTCCTTAGCTGCTGCAGGATCCTAAGCTCTTCCTGTTCCTGAATACCCCATTCTATCCTGAATACCACCCCCCCCCCGCTCGCCCCTTCTCCCCTTTCTAAGCCCGACGGGTCGAGGGTGTAATCCTCTTTGGGGTCGCTAGGCAGGCTTAGGCACATCTATTTTGCCTTACAGATTCTATACAATTACATGCACACACACACACGGAGGTACATTATATATATACATATATATACACACTTGCTTTTACCCCGCGTGCTATGCTACGCCTACTTTCTGCATCTATAAAAGCAAAAATAAATTAGAAACCAAATAATTAATATTAAAATCTAATAACGCAAATCTGTAACTATTTGGGGTTCATTGTTTCGAACACGTGATCTCCGAACTGTGAGTCCTAGACGATTTTAACCTAGCCTATGACTCTACCCGTGTCAAGACCTACCTGTTTTTTTTGGTCAAAATCGGTCAAACGGTGTGGATTTGTATAAGGAACAAACATAAAGGCAGACAGCTGGTAGACGTTTTTGACTTAACCTACGGGACTTCCCTTATCAAGACCTACTAGTATTCCAAGTTTGGTAAAAATCAGTCAGACGGTGTGGATGTGTATAAGGAACAAACAGACAAACTCGGTCTAGAAATAAACATATATGAACGGCCGGGAATCGGGAGTGGTCAGATCGGATCGGGACCAATGCGGAGTACCACCTTAGGGTGCACCTACACTGGATCCGTTCCGATCCGATCCGATAGCCACCGACTGTCGGAAGAAAAACAAACACCATGTATCTCAATGGAGGTGCCTACATTGGTCCCGACCCGATCCAATCCGGTCCAATCCAACGGCCACCGATTCTTGGCCATTCAAACTTGTTTGTTTCTAGACCGATTTCGGACCGACGAAGCAAAATTTCGCCAGCCCACATATTGTGTTTCAAAAAGGTCTACAGGTTCTAAATCTTAACCAATTTCAATGCTTTGTTTTTTATATCAAAGGAAATAACATTTAGAACAACTTTGTCAATTCAAATTTTTGTTTTTACTTTCCCTTGTTTATTAAATTGCGTGGAAATATGCTTATAACCATCCAACGTCTATAACCTTCCAATGTTTATAACCTTCTAATGTTGTTTTTTTTTTTTTTTTTTTTTTTTTTTCTTTTTTTTACGGCGCATCAACAAATCGTGGCACTTAGCGCCGACATCCAGGGTGCAACCAGGAATTTTCTCAGCGAGCCCTGAGATGAGAAAATGTCTGGCGCCGGTGGGGATCGAACCCACCATCTCCCGCTTATGAATCCAGCGCGCTAGCTACTAGACCACGGGAGTCCCCAGTTACCTTTCTTATAAATAATTTTAAAATATGAATACCAATACTTCTCTTACCTCCAACATTCAACCTAATCAAAGGTGTCTATGCTTATTAGATGGTATTTCTTAAATTAATCACTCATTTTCTCTTCATTACGAGGTGACTTAATCAGATCGGATCGGGTCGAGACCAATTTAGGCACTCACGTCGGCCGCTGTCGATCAAACGAAATCGGATCGGATCGGGAGAAATAGGGGTCCAATGTAGGCGCAGCCTTAGGGTACGTTCATGGTGAGGATTGATTCTGCGATGCTACGATTGCTACTCCAATGAGCGCTGCCCCGATGTATTCTACATCGATGGAGGGTGTTCATGCTGACTCACCATTGCATTGGTTCTTGCTGGGAGTAAAGTAACCTTCAACAGTGAAATAGCTTTTGTTTATGAAAAAGCTCTGCTTATGTTAGTGAGAAAAAATGAGCCTTTACAATTAGTTCGCGATGTTTCTGACAAAGAAAAAGGGATTGGTTTCTTACTCGGAAAAATTAATGGAATCCTATTAATTTTAGCGAGTTGGATAGACTAGAATCGCTTAAATTAATATAATTCTATTAAATGCGAGTTGGATTGGCTAGAGTTTTCTTATATCTTCTTGAGCGAAGTGAGCGTAGTTCTTTGAGCGAGTGGAGCGTAGCGTAGCGAGCGGAAACGCATATCATGTATTGCTTAATAAATGTAAAAGATCCAAAAAAGAGAGAGATAAAAGGAATAAAATATGTTTGTTTACAAATATCGTTGTTTGTTATCCTTCATAACCTGCAAAACAGTCAACTTTAATGATTAATAACTTTTTTCTTAGTTGAGAGAATTGATTTTGATCATATTAACCTTTTTATTAATAAATATTACTTGCCATTATCTAATATGAATTATAACCGTAGATAACGAGTCAAGTAGTAAAAGATAACCAGCAAAGAACCTGTAAGCTAATCAGTAAGCTTATCAGCGAGTACGAGTAACTGTTATAAATCACTTAACTAAATAAATACTTCAAAAGTAACTGGATGTAATCTTCGCAAAAAGACCCAATTTTCTTTCATCTCGACAACGAAATAACCAAAAAAGAATAATCACACAAGATGAAGTAATGAGAGAGGGTAGGTGACCTCCGCACTAGAGTCCTTTTGAAGGAACCAATCACAGTCAGGCCTACATCGCGGCTTCCCTCCTCACTGCGAGGAGAAAACAAAATATTTGTTCTTCCCCGCGGTCACTGCGCGAGTGCGAGAATAGCATCGGAAGTAAGGATCCTCACTATGAACACTCGCACCTTAATACATGTGTTTGTTTTACATCGGGGCAGCGCTCATCGGAGTAGCTATCGTAGCATCGCAGAATGAATCCTCACCATGAACGTACCCTTAGACAATATGTTGTGTTGTACGGGCCGCGACATCCCGGAGGGGCCTATCCTGTGCAGGTATCCGATTCTTGACCATAGGGAACGCAAGGGGGATGGTTTGGTCAGTAACCATTAAAAGGGATGGCCCTAAAGACGTTACCCTGATCCTTGAATGGACAACACATATGTATTATCCTTTGCAAGCCGGAGTTTTTAACTCAGCTCCTGTTGTAGTATAGCTCTGCCGCAAACAAAGGTTGTGCGCACGCGCTGCATTCAGCCCATGTGTCAGAAGGCCTATCTCCTCCCCGGCCACGCCCCTTCTTGTTCTTTAGTTGGCTATAGTAGAATACACTAAATGCAATTGTGTTGATTGCTGTAAGTGTCCATAAGAAAGAAGAAGTCGATAGGATTAAAGCCACGGAGCTCGATAGAATGCCAGGATAATAATTCCAAGTCCTGTAGGAACCATCCAGGAAATGGAGGAAGAAGGATAAATACTGGACATTATACTAGATTGGTATTGGCTGTTTGCTAGACGGGATGGTTACTGGGTCAGGGTCGGGACGGAATCAGTTGGCGCTTCAGACAATTGTCCCAATGTTTAAGATTGCTTTTCACATTTCATGGATATCGACCTAGTCAGGGGTTCCGGGGAGATGGTGGGAGGATTCCCACTGGTGGAAGGAATTTTCTCATCTCACGGCTCGTTGAGAAAATTCCTCGCCGCCCCTTGGATATCTCGGCGCTAATGGCTCAGATGTTCATGCGCCGTAAAAAAAAAAAAAAAAAAAAAAAAAAAATCAACTTACAAACTCGAATACTCCGGTTACTAGAATGTTCTTCGTTGTCTCTACCCCAGAATGAGAGATTAAGTAAAAATCCATTTGACGATCATCCGATATAAAATATATTTTTGCTACACATTCTGCAGTCAACCAACATAAACCTACGTTACTTATGCAATGACCAGATATTAAAAAACCAAAAAACATAGGTTTGTCGGGTGCTTTAGGTCCACCCGACAAACCTATGTAATGTACTGTAAGATAAAGTCTTCTTTTTCGTACATGGCCACCGCGTATGCGCGGACGCCAACGGACACTTTTTTGTAACTTTTTTTTCAGTTTAGTCATCGCCGAAGCATCTTTATGCTAAAAAAAAAAACTGTTTACTCCAAGCTACTGTTTATTCCAAGGTTTCCAAACGACACAAGGACTATTGAGGGTATCGTAACAAGATAAGATGACGCAGTTCCTGCGAGTCAGACGTTTTTTATATTACTTTAGTCTATTCTAGAAATGACTGTATCTCGAGTTATATATAGATTCTAGTAAATAGAGGACAGTTAGGGAATTTAATCCTAGAGTCGGTATTAGCAGTTGTATAGAGGGCTTAGCAATTACTCTAAATTCTAGAGTGGAGGGGGTAATTTAGTGTTAATTTGTCACTAGATAGAGAAAGGGAAAATAGTGTTCTGCTATTTTATCTCTGCTGGCTTTAGTTTTTATCTAGCTTTATCTTATTTGGTAAATTCTTTAATTAATTCATTCTTTAATGGAATTGTCTTCAAATGGAGGCGGAGAATTTTCACCATTTATCTTCTGCCTTCTTTATGCTAGTTCCTTAAGCTATACCTTCAGAGTGAGAGAGAGAGAGAGAGAGAGAGAGAGAGAGAGATTTTTAAAAATGAATATTGTTCTTAAGAAGGTTTTTACTCTGGATAAGAATTAATATTTCCATATCATTCTAATTTCGGAATGGTTTTCCTTATTGGATATCCGATATTTTCCATTCAATCTTATATTGAAACCCAAATTTAATTTGAATGAATCTTAATTTTGCTTTTGTTACATTACCGTCGGATATATTTGATTGTATTTTCTTGGCTTATTTGATGAAATGTATATTGTAATCTTGACATAGTGAGGGGGGGGATTGGAAGGCAGAAATGTAAAAAATTTCAATCAATCATACTTAATTACGTGTAATTACAAATAATACAGAATAAGGCTAACTAACTAATAGTAAACCCCAGGTGCCTTAGACCAATATATCAAGCTAGTACTGACAAAGGGCCATGATCCGGAGGTACAAAGTCACTAGCCTGGTAGAGTCTGCTTACGGCAGCCTGTCTTCTAGGTTTTTTTACTGGTTCAGCGGTCTCCGGCTCTCTCTGCCCGATTTAATTCTAGGCAGCTCCACTAGACAACACAACATTCCCATTCACTATTGCCTATGCGTTACAATGTTGTTTTTGTAATTAAAATAAATAGATTTTGTTAAAATCAATAAATAGAATTAAATGGGCCAATTCATTTTGAATTGTTTTTCCCCCCCCTTTCTAAAAGTAAATCACATTTATATATAAAGTAGTTTATAGTTTGTGGTGTTGTGTTGTAGCAAGGGTAAGCCTAACTGCTAGTTATATTTAGCTTCTGTAAGTATGTGTTTATCGTTCCGTGTCCAGCTAATAATTGTGTCGTGTAGAAGTCACTACATGTATGTTTTCCTACTGTCTATGTATTTCAGGCATAAAAGAAAAGAGTGTACATCCTTTTGTTGAGTTTCCCCATAGTGTTTGCCAGCGTTCTATCGTTTTATGTGACAGTGTACACACACACACACACACACACACACACACACACACACACACACATATATATATATATATATATATATATATATATATATATATATATATATAAAGAAGAAGAAAAGACGCACGAAACATGTCGGGCCCAATAAATAAAGTAGTATAAAAAAAAAAGAAAAAAAAAAAGGAAGACTGCTTTAATGACCCCATGCCTACTAGGATAAAAAAGAATATATATATATATATATATTTATATCAACTGATTCTTGATTTGTTGCAGGTTGTAATTTGTTTTATTGTTTCCATATTCATTTTAAAGGAATGCCAATCAAATGAAAATATGCTTGGAAACCATTTTCATGGAGTAATAAAATCAAATTGTTGCCTCGAAGTGTTCCACGCACGAGAGAATCAACACAGGAATATTCCCTTTGAAAAAACATAACTCGTAGGATAAAAATAAAAAAGATCACAGGAACTGCGTCATTTTAGCGTTTTTCCGTTCTTATTCCTAGTGAGGTGAAGAGAAACAGATTATATTTGCCCTGATTTTTTGTGAACAATTTCAAAACCTACTCTAATAACATTTTAAAGAAAAGATTTATTTCATGGGCGACAAGGCACAAGAAACTGACAGTAGAAAGCTTACACAGAAGTAGAAATTACTCAATCTCCTTTCTCCCTCTTTCTGAACGAAGGCAAACACGTTTTTTATTTACTTCACGTGTTTTACTGAAATATAATTTTACTGTTAAATACAATTAAATAGAAGAAGAAATGGCCAACCCGCAGGAACTGCGTCATATTAGCGAGTTTCCGTTCCCTGCATCTCTAGTGTCATATACAGTATAAACAGTAATTATATTGTTTAGATATTTCGTGAAAAATGTTAACACCTGTTCCAATGAGATCTCAGAAGAAAAACAAGAATGTCAGCAAGGCACGAATCCTTCCGCCTTCTCAACGTTCGGTCTAGGAAACCACCATTACAAATATATATCCCACTTAGTTACCTTGTTTTACTAAAATATTCATTTCACTGTTAAATGCAATTAAAATTAGTAAAATACTTACAATACTGTTATATGCAATTTAAAATGAACAAACTATTAAATAGTGAGGTATATCTAGAAAAACAAACCTTCAAGAAACTGACAGCAGTACTATAGAAGAAAATATTTACATGGCATCTTCGAATTCCGCTCGGGCAGGTCTATTTCTAACAACAAATAGAGGTTTATAATTTCTCCTATTCTGTTTTAATGAGAAACATATTTAGCTGCTACAAACAATTACGAAAATAAAAACACAAGTGCCGATAGCCAGCGGCCATAGCCACGTTGAATGCAACGGTTCCTGTAGATCACCGAAGTTAAGCAACGTTGGGCGTGGTCAGTACCTTGAATGGGTGACCGATCAAGTCCTGTCAGCATTATAAAAGGGTGGCAACCTGTAGATAGCCCGGCGTTAATAGCCCAAATGTTGATTCGTCGTTAAACATAAAAAAAGTCCGGTTCAGTTCATATCCCTAATGCCATTAATAAAGCAATGGTAGCAGTTATTGACAGGGTTAGTTCTTTCCTTATAAATCCACTATATATTTGTCAAATACCACTCACTCACTCACTCACTGACGTAACATAGCCCAGCCCAAACCACTCGACAGAAAAATTTGAAATTTTGCATGGACACTCTTTTTATGACGTAAACACTGAGAGGCAGAGAGGAGTGATTTCAGTGAACTTTGAGCAGGATCTGTCAAGAGAAAGTACAACTTGAGAATACATGGCCCTCACATCGCCTTCATACCTTTGTGGACTTTGAGCAGGATCTGTCAAGAGAAAGTACAACTTGAGAATACATGGCCCTCAAATCGCCTTCATACCTTAGTGGACATTGAGCAGGATCTGTCAAGAGAAAGTACAACTTGAGAATACATGGCCCTCACATCGCCTTCATACCTTTGTGGACTTTGATCAGGATCTGTCAAGAGAAAGTACAACTTGAGAATACATGGCCCTCAAATCGCCTTCATACCTTAGTGGACATTGAGCAGGATCTGTCAAGAGATAGTACAACTTGAGAATACATGACCCTCAAATCGCCTTCATACCTTAGTGGACATTGAGCAGGATCTGTCAAGAGAAAGTACAACTTGAGAATACATGGCCCTCACATCGCCTTTATACCTTTGTGGACTTTGATCAGGATCTGTCAAGAGTAAGTACAACTTGAGAATACATGGCCCTCACATCGCCTTCATACCTTAGTGGACATTGAGCAGGATCTGTCAAGAGAAAGTACAACTTGAGAATAAATGGCCCACACATCGCCTTCATACCTTTGTGGACTTTAAGCTCCGGCGAGGAAATAATGTAAGCCGTTTGAAAATTTCAAATGGCGCGAGTGAGGGAAGGATGGAATTAGTTTAGAAAGGTAGGTGTTTCAATGTTTCTCGAAAACGGTTACAGGTATCGCTTTGTAAATGGTTTCATACGTTTTTCTATGTTAAGAAATCTAAAAATGGAGTATCTGCTAGTATATGCACTCGAAAACGTAAGCGTTACGATTGTTTTGCGCGAATTTTGCTCCAAAAAGCTTTCTGCTGGTTAACGAACATGGCCTTTCAAATTAGACGAACGATTTTCGTACCAATTTTCATCAAAATCGGACCATTTTCCTGGCACCTAGAGAGCGAACAGACAAATCTATACATATGAAAATCGTGTGTCTGTATGTTTGTCTGTCTCTATTTACTTCTTAAAAAATCTTGCTTGCACCCTACTTGTTCAATAGAGAAAATTGCCTATGAAATGCCTCTGAAAAATCAAATCATATATAAAAAATTCAGCTGTTTGTCTGTCTGTTTGTTCCTTATACAAATCCGCACCATTGACTTGGTACAGAGGAAGGTCTTGATTCGGGGGTGTCCAAGGCTACATAAAAATCGCGTAGGACTCACAGTTCGGAGGTTACGGGTCCGAAACTGTCAACCCGAACATTTACATATTTGCGTTATTTAATTTTAATATTACTTATATAGTTTCTAATTTATTTTTGCTTTTCTATATGCATAAAGTAGGTGTAGCATGGGACGCCGGGTAACAGCTAGTAGTCTATAATCCATGAAACGCCTTCAACCGTTCTATAACTTATAAAACGGCTGAAGGCGTTTTAAGTTTGTCTTATGGCTAGTTTATATAAGCCTTCTATTTGTAATTAGTGTTTGATAACTTGGCACTTCTAAATATGTAATATGTATACAAGTTATAGTAAACACCATAATTACGGAAGTTCGCACTATTACACAGTTGTCACTTAACAGCCTTGGAAGTCAGGGCCGCCACATCTCACAGCCGGGCCCAGGACCAGATCACGGGCCCTAACTTCTCAGAGCCAGACTGAAAATTCTAGTACTTTGCTATAGGACAATTATAATTAATAAATATTATTTTTATTAACTATTTTCATCTTGAGTTTTGAGCAAAATGAGAATAAAAGCCGACAATCGGTGCAGCAAAGGTCACTTTCGGTACTTGTAGTTTTATTACGACTCCTAAAGAAATATACTATTCTGGGACTGCACTTGTTTTGTCGTTTATGTACATTAAAATATATAGATCCCATTCCAATTAATATATTCTACGCCCGTCTATATTTCTAAACCCCATTGTTTTTACAAGCTCATAACCTATACATTTTTTCCCAATTAGCAGCGGCGGCGCCCGGGCCTGGAACAACAGTCCGCGGCAGTCCCCCCCCCATGTGGCGGCACTGCTTCATGTATTTATTGACACGTTGTTTACTAAACGGACTGACCTTACTGATCAAGGGAATGTTAATACGCATAAAAAAAAAAACAATAAACACTTACCTACACAAATAAGAAATCTTTACTTACCGTACTGTATTTTTTAGTAAATATTGCTGAATTTTTAAAACTCCTGCACGTGTATGAGTTGTCTGTCTATTTCAGCCGAAAGCCTAGGGCATTCTGCTCTCATCATGAATAAGGGCAGTATCGGCCGAACAAGCTAAGGATCTGGTGGAAGAAAATACATTCTGAGGGATTTCTATCAGGCCAAGATTGTCCGATAACCAAAACCAATTCCCTGAAGCCATCTTGTAAATCGCTAGCGAGGATTCCCGATCAAATCATCTCCCTAGCGTGGATCCGCTTTATACCTACCCTACGTCAGGTACAGACCTAGCTCCTTTATACCTACCCTACGTCAGGTACAGGCCTGGATCCGCTTCATACCTACCCTACGTCAGGTACAGGCCAAGGTCCTTTATACCTACCCTACGTCAGGTACAGGCCTAGCTCCTTTATACCTACCCTACGTCAGGTACAGACCTAGCTCCTTTATACCTACCCTACGTCAGGTACAGGCCTGGATCCGCTTTATACCTACCCTACGTCAGGTACAGGCCTAGCTCCTTTATACCTACCCTACGTCAGGTACAGACCTAGCTCCTTTATACCTACCCTACGTCAGGTACAGGCCTGGATCCGCTTTATACCTACCCTACGTCAGGTACAGGCCTGGATCCGCTTTATACCTACCCTACGTCAGGTACAGGCCTAGGTCCTTTATACCTACCCTACGTCAGGTACAGGCCTAGCTCCTTTATACCTACCCTACGTCAGGTACAGGCCTGGATCCGCTTTATACCTACCCTACGTCAGGTACAGGCCTAGCTCCTTTATACCTACCCTACGTCAGGTACAGGCTTAGCTCCTTTATACCTACCCAACGTCAGGTACAGGCCTAGCTCCTCTATACCTACCCTACGTCAGGTACAGGCCTAGCTCCTTTATACCTACCCTACGTCAGGTACAGGCCTAGCGCCTTTATACCTCCCCAACGTCAAGTACAGGCCTAGCTCCTTTATACCTACCCTACGTCAGGTATAGGCCTAGCTCCTTTATATCTACCCTACGTCAGGTACAGGCCTAGCTCCTTTATACCTACCCTACGTCAGGTACAGGCCTGGATCCGCTTTATACCTACACTACGTCAGGTACAGGCCTAGCTCCTTTATACCTACCCTACGTCAGGTACAGGCCTAGCTCCTTTATACCTACCCAACGTCAAGTACAGGCCTAGCTCCTTTATACCTACCCTACGTCAGGTACAGGCCTAGCTCCTTTATACCTACCCTACGTCAGGTACAGACCTAGCTCCTTTATACCTACCCTACGTCAGGTACAGGCCTGGATCCGCTTTATACCTACCCTACGTCAGGTACAGGCCTAGCTCCTTTATACCTACCCAACGTCAAGTACAGGCCTAGCTCCTTTATACCTACCCTACGTCAGGTACAGGCCTAGCTCCTTTATACCTACCCTACGTCAGGTACAGGCCTGGATCCGCTTTATACCTACCCTACGTCAGGTACAGGCCTTGCTCCTTTATACCTACCCAACGTCAAGTACAGGCCTAGCTCCTTTATACCTACCCTACGTCAGGTACAGGCCTAGCTCCTTTATACCTACCCAACGTCAAGTACAGGCCTAGCTCCTTTATACCTACCCTACGTCTGGTACAGGCCTAGCTCCTTTATACCTACCCAACGTCAAGTACAGGCCTAGCTACTTTATACCTACCCTACGTCAGCTACAGACCTAGCTACTTTATACCTACCCTACGTCAGGTACAGGCCTAGCTCCTTTATACCTACCCTACGTCAGGTACAGGCCTAGCTCCTTTATACCTACCCTACGTCAGGTACAGGCCTAGCTCCTTTATACCTACCCTACGTCAGCTACAGACCTAGCTCCTTTATACCTACCCTACGCCAGCTACAGACCTAGCTCCTTTATACCTACCCAACGTCAGGTACAGGCCTATCTCCTTTATACCTACCCTACGTCAGGTACAGGCCTAGCTCCTTTAAACCTGCCCTACGCCAGCTACAGACCTAGCTCCTTTATACCTACCCAACGTCAGCTACAGACCTAGCTCCTTTATACCTACCCTACGTCAGGTACAGGCCTAGCTCCTTTATACCTACCCTACGTCAGGTACAGGCCTAGCTCCTTTAAACCTGCCCTACGCCAGCTACAGACCTAGCTCCTTTATACCTACCCTACGCCAGCTACAGACCTAGCTCCTTTATACCTACCCTACGTCAGGTACAGGCCTAGCTCCTTTATACCTACCCAACGTCAAGTACAGGCCTAGCTCCTTTATACCTACCCTACGTCGGGTACAGGCCTAGCTCCTTTATACCTACCCAACGTCAAGTACAGGCCTAGCTACTTTATACCTACCCTACGTCAGCTACAGACCTAGCTCCTTTATACCTACCCTACGTCAGGTACAGGCCTAGCTCCTTTATACCTACCCTACGTCAGGTACAGGCCTAGCTCCTTTATACCTACCCTACGTCAGGTACAGGCCTAGCTCCTTTATACCTACCCTACGTCAGGTACAGGCCTAGCTCCTTTATACCTACCCTACGTCAGCTACAGACCTAGCTCCTTTATACCTACCCAACGTCAGGTACAGGCCTATCTCCTTTATACCTACCCTACGTCAGGTACAGGCCTAGCTCCTTTAAACCTGCCCTACGCCAGCTACAGACCTAGCTCCTTTATACCTACCCAACGTCAGCTACAGACCTAGCTCCTTTATACCTACCCTACGTCAGGTACAGGCCTAGCTCCTTTATACCTACCCTACGCCAGCTACAGACCTAGCTCCTTTATACCTATCCTACGTCAGCTACAGACCTAGCTCCTTTATACCTACCCTACGCCAGCTACAGACCTTGTACCTCTGTGGTGTCTATTTTCATTATTTTATCTGTTATTTCCAAAACATCTCTTTCTTTATTCATCAAAAACAAAAATTCTCGATCAAAAGTTGATGAAGAAAAGGAACCACCGTCAGATCTCATCTAAATAGTATTTTTCTCACTTCCTTTCCGCTATGATCTATCGTGTAGACAAACTATCCAAACTAAAAGTTCTTGTTTTCTGTAGGGCTATGAATAACCGTAGGTAGTGTTGTACCACGTTCATGTTGTAGCAATAGTTATCAAAACTATTTCCGCAATACTGTTTAACGTTTTTTTGAACTGAATATCTTAAACATTATACCGTTTTTCCATTTTATATTTATTCCCTATTTAATGGTCATTATATTTATTTTATGATCTGTCTCTCGCATATTTTAGCACTTTCCTCCGAAGGAAAGTAGCTATTGAGGTTGGACTCATGACGGAATTTTTGAAAAATTTCTTCAAATCTTTATCGATCCTACCTAGTAGACACCGAAAATGACCCCCGTTAAAATTTATATATATCTATATATATATATATATATATATATATATGCATATATATATATGTGTCTGTTAACACGATAGCGGCCAGAGTTTTTGTTTTTTCGTCACGAAACTTGGTATATAGCATTCAATTAGCAAACGATTGAACGAGTTCGTTAACCACTAAAGTCGGTCCACCGGAAGGGGGGGTTTACCCCGAACCCAAAACACTTATTTGACTATGTCAGCCGTAATATTTGTTATATTTCAACGAAACTTGGTATTCGTAGTTGTAATATAGAGAGAAAAGTGAGATATAAAAATGAACTAAATCGGTTCATTAGAAGGGGGGGTTTACTCCGGACCCACAATACCAATTCGCCACTACCAGCCGTGATTTTTGGTATATTTCGGCGAAACTCGGTATTCGTAGTGCTAATCCACAGGTAAATATGTGTTGTAAAAATAAACTAAATCGGTTCATTAGAAGGGGGGGTTTACTCCGGACCCAAATTCCTAATATACTCATACCGGTCGTAATTTCTGCTGTATTGTAACGAAACGCGGTATACGTCGTGGGTAACTCATGAGAAAGAAGTGTTGTAAAAATGAGCTGAATCGGTCAATCGGAAAGCGGGGGTTTAATTTGTAATGTATTTGAATAGAAAAGCCGGCAGACGTAGGTTCACAAAGCCGCCGCAAGGAGCGCTTTCTACCACTAGAGTGACTGTATCCTGTTCCTGCGTTAGATCAAAATACGATAATATGAGGATTTTTGTATTTATTACGTAGTTGATCAGTTACTCATTACAAAATGAGAACTATTCACGTTTTTATTTTATTTATGTAGGATATTTTAAGCGAATTGTTCTGGAAAGCAGTCTACACTACCCAAATTCTGAGGAAAGTGCTTAGTTATGCAGCTCCTGCGTGACGGACTTTTTGTTCTTATCTTGCATTGTATCTTGTTTTCATTCTATTTTATAGCGTAGTCTTATAGCGATGCTTGGCATGTGTGAAATTCTTAAAAAGTGATTCCTGCTTTCATTCTATTTTATAGCGTAGTCTTATAGCGATGCTAGGCATAAGATAAGCATATATATAATAGTAGCCTGGTCTTCACAAAGAAGATACTTGGAAACCCGTCAGCTGTTGCAAACTTCTCTCAACTATCTCTCTGCCATCTGCTGCTAAACTCACATTAATAGCATCTTTCGCTCTCTCTCTCTCTCTCCTCTCTCTCTCTCTCTCTCTCTCTCTCTCTCTCTCTCTCTCTCTCTCTCTCTCTCCCTCTCTCTCTCTCTCTCTCTCACTCTCTCACTCTCTCTCTCTCTCTCTCTCTATCTATCTCTCTTTCTCTCTCTCTCTCTATCTCTCTCTCTATCTCTCTTTCTCTCTCTCTCTCTCTCTCTCTCTCTCTCTCTCTCTCTCTCTCTCTCTCTCTCTCTCTGTAACTAACTAACTAACAAGACATAATACAGTCATTATTTTATCCTAAGATCGATTAGTCATGAGTAAAATTTAATCGATTTGTCAATCATTTAGTTGATTTGTGCCCTACTCTGGAACAGACAAAGAGACAAGATAAAATTAGCCACTACAATTTCTGCTTATAAGTTATTGCTTATAAGTAACTGGGTTATTTATTATAAATTGTATTGTAATTATTGTTAACTTAATAAATACAGATGTTATATTTCTATGCTTTCAGGGTCTTGTTTTATGAAATTTCTAGTTTTAAGAGTAGTATAATAGTCTTTTCATTTAAATCTATTTTTTCGCTTTATATTTGCAGGAGAGACTTTTTTCAATACAATTTATAAGGAATAACCCAGTTACTTATAAGCAATAACTTATAAGCAGAAATTGTAGTGTCTAATTGTATTAAATAGAATAGAATTAAAAATAGAAATTTAATAAAACAAGATTCTCAAAGTATAAAAATATAAGATCTGTATTTATTGTGTTAAAATAATAACAATAATTGTGATTATTTCAAATATGTTATTCTGTCATCTTTCACTCTTTCCAAGGTGTCCCCTAATCCTTAATCTGAGCAAAAAGTGTGTGTACCTAATGTTGGAAGGATGAGACATCACCATATTTGCGTGAAATTAAATAATGTGTTCAGATTGTCTTCGTCAAGCTACAGCAAATGTATTGGTTTTGACGTAGAAATCAGAAAAAAAATAGACTTAAATCCTTTTTTTTTTAAACAACAGGGTACCATTTTAAAGCTTATTAAATAAGGCAACTTTTGAGGCGGAGGCAAACCGCTAAGTCTACAAATAGCTGATTAAGAAAATATTGAATGAGTTAAGAAAACCCTAATAACAATAGTTCACATCTATATGGCTCTTAGTGTAGCTCCTAATTTACATGACAACATTTCAATAATGGGTGTTTCTTATTGGAAATTTAATGTAGATTCTAGAAATGTGGTTGTCATTTTCGATACATAGACCAGAAATCCGCAAAACACTGATCGGAAGGACGAGATCGGGTATTACGGGAGTGAACAGAGGATTTAAATTTAAGGAGTTGAAAAATATAAGAAGGTCTACGGGATTGAATTACTTGGTAAAGGACTGAGCCGAGGAAGTACTGTCGACTATAAAGAGGGAATAGCCAATTTAGCTCCTGGTAGAAATGTGATATGTGGGAGTCTCTGGGGATCCCGAGGATAAAACGAATGAAACAGTTCATGATGCGTTTGACTTTTGCTTTGAGATCGCAAGAAAGTCCACCGTACACCAAACAACCATAGTCAAACTGGGGGAATAATAGGGAGGTTACGAGGAGTTGAAGGGTCTTTGTTGGCAAGAGATGGCGGGAGAGGTTGAGCTGTCTCAGGATAAATATGGATCGACGGGAAATTTGAGAAATATGATTTTTCCAGGAAAGGTTCTGATCAAATATGATTCCAAGATTTTTAACTCATTTACAATATTTTATAGGGATGCTGTTGAGGTAAAGGTATTTATACAAATTGCAACGGCTGTACTTTTCGTGATCTGAAATAGTGAAATTATCTAGTCGGCACTTCCGGATTGCGTCATAAGATCAACCTCACAACCGGGTTTCCTCCCTATGGAAAATATATTTGCAGGAAAATATATATCTAGTAATATATAGTAGAATATTGGATGTTATGATTGTTGAATTGTTCTAGAATGCCTCCAGTGATTTTGGTCTGATTCCATAGAAGATTGTTGGAGAAGATCTCTGACAAGAGTTAGTTGTATAGTGTAAACAGTATTGTCAAACCCTTTGTCTAGGTTTGGCTCGGTCCCAGTAGGAGGGCGCCACTAGCTTACACAACTCCCGCCCAAAGGCGCGCCAATTGCTTTACCTCAAGTTGGTAGTCGTGAACTCGCTTCGTACTTCGCACCAATACTCTCTCTCTTCATAGTTCCAGCAATTTCAATCAGAACGAAATATTAATGTCCAATTAATGGTTGCGATACTAGGAGCTATTGAGTAACTCGTTCTAGTAAATATTTACACGTTTCAACATTGTCAGGAAACGTGGAGTTTGCACAATATGGGGCAACCATCGCGGAAGAATGAAAGCAAACAGTATAATTAATTATGAATATTTTAATTGAACTTTCAAACATCGTTAAGGGCGATATTATACTCGATATTCTTCATTTAACATAAAACCAAGTTAACTTGATTCTATTGCCAATATAAAACATATCCAATTTATAACATAACAATTATCTATTGATTTATACGGGGGCGAGGTTAGCTCAGAGGTAGACCTGAGTTTAAATCCCGAGCAAGCACTAAAGATTTTATCTTCCAGTGTCTTCATTCGTGGGTTGGATTCGGCCTCTCTGACCGTCCGTAGGCCTCCCCAGCCTTCAATTGATTTATTTATGCAGTAGCATAGTAATGACTAGGGACCGGATTTTTAGGATAAAATAAGCACCCAATTAGGTTTTTGCAAAAGGCATTATAGGTCTTTTTAGGTTTTTATTTAAAAATCCATTTTAGGTCTTTTTAGGTGATAAAAATAGTTTGAATAGGTTCAAAAATAGGTCTTTTTAGGTTTTTTATTTAAAAATCCATTTTAGGTTTTTTTAGGTTATAAAAATGTTTCAATAGGTTCGAAAAATAAGTTTAACCTATTATAATTTATCATTAATAATTTTGATTAATTTATAATTGATAAATTAATATCTATATATAGTGACATAAAAATAAACAACAAACAACCTTATTTTATAGAACAGTTTTTTTTTTTTTTTTTTTTTTTTTTTTTTTTTTTTTTACGGCGCATCGACATAATTCTTGGCCATTAGCGCCGAGATCCAGGGTGCAACCAGGAATTTTCTCAGCGAGCCCTGAGATGATATAATTTCTGGCGCCGGTGGGGATCGAACCCACCATCTCCCGCTTATGAATCTAGCGCGCTAGCCACTAGACCACGGGAGACCCCTATATAGAATAGTACATTATTATTTAAAAAAAGAATAAGTAGTCCAAATATTCAACAAAATATTTATTTAAAAAAACAAAGTAAATGAAATTTATTTAAATAAAATACATTTTAGAGATAAAGCAATGTTTAAAAGAAAGAAAGAAAAATAAATTAAATTATTTAATAAAACATACATTAATAAAAAAAATCAATAACAAGATAAAACAAAACAATTAAAACAAGTATGTAAAGGAGATTTTTATGTTTCTCTGCTTAAGAGTTCCAACTTCCATCGAACATCAGGAAGAATTTCACTGCCTACAGAAAGTTACTTAACTATGT
Source organism: Gonocerus acuteangulatus (assembly GCA_946811695.1). NCBI lineage: Eukaryota > Metazoa > Arthropoda > Insecta > Hemiptera > Coreidae > Gonocerus > Gonocerus acuteangulatus. The sequence goes on along the minus strand of OX328123.1, from coordinate 3,729,049 downwards.
TAAAAACAAAATAATTTAATCTTGGGAAATTATAAAAGGGAAAATATGAAACTAAAATAGGTATTACCTTTTGTTACAGTAAACTAGCACATAGGTGACCAGGCTTTCGATGGTGAAATTCTTCCTGTTGTCATAGAGAACTGTCTTAAAAGCGGAGAAAGATGAAGATGCGCCCGTTTACGCACAAGACGTCATAGGGGAGTATTTCATCGCATCTTTTAGCTCCAGTGTTGACGATTCTAATTTTCCAATGAGATTTGGAGAAATATGCTCTTAGAAATGCGAGTGCTCCACGAATCTGGTTGCTCTGGAGAAACATCGAAGCCTCAGAAATGGCACCTGCTTCATTCATATCCTAAGCGTCAACAACTGTTTTTATTTTTGGATGGAAAGGCATTTCTCTCCAGAAATGCCTTTCCATCCAAAAATACTATCCCAGCGACGAAAAATAACATCAAACTCTTAGCGAAACTCTTAGTAAAATTTCCCTGAACGTCTCGACCCGGGAAGTTGCTTTTAGGAAAATTTGTTTGATCAAGGAAATGAGTTCATTGAATTGTACTTTCTATTTTAAAGATTAGGTCTTTTAGGTCATTCCGTCGCTATTTAGGTGATTTTAGGTGCTATCATCCTAAATAGGTTTTTTTAGGTTCTTCCAAATTTGCATGAATGATACTACAAGACGCGAATCATATAAAAAAACCGATCAATATCATTTTTAGGAGAAAGGAAAAAAAATAGGTGAAAACCTAAGAATCCGGTCCCTAGGAATGACCATACTATCTCCCTAGTGTGCCGTATGGTCTAGAATCAGATACCTCTACAGTATCACCCTATGACCTGTTATGGGACAGATGCAATTTTTTTTAAACACACACACATATATATGTATGTGTATATATATATATATATTTTTAATTCATGTTTATTTAAAATCTGTACAATTTAAAGTACAATAATTAATTGTGCTGGCCTATGTATACATATCAGCGTAATTGCTATAGTCGACACTTCCTATTATATCTTAACATTTTATTTTCGGTGTTTTTAACCGCTGCTAGGGTAGCTGGTCACGGGGCCAAAGTCTCTTAAGCCTCCTGGGAAGGTCTTTAGGAGGGGTCTGAGTGGAAAAGGATTGAACTCTAGGATTGGGTGGAATGACAACTTGGAATGAAAGGTTAGGAATCGGGATTTGGCGAGATCGTTTACGAAGGGAATATTAAGGTCGTTATGTAGGGTTTTGTTGGAGACATAAAAGAGAGCGTTGACTAATCTACGAAGGACATATATATTCCACTTTTTCTTGTATCTTTTTCTGGCAGGGGGTCGATAAAGCAGTTCACTTTTGGTTCACTTTTACTACTTTATTTGGTATGTTTCGCCCGACATGTTTCGTGCCTTTTCGCACCTCTTCAGGGGCATTCCTTATCGGGATGACCTCTCGTCATTTTGTCTTGCTTGAGTCAGGTGTATTACTGTATTACGTAGTATTACACCTGACTCAAGCTAGACAACACGACGAGAGGTCATCCCGATAAGGAAAGCCCCTGAAGAGGTGCGAAAAGGCACGAAGCATGTCGGGCGAAACATACCAAATAAAGTAGTAAAAATACTTGACATAAAGAAAATTCGACTCGCAGGAACTGTGTCATCTTAGCAAATTTCCGTTCATATCCCTAGTGTCATTCGCAAAGCTTAGAATAGAAACAGTTAATGTTTTATCCTAATATTTCCTGAAAACTGTAAACACGTGTAAAAATGTAAAATCAAATCTGGAAGCGAAGAAAGATCTCAGGCGCCAGTAACAGGAACTGATTAAACTCTAAGCGGAAATTACTGTCTTTAAACACCAGCATGACAGCCCTTCGTCACGAAAGTGGCTATCAGTCCTCGGGGCATGACAGCCCTTCGTCACGAAAGTGGTTATCAGTCCTCGGGGCATGACAGCCCTTCGTCACGAAAGTGGCTATCAGTCCTCGGGGCATGACAGCCCGTCGTCACGAGAGTGGCTATCAGTCCTCGGGGCATGACAGCCCTTCGTCACGAGAGTGGCTATCAGTCCTCGGGGCATGACAGCCCTTCGTCACGAAAGTGGCTATCAGTCCTCGGGGCATGACAGCCCTTCGTCACGAAAGTGGCTATCAGTCCTCGGGGCATGACAGCCCTTCGTCACGAAAGTGGCTATCAGTCCTCGGGGCATGACAGCCCGTCGTCACGAGAGTGGCTATCAGTCCTCGGGGCATGACAGCCTTTCGTCACGAAAGTGGCTATCAGTCCTCGGGGCATGACAGCCCGTCGTCACGAAAGTGGCTATCAGTCCTCGGGGCATGACAGCCCTTCGTCACGAAAGTGGCTATCAGTCCTCGGGGCATGACAGCCCGTCGTCACGAGAGTGGCTATCAGTCCTCGGGGCATGACAGCCCTTCGTCACGAAAGTGGCTATCAGTCCTCGGGGCATGACAGCCCGTCGTCACGAAAGTGGCTATCAGTCCTCGGGGCATGACAGCCCGTCGTCACGAAAGTGGCTATCAGTCCTCGGGGCATGACAGCCCGTCGTCACGAAAGTGGCTATCAGTCCTCGGGGGATGACAGCCCTTCGTCACGAAAGTGGCTATCAGTCCTCGGGGCATGACAGCCCTTCGTCACGAAAGTGGCTATCAGTCCTCGGGGCATGACAGCCCTTCGTCACGAAAGTGGCTATCAGTCCTCGGGGCATGACAACCCGTCGTCACGAAAGTGGCTATCAGTCCTCGGGGCATGACAGCCCTTCGTCACGAAAGTGACTATCAGTCCTCGGGGCATGACAGCCCGTCGTCACGAAAGTGGCTATCAGTCCTCGGGGCATGACAGCCCGTCGTCACGAAAGTGGCTATCAGTCCTCGGGGCATGACAGCCCTTCGTCACGAAAGTGGCTATCAGTCCTCGGGGCATGACAGCCCGTCGTCACGAAAGTGGCTATCAGTCCTCGGGGCATGACAGCCCGTCGTCACGAAAGTGGCTATCAGTCCTCGGGGTATGACAGCCCGTCGTTACGAAAGTGGCTATCAGTCCTCGGGGCATGACAGCCCTTCGTCACGAAAGTGGCTATCAGTCCTCGGGGCATGACAGCCCTTCGTCACGAAAGTCGCTATCAGTCCTCGGGTCGTGAAAGCCCGTTGTCACAAAAGTGGCTATTAGTTCACGAGTCGTGAAAGCCCATTGTCACGAAAGTGGCTATCAGTTCACGGGGCATAGAAACCCATTGTCACGAAAGTTGCTATCAGTTCACTATGCGTGAAAGCCCGTTGCCACGAAAGTGGCTATCAGTTCTCGAGGCATGGAAGTTATTGTCACGAAAGTGGCTATCTGTCATGAATGGGTTAACAAACCAAACCAATGTTTCCAATCTTCTACAGTGAGGGATAGGAAATTGCTAACAGACGAGGTGGCATGCTATCCCGTTGTCACGAAAGTGGCTATCAGGCCACGGGGCATGCTATCCCGTTGTCACGAAAGTGGCTATCAGGCCACGGGGCATGCTGTCCCGTTGTCACGAAAGTGGCTATCAGGCCACGGGGCATGCTATCCCGTTGTCACGAAAGTGGCTATCAGGCCACGGGGCATGCTATCCCGTTGTCACGAAAGTGGCTATCAGGCCACGGGGCATGCTATCCCGTTGTCACGAAAGTGGCTATCAGTCTTAGAATACAGAATATTCCACCCTTCCCAGATCTTGGTGGTTAGTGATAGCTAAGCTTGTACAAATCCTGCCTTTCCCCTCTGCAAGGTAGGTGTCAGGTGTATGAAGTCTGTAAGAATATCATTATCATGATGGAAATTGCGTTTTCGTTGTCTATTGAAGGAGGTGGAACATGAAGGATATTAGGGACTGAAGCTTTTTTATTTGAAGGTTATTAATTTGGGTTTGCGAAGAGCATATCCAGTTACTTTGAATTATCTGTCGTGACTATTATATAAATACAGGCTATAATCATTCATTCATTCAATTTGGGTTTTTGTATTTATAATGGCTTTGTTTTTTTTGTAATCTAAGAATGATTTGAAAAAAAAAACTCGCCCCAGCACGTGCCTCGATCCAAGTATAAGGTCGGAGTGGACGCATTATTTTTTCTATTTACCCAGCCGGTGAGTTCTGCGGGGAAACCATTTCACAAAATCCTCTTTTGAAAGGAGTAATTTATTTCTTCCCCTACCTCCTAGAATTGTTTCCCTTGTCTGCGGGCTGGACATGTAAGGTAATATCAGGACCAGCTCTCGGCGAAGAGCCTCGGAGAGGAAAATTTGCCAAATTCCAGAAATTTCCGATTCGAAGGAGCTGCATAACTGACAGTTTCTTCAGCAAAGTGGATAGTTTACTTCGTAGTAGTGAAGGATCTGTTATTTTTGTACCAAATTTCATCAAAATTGGACAATTTTTGCGCCGGTAGGACAGCGAACTGACAAATATATATACTTTTTTTTTTTTTTAATAATTCATGTTTATTTAAAATCTGTTCAATTATAAGTAGAATAATTAATTGTGCTGGCCTAAGTATACATGTCAATGAACAGTATATGGAACGAGCCAAACATTATCGGCACTTTCTAATATATCTAAACATTATTATTTTTGCTGTTTTCAACTGCTGGTATGTAGCTGGTCACGGGGCCAAAGTCTCTTAAGTCTCCTGGGAAGGTCTTTAGGATGGGTCTGAGTGGAAAGAGATTGACCTCTAGTCGGATGGGTGGGGATATCTGCCGTGTACAGGAGGTACAGGACAGGACCTAGGATGCTGCCTTGTGGGACGCCTGAGGATATGGTATGAATAGTAGACAGGGTAGGATTGAAGGATGAGGTAATATGTGTGAGGTAAAATACGCTTCACTTTGTATAACAATCCAGGGTGCCAACCCGATCGAACGCTTGGGCGACGTCGAGGAAGGCCCACGAGCAGTAGTGTTTACATTCAAGCGCGTAGGATATTGTGTCAACAACGCTAAAGCATTGTTGAATAGTGGAGGGCCGGGAGCGGAAACGGAACAGGTGGTCACGAATAAAATTTGAGGATGTAACGATGGGAAGGATTCTCTTCAGAAAAGTTTTTCAAAAATTTAGGGCGGTAGGAGGATGGGATATTTAGAGGTTTTTAGGGTTTTTGGATAATAGTTATTATTCAGTGTTTCCATGGTTTGGGAGAAGTGAGTAGTTCTTAGGATTGAATTGAAGATGTAAGTAATGAAGATTATAGCTTTCTGGGGTAGGTTTTTTTAGGATCAGGGATGTAATAAGGTCATACCTAGGGGATTTCCTAGGGAGATGCTTAATGAGGTATTTTACACCTGGCGGATGAAAAGCTTTGGGAGGAGGGGAGAGGGGAAGAGGGTGGTTAAAGTAATAGAGCACAATAGCGTTAAGGTAAGCGTGGATAGAATTTGTATTTGGGTGCGGAGAAAAAGTGAATTCGAGATTTGCAGCAACAACTTCGGGATTATCTTCATCGTTCCTTGCCCAGCTGCCATCACTGCGTTGGAGAGGATGAGGAACGGTATGAAATTTTAGGATTTTACGGGTAGCAGTCCAGAGGGAATTATTTTGTGGATAGGGTTTGAAGATAACCAAGATAGGATTTTGATCGATGTTCGGAAAGGGTAATTCTTAGGATTCGACAGAGTCTGTTGAAGGAGGTACGATGAGAGGGATAGCGAGTCCTCAGCCAGAGAGCTGTTGCTCGGCGCTTGGCGGTTAGAAGGTTCTGGATGTGGTCTGGAAGCTGAGGTTTGGGATTGAAAGGAAGGCGTGTTCTTAGACTACAAGATTTTGAGACACTGTCCTGTATGGCCTTTGTAAACGTAAGAACGGCAGTGTCGACATCTGAGGGGGTTTTGAGAGGGACAGTGAGGTCGATGGAAGCGGTAAGGTTTTCTTGAAATAATTCCCAGTTGATAGGACCTTGGATGAGGCTAGGATACTGGGCACGAGGTTGAGGAACGGTATCAAGCTGAAGGAGAATGGCTGAGTGATCGGAGGATAGATCAAGCAGTGACTGCACTGAGTAGGATAAACTTCCTAGGCAAGAAGTCGACCAAGTCTGGAGTTCGAGAGAGATCTGTTGGCCAGTAGGTGGGAGTGTTTGTGGAAATGGATTGGTAGCTTTGGGATTGAAGGATGTCGTTTAGGATTCTGCCACGGGAGTTTGTGAGACATCCCATCTGGGATGTTTCGCATTGAAATCAGCCCCTATGAGGAAGCGAGGACCAAAGGATCTGAATAGTGAAAGGAATTCAGGATGGTGGATGGTACTATTAGGGGAAAAATATGCAGCCGATACTATGAAATTCTGAGAGGAAAGGGAAAGGGATATTGAACTTACCTGAATATTGTCTGTTGAGATTGTGTGTAGAAAGTGAGCCAGTGAGTTCTTCATAAGTACAGCTGCTCCGTTGTGGGCTACAGTTGGGTGATCGGCCCTGTAAGATGCGTATCCTGGAACTGAAAAATGGTGTTTGTTGAGTAAATGTGTTTCCGTTATCGGTGCAATGTCGATGTCCTTTTCTGGGAGAAGAAGTTCCAGTTCGAATCGTCTTGTTGTAAGTCCGTTTGCATTTCATAGAAGTATGGTAAGAGAAGTACGGGATGGGATCATTTTAGCAGTTTAGGTAGAAGGTCGGTTATAAGGGAGGTCATAAGGGAAATAAGTGGAGTTAACAAGGTTTCTAGTTTGTTGAGGAATGCGGACATGATGGTGAACGGGTCTTGTGATTTTGGAGGATTCAGTGTCTTGGGAGTTTGTACAACGTTTTTAGGGAAATCATTTATCTGGGAGGTTGAGGGTTGGATAAAAGTGGGATTTCTTTGGGAGGGTGTGGTTAGTGGTTTTTCCTTTTGAAGGGTTGTACAGGATTTGTTTTGTAGTTGTTTAGAGGTTGAAGAGAGAAGATAGGCGTACGAAACGTTTGGCCGATGGAGTGGAGACAGCGTTGTCTTCGATGGTTGATGCAGTGGTGGGGGCATCTCTCCGGGTAGTCTCTGTGGTTGACGTCTGGTGGGGGTTTTGCACTCTGGATCTTCATCTCGAGCGCTCTCTGTGTGACTTCAGTGCGCGGAGAGTTCTGTACACCTGACATTCTCGGTAGTTGGCAGGGTTCGCACGGCAAGCCGGGAGTTATATATATATTTACACATGTAGGTAGCCCGAAAAAAAATATTAAAATATTCATATGTTTAATAAGAACCTTGTTCGTGATAAATGTACCTGAATTCAATCGATCCGTGCAAAAAGAGCTTCAGTCCATAATCAGTAGTTTTGAGAAAACGAGAAAAAACTCTCTACACCCTTCATTTGTTTTGTTATTGTGCTATTTTTTTTGTCTGAGTATCTACTATATATTTGTCAAATACCACTCACTCACTCACTCACTTACTCACTCACTCACCTATCATCGCCCAGCCCAAACCGCTTGACAGAAAATTTTGAAATTTTGCATGGTCACTCCCTATAGAACGTAGACGCTCACTAAGAAAGGATTTTTTGATATTCGAATTTTTAAGTATTTTTTGAGGGGTTTAAAGTTTTAGTTGGTTAGAGCAGGCAAGCCTAGGCAGCAAGCGTTGCTAGGACGATAAAGAACAGTTGTTACCTTACATTATCTATTTGATAGTATTATTTTTAATTGAGGTTAATTTCCACTTTGATGGCACTCCTTGAATAAACTGTGATTTTGTCGCTCTTAGGATTTAAGCCCTGGTGATGGTTCATCCGAGGTAATAATATCCCGAACCACTTGGCACAAAATTTTGAATTTTTGTACGGGCAATCCGTTTAGAATGTAAACACTCGCTAAGAAAGGTTTTTTTTGGTATTCAAATGTTTAAGTACTTTTCGGGGGGTTTGAATTATTAAGAAGTTCCTCGTCGGCTCAAAAACGGTTCGATTTTGATGACATTTGGTACAAAAACCTTTCTTCTCATTTAAAACGCCAAGTTCATTAACCAGATGAATTCGTTTACTGAAACATGGTTTTTGGAGCGAAATTTGTGCGAAAGACTCCTTAACGTAGGAAAACGAATTAAACCATTTTTTAAGCGAGTTCTGTTTACCAGAAAAATTGATAGAAATAGTTTTCAAAACTAATTTTAACTAATTTTCTGTTTGGGTATTCAGAAACGAAGTATATGGGGAAAAATTGTATGAATGGTGATACCAAGTTTTCGGATATCAGTATATTTCCTAAAATTTCTCGAAAACGGTTGGGAACTCTTAGTAAGTGGAAGGCGGCTATTCGAAAGGTTACGTATCGAAGAGATAAGTGCTTAAAACTTCAAATTTGTTAGTTTTATGCTTTTCACCGTGTATTTGTCTCTGTTTACCTAACTTTTTAAGTGGTTGTTGTATTTTTTTTACCCTCCAACGGAAACAAACATGGTTACCTCCAAACGGTGTTTCCTGGGTAACTTTAAAGTCCGTGCAATAATAAGCTGCACAAAATTATGTAGTAGCGTTAACTTTGATCATATCTTATTTAACTCAATATAAAAAATTCTTATCGGCCGTGGTGAAGCACGGGTATTCAGCTAGTATCGGCCGTGGTGAAGCACGGGTATTCAGCTAGTATCGGCCGTGGTCAAGCACGGGTATTCAGCTAGTATCGGCCGTGGTGAAGCACGGGTATTCAGCTAGTATCGGCCGAGGTGAAGCACGGGTATTCAGCTAGTATCGGCCGTGGTCAAGCACGGGTATTCAGCTAGTATCGGCCGTGGTGAAGCACGGGTATTCAGCTAGTATCGGCCGTGGTGAAGCACGGGTATTCAGCTAGTATCGGCCGTGGTGAAGCACGGGTATTCAGCTAGTATCGGCCGTGGTGAAGCACGGGTATTCAGCTAGTATCGGCCGTGGTGAAGCACGGGTATTCAGCTAGTATCGGCCGTGGTGAAGCACGGGTATTCAGCTAGTATCGGCCGTGGTGAAGCACGGGTATTCAGCTAGTATCGGCCGTGGTGAAGCACGGGTATTCAGCTAGTATCGGCCGTGGTGAAGCAAGGGTATTCAGCTAGTATCGGCCGTGGTGAAGCACGGGTATTCAGCTAGTATCGGCCGTGGTGAAGCACGGGTACTCAGCTAGTATGATATATATGAAACATTGGTTATTACTAACAAATGCATTATATTATTAAAATATAATAATGGTGCTTGGACTGAAGCTCTTCTTGCATGGAACAGCCTAAGGAGTACCTCCTTGCTAAATATAAGGTCTAATATAGTGTAAAACACATTGTCTACTATATATTTGTCAAATACCACTCACTCACTCACTCACTCACTCACTCACTCACTCACTCACTCATCTATCAACGCCCATCCCAAACCACTCGACAGAAAAATTTGAAATTTTGCATGGACACTCCCTATATAACGTAGGCACTCACTAAGAAAGGATTTTTTTGATATTCGAATTTTTAAGTATTTTTAGAGGGGTTTAAAGTTTGAGTTGGTTAGAGCATGGAAGCCTAGGCAGCACGCGTTGCAAGGACGATAAAGAACAGTTGTTACCGTACATCGTCTATTTCATAGTATTATTTTTAATTGAGGTTAATTTCCACTATGATGGCAGTCCTTGAATTACTAGAAATAAAATGTGATTTTGTCCCTCATAGAGTTTACGCCCTGGTGATGGCCCATCCGAGGCAATAATATCCCGAACCACTTGACACAAAAATTTGAAATTTTGCACGGACAATACGTTTAGAGTGTAAAAACTCACTAAGAAAGTTTTTTTTTATATTCAAATGTTTAAGTACTTTTAGGGGGGGGGGGGTTTGAATTATTAAGAAGTTCCTCATCGGCTCAAAAATGGTTCGATTTTGGTAACTTTTGGTACAAAAGTCTTTCTTCTCATTTAAAAGGTCAAGTTCATTAACCAGTTGAATCCGTTTACTGGAACATGGTTTTTGGAGCAAAATTTGTGCGAAAGATTCCTTAACGTAGGAAAACGAATGAAACCATTTTTTAAGCGAGTTCTGTAGCCATTTACCAGAAAAATTGATAGAAATACTTTTAAAAACTAATTTTCTGTTTGGGTATTCAGAAACGAAGTATATGGAAAAAAATTGTATGAATGGTGATACAAAGTTTTCGGATCTCAGTATATTTTCTAAAATATCTCGAAAACGTTGGGAAATCATAGTAAGCGGAAGGCGGCTATTCGAAAGGTTACTAAATTCTCTACAATAAGATTCTGAATGGGTGACCGACCACGTGCTGTTGGCATTAGAAAAGGGTGGCAACCTGTAGATAGCCCGGCGCTATTGGCCAAGATGTAGATGTGCCGTTAAAAAAAAAAAATAAATAAATAAAAAGTAAATAAAATAAGATTCTGTTGTAATGTTCGGTGGGGCGATGTCAATCGAAGAGATAAGTGTTTAAAACTTCAAATTTTGATCATATCTTATTTAACTCAATATAAAAATAGATATCGGCCGTGGTGAAACACGGGTATTCAGCTAGTATCGGCCGTGGTGAAGCACGGGTATTCAGCTAGTATCGGCCGTGGTGAAGCAAGGGTATTCAGCTAGTATCGGCCGTGGTGAAGCAAGGGTATTCAGCTAGTATCGGCCGTGGTGACGCACGGGTATTCAGCTAGTATCGGCCGTGGTGAAGCAAGGGTATTCAGCTAGTATCGGCCGTGGTGAAGCACGGGTATTCAGCTAGTATCGGCCGTGGTGAAGCAAGGGTATTCAGCTAGTATCGGCCGTGGTGAAGCACGGGTATTCAGCTAGTATCGGCCGTGGTGAAGCACGGGTATTCAGCTAGTATCGGCCGTGGTGAAGCACGGGCATTCAGCTAGTATCGGCCGTGGTGAAGCACGGGTATTCAGCTAGTATCGGCCGTGGTGAAGCACGGGTAATCAGCTAGTATCGGCCGTGGTGAAGCACGGGTATTCAGCTATTATCGGCCGTGGTGAAGCACGGGCATTCAGCTAGTATCGGCCGTGGTGAAGCACGGGTATTCAGCTAGTATCGGCCGTGGTGAAGCAAGGGTATTCAGCTAGTATCGGCCGTGGTGTAGCACGGGTATTCAGCTAGTATCGGCCGTGGTGAAGCACGGGTACTCAGCTAGTATGATATATATGAAACATTGGTTATTACTAACAAATGCATTATATTATTAAAATATAATAATGGTGCTTGGACTGAAGCTCTTCTTGCATGGAACAGCCTAAGGAGTACCTCCTTGCTAAATATTTTTTTTTTTTTTTTTTTCGTATTTATTTATTTGAAATCTGTACAGATAACAGTACAATGATCAAGTATGTTGATCCAGATATTATGTACAAGTTGATAAAACTGACAAAAGTAAAAAAAAAATAAAAAATACAAAATTTGGAAGAAGCCAACCATTGTTGGCACTTCCAGAGGTGTCTCAGTAAATATTTGATTGATTATAAAAAGATCAGGCAAGTAAATTGTCTCGAGGCCACTGTCTCTTGAGCCGCCTGGGGGGATTGTCTGGATGGGATTGGGATGATAAGGATTGACCTTCAGGATTAGGATGGTGAGACAATTTGGAGTGGAACGTTTGGAAACGGGTTTTAGCGAGGTCAAGGACAAATGGGATGTTGAGGTCATTGTGTAGGGTTTTGTTGGATACATAAAAGGGGGCATTTACAATTTTACGGAGGACTTTTGATTGGAATGCCTGTATTCTGTTGATGTTTGATGGTTTTGCAGATCCCCAGAGTTCGAGTCCGTATGTCCATATTGGCCGAATGATTGTTTTGTATATCGTTAGTTTGTTCTGTATTGATAATTTAGATGAGGGTCCAAGGATTCGTCTAAGTAGTCCGTATCGTTTGTTCAGTTCTTGTCTTTTCAGTCTCGTGTGAGGGTTCCATGTCAGTCGGCTGTCAAGGTATAATCCTAGATATCGAACCTCGCTGGATACTGGTAGTGGAGTGTTTTTGAGGTAGACTGTAGGACATGATCTCCGGTTTAGGGTGAATGTAACCTGTTTACATTTTTCAGGGTTGATTTTAACTCTCCATCTTTCACTCCAATGCTGAATAGCGGTAAGATGTTCCTGCAGGTGTTGGGATGCTACTGAGGGATCAGGGGAAGTTGATAGGATGGCAGTATCATCTGCGTAGGTGGTCAGTAAGGTATGAGGGTGTGTAGGAATATCTGCAGTGTAAAGGAGGAAAAGGAGAGGACCAATAATGCTCCCTTGAGGGACACCAGCGTTTATGGGGCAGGTCGGGGAAAGACTTGTACCTTGTTTAACTTGAAAGGATCTATTTGAAAGGTAGGATTTGAGGATAAGGAAATAGGTGTGAGGAAGTATAAGCTTTACTTTGTAAAGTAATCCCGGGTGCCAAACCCGATCGAATGCTTGAGCAACGTCGAGAAAGGCACTCGTGCAAAAACTCTTACGTTCAAGCGAGGAGGATATTGAGTCTACAACTCGTAAACACTGTTGTATGGTGGAATGCTGGGAGCGGAAACCAAATTGGTGGTTGGGGATTTTCTTCGAGGATTCTATGATAGGAAGGATTCTTTTGTAAAGGAGTTTTTCAAATATTTTGGACATTAACGGTAGAAGGCTGATTGGTCGATAGGAAGAAGGGCAGTCGGGAGGTTTAAAAGGTTTGGGAATAACAATAATAACTGAGTGTTTCCAGGGGTTCGGGAAATGGGTTGTTCTAAGGATCGAGTTGTACAGGTATGTAAGGAATATAATGGCCTTCTGGGGGAGGTTTTTGAGAATTGTGGAGGTGATGAGGTCATAACCGGGAGATTTCCTAGGGAGGTGTTTGATGATGTATTTTACTTCGGACGGATGGAAAGCTTTGGGAGGGAAAGACAAAGGTAAAGGAGAATTCAGGTAGTCTAGAATATCTTCATCATGCGAGGGGTTCGTTTGAGGATTAGGGGAAAATGCTGAAGTAAGGTGTGTGGAGAGAAGGAGCGCCTTTTCTTCATCACTTCTGGCCCAGGACCCATCGCTGCGTTTGAGTGGAGAAGGAATATGGTGAAACCTGAGGATTTTACGAGTGACTGTCCACAAAGAACAGTCTTGTGTAGAGAGGGATGAAAGGTATTCGTTAAAGGATTCTGAACGGAATTGAGATATTGAAGATTTTAGTTGTCGCGTCAGTCTGTTGTATGCGTTTCTGTCGGAGGGATAGCGTGATCTTTGCCATAGAGCTCTGGCCCGACGCTTGGCTGCAAGAAGTTCTTGGATGTGGGTTGGAAGTTGCAGTTTGGGTGAAGGAGGTAACCTTGTCCTTGGTCGGCATGAATTGCGGGCACTGTCCTGAATGGCTTTAGTAAACAATTCAGTGGCTTTGTCTAGGTCTGAAGGGGTTTTTAGGGATACGGTTAGGTCTATGGAGCGCTCTAGGTTGAGCTGAAATGATTGCCAGTTGATAGGACCGGGTGTAAGGGTTGGTTGTAGAGGACGGGGTACAGCGGATGAGAAGAGGGTCAGAAGGATCGCAGAATGGTCCGACGATAGGTCGAGGAGCGAATCAACAGAAGTCGCTAGACCTCCCAAGCCAGAGGAGATGAAGAAATCGACTAGGTCAGGATTGCGGGATGGATCAGTTGGCCAGTATGTTGGTGTGTTTGGTGATATAGGGAGATAATTCTGGGAATTGAGGATATCATAAAGGATTCTGCCACGGGAGTTAGCTGAACGGCTTCCCCACATGGGGTGTTTCGCGTTGAAATCACCCCCGGTGAGGAAGCGGGGACCAAAGGATTGGAATATTGAGAGGAATTCAGGATGGTAAATGGTATGATTGGGAGAACAATACACTGCGGATAGTATGATGTCGAAGGGAGAAAGGGAAAGAGATATGGAAGTTACCTGCAGGCTTGCTGAAGCGATGCTGGACTCTTGATGGTGTTTGATCTGGTTCTTGATTAGAATCAGAGTACCATGCTGCGCCAGAGATGGATGGTCGGTTCGATAACAGGAGTAACCCTTGACACCGAATGACATTGATTTTTTCAAGTGTGTCTCCGTTATTAGTGCAATGTCAATGTTTTTGTCAGTTAGTAAAAGTGTCAGTTCTTGTCGTCTTGTAGTAAGTCCGTTGGCATTCCACAAAAGAATTGAGAGATGGGTATTATGGAAGTGTTGCATTCTGGGGTTTAGGAAGGAAGTGTGCTATGAGGGTGGTCATCAGGTTAATTAGAGGAGTAAGAAGGGTTTCGAGTTTGTTTAGGAAAGAGGAGAAAAGGATCATAGGATCTTGTCCTTGATGCTGAGGGATTTGCTTAGATGGGGTGGGAGTAGTTGGGAAGGTAGGCAGGATTTGTGGTTGGGACGGTAAAGTTGAAGAGGTAGGAAGGGAAGATAATTCTTGTGGTTTCTGAGCTGGTTTAGGGACAGGCGGCTTCTTTTTCTCGAGCGTAGTTAGCAGAGAGGAGTAGGTGACGTTCGGCCGACGATGGGACGATTCTTGTGCTGCAGAAACGGGTTGTAGGCTGGGGAAGTGGGATGGTCCGCTGGGTGGTGATGCTTTCTTGACGTCTTTTTGATGTCTGAGCTGGGTTTTCTGCCGTTGCATTCTGATTGTTTTGAGTGCTTTATATACTTCACACCCTTTGTAGCTGGCAGTGTGATTCTCGCCGCAGTTCGCGCAGCACGCTGGGGCTTCGATTGGCTTGGGGCAGTGCTTAGAGGGGTGTTCGGAGCCGCATTTGACGCATTTTGATTTGTGATGACAATATGTGCGGGTATGATTGAACTCTTGGCAGTTTTGGCATTGTATGACGTCGCCCCTGCGTCGCGGTTCTTCTACTTTTATTTTTGTATATAGTAGGTATTGCTCGCGGAAAATTTCCTTGCTTTTTTCGTTTTTCTCCAGGTCGACGAAGAAGAGCGGCAATTGGGCCTTTGTGACTGGGTGCCGTACGTTATGGGCCCGTTTGACAGAGTAACCTTTGTTGGAGAGCTCACTAATGATGTCTTCGGGGGGAGTTGAGTGGTGGAGGTGGCGGATAACCACCCTGTAGGATTTGTCCTCGGGTAACTGGTAGCAGTGAAAGTCAGCTTCCTTGCTTTCCAGGTGTCGGATGATGCTTCTGTAGGAGTCACTGTCAGTAGGCTTTATGACGATGTCATTGAACCTTGCCCGGCATTCGAAATTATTTTCTCCAACGAGATCTTTCAGGGTGCTACTAAATTTTTTAAAATCCGATACCTTCCTGATGTAAATATTAGGGGGTTTCAAAGGATTTTGTGACGAATCCTGGCACGCTTGATTATTATCTGAGTGTCGGGAGTGAGTTGAGGGGCTATTTTGAGGTAGAGTCGACTTTTTTTGTTTTATCTTGGGTGGTGTTAGTACGTCACTGGCTCTCTTGCGTAATCTTTTACGTCTTCCTGTGGCGACGTTTTCGACATCTTGGGCTGAGGTTGATTCTATTACTGTCATATTCTGTTTCTCTATTGAAGACATAGTCAACAGCTGTTTATAATATAATTAAAGAAAAAAAAAATAATAAAAAAAAATAAAAATAAAATAAAAAAAATAGTTGTCTCCGGCGAGCTGCGAACCCGAGACAATTAAGTTTGCAGAATCGAACGCTACCACTGAGCCAAGGAGGCTGATGTACATCGACTAGTAGCGCAGGGCCTAGTATCTAAATTACTGAAGGGGCATTGACAGCCTCTCTATCAGGCGAGTGCAGGAACGCCCCACCACTAGCCTCAGCTAGGGTAATGGCCCACACAATGATAGAAAATGAGTGTTTTTACTCACTTATTTTGTGGTGATCCAGTGAGTGAAATTTCTTCAAACTACACAGTAATGTTCACTAGTGGCTCACCTTGCTAAATATAAGGTCTAATATAGTGTAAAACACATTGTCTACTATATATTTGTCAAACACCACTCACTCACTCACTCACTCACTCACTCACTCACTCATCTATCAACGCCCATCCCAAACCACTCGACAGAAAAATTTGAAATTTTGCATGGACACTCCCTATATAACGTAGGCACTCACTAAGAAAGGATTTTTTTGATATTCGAATTTTTAAGTATTTTTAGAGGGGTTTAAAGTTTGAGTTGGTTAGAGCATGGAAGCCTAGGCAGCACGCGTTGCAAGGACGATAAAGAACAGTTGTTACCGTACATCGTCTATTTCATAGTATTATTTTTAATTGAGGTTAATTTCCACTATGATGGCAGTCCTTGAATTACTAGAAATAAAATGTGATTTTGTCCCTCATAGAGTTTACGCCCTGGTGATGGCCCATCCGAGGCAATAATATCCCGAACCACTTGACACAAAAATTTGAAATTTTGCACGGACAATACGTTTAGAGTGTAAAAACTCACTAAGAAAGTTTTTTTTTATATTCAAATGTTTAAGTACTTTTAGGGGGGGGGGGGGGGGTTTGAATTATTAAGAAGTTCCTCATCGGCTCAAAAATGGTTCGATTTTGGTAACTTTTGGTACAAAAGTCTTTCTTCTCATTTAAAAGGTCAAGTTCATTAACCAGTTGAATCCGTTTACTGGAACATGGTTTTTGGAGCAAAATTTGTGCGAAAGATTCCTTAACGTAGGAAAACGAATGAAACCATTTTTTAAGCGAGTTCTGTAGCCATTTACCAGAAAAATTGATAGAAATACTTTTAAAAACTAATTTTCTGTTTGGGTATTCAGAAACGAAGTATATGGAAAAAAATTGTATGAATGGTGATACAAAGTTTTCGGATCTCAGTATATTTTCTAAAATATCTCGAAAACGTTGGGAAATCATAGTAAGCGGAAGGCGGCTATTCGAAAGGTTACTAAATTCTCTACAATAAGATTCTGAATGGGTGACCGACCACGTGCTGTTGGCATTAGAAAAGGGTGGCAACCTGTAGATAGCCCGGCGCTATTGGCCAAGATGTAGATGTGCCGTTAAAAAAAAAAAATAAATAAATAAAAAGTAAATAAAATAAGATTCTGTTGTAATGTTCGGTGGGGCGATGTCAATCGAAGAGATAAGTGTTTAAAACTTCAAATTTTGATCATATCTTATTTAACTCAATATAAAAATAGATATCGGCCGTGGTGAAACACGGGTATTCAGCTAGTATCGGCCGTGGTGAAGCACGGGTATTCAGCTAGTATCGGCCGTGGTGAAGCACGGGTATTCAGCTAGTATCGGCCGTGGTGAAGCACGGGTATTCAGCTAGTATCGGCCGTGGTGAAGCACGGGTATTCAGCTAGTATCGGCCGTGGTGAAGCAAGGGTATTCAGCTAGTATCGGCCGTGGTGAAGCACGGGTATTCAGCTAGTATCGGCCGTGGTGAAGCACGGGTATTCAGCTAGTATGATATATTTAGTAACAGTTTATTATCAATGGTAAAATATCTAAGAAATATTTGCATGATATAAAGTTCATACAATGAGTAATGTAATGCTTAATCGTCTTGAACTTCTTAATCTATGTTTATAGTTGTTGGCCAACCCAATATTTCATAGTAAAAATTCTTGTGCCCTTCTGAAACGTATGGTATCAACTTCTTAATGTCTTCAATTTTTCCTGCTTGATAGGGACGTTCTCTCCTGGGTAGGCAGGATTGGGAGGGACCACTGGACCCTGAAGACCTTGGCGTAAACGAAAGGTATGTGCTACAATGACGTTAATGAATGTTTCTGCTTGATAGGGACCTTCCCTCCTGGGTAGGCAGGATTGGGAGGGACCACTGGACCCTGAAGACTTTGGCGTAAACGAAAGGTATGTGCTACAATGCCGTTAATGAATGTTTCTGCTTGATGGGGACCTTCCCTCCTGGGTAGGCAGGATTGCGAGGGAACACTGGACCCTGAAGACCTTGGCGTACACGAAAGGTATGTGCTACAATGCCGTTAATGAATGTTTCTGCTTGATAGGGACCTTCTCTCCTGGGTAGGCAGGATTGGGAGGGACCACTGGACCCTGAAGACCTTGGCGTAAACGAAAGGTATGTGCTACAATGCTGTTAATGAATGTTTCTGCTTGATAGGGACGTTCTCTCCTGGGTAGGCAGGATTGGGAGGGACCACTGGACCCTGAAGACCTTGGCGTAAACGAAAGGTATGTGCTACAATGCCGTTAATGAATGTTTCTGCTTGATGGGGACCTTCCCTCCTGGGTAGGCAGGATTGCGAGGGAACACTGGACCCTGAAGACCTTGGCGTACACGAAAGGTATGTGCTACAATGCCGTTAATGAATGTTTCTGCTTGATAGGGACCTTCTCTCCTGGGTAGGTAGGATTGGCAGGGACCACTGGACCCTGAAGACCTTGGCGTAAACGAAAGGTATGTGCTACAATGCTGTTAATGAATGTTTCTGCTTGATAGGGACGTTCTCTCCTGGGTAGGCAGGATTGGGAGGGACCACTGCACCCTGAAGACCTTGGCGTAAACGAAAGGTATGTGCTACAATGCCGTTAATGAATGTTTCTGCTTGATGGGGACCTTCCCTCCTGGGTAGGCAGGATTGCGAGGGAACACTGGACCCTGAAGACCTTGGCGTACACGAAAGGTATGTGCTACAATGCCGTTAATGAATGTTTCTGCTTGATAGGGACCTTCTCTCCTGGGTAGGTAGGATTGGGAGGGACCACTGGACCCTGAAGACCTTGGCGTAAACGAAAGGTATGTGCTACAATGCCGTTAATGTATGTTTCTGCTTGATAGGGACCTTCTCTCCTGGGTAGGCAGGATTGGGAGGGACCACTGGACCCTGAAGACCTTGGCGTAAACGAAGGGTATGTGCTACAATGCCGTTAATGAATGTTTCTGCTTGATAGGGACCTTCTCTCCTGGGTAGGCAGGATTGGGAGGGACCACTGGACCCTGAAGACCTTGGCGTAAACGAAAGGTATGTGCTACAATGCCGTTAATGAATGTTTCTGCTTGATAGAGACCTTCCCTCCTGGGTAGGCAGGATTGGGAGTGACCACTGGACCCTGAAGACCTTGGCGTAAACGAAAGGTATGTGCTACAATGCCGTTAATGAATGTTTCTGCTTGATAGGGACCTTCTCTCCTGGGTAGGCAGGATTGGGAGGGACCACTGGACCCTGAAGACCTTGGCGTAAACGAAAGGTATGTGCTACAATGCCGTTAATGAATGTTTCTGCTTGATAGGGGCCTTCTCTCCTGGGTAGGCAGGATTGGGAGGGACCACTGGACCCTGAAGACCTTGGCGTAAACGAAGGGTATGTGCTACAATGCCGTTAATGAATGTTTCTGCTTGATAGGGACCTTCTCTCCTGGGTAGGCAGGATTGGGAGGGACCACTGGACCCTGAAGACCTTGGCGTAAACGAAAGGTATGTGCTGCAATGCCGTTAATGAATGTTTCTGCTTGATAGGGACCTTCCCTCCTGGGTAGGCAGGATTGGGAGGGACCACTGGACCCTGAAGACCTTGGCGTAAACGAAAGGTATGTGCTACAATGCCGTTAATGAATGTTTCTGCCTGATAGGGACCTTCTCTCCTGGGTAGGCAGGATTGGGAGGGACCACTGGACCCTGAAGACCTTGGCGTAAACGAAAGGTATGTGCTACAATGACGTTAATGAATGTTTCTGCTTGATAGGGACCTTCCCTCCTGGGTAGGCAGGATTGGGAGGGACCACTGGACCCTGAAGACCTTGGCGTAAACGAAAGGTATGTGCTACAATGCCGTTAATGAATGTTTCTGCTTGATAGGGACCTTCTCTCCTGGGTAGGCAGGATTGGGAGGGACCACTGGACCCTGAAGACCTTGGCGTAAACGAAAGGTATGTGCTACAATGCCGTTAATGAATGTTTCTGCTTGATAGGGACCTTCCCTCCTGGGTAGGCAGGATTGGGAGGTACCACTGGACCCTGAAGACCTTGGCGTAAACGAAAGGTATGTGCTACAATGCCGTTAATGAATGTTTCTGCTTGATAGGGACCTTCTCTCCTGGGTAGGCAGGATTGGGAGGGACCACTGGACCCTGAAGACCTTGGCGTAAACGAAAGGTATGTGCTACAATGCCGTTAATGAATGTTTCTGCTTGATAGGGACCTTCCCTCCTGGGTAGGCAGGATTGGAAGGGACCACTGGACCCTGAAGACCTTGGCGTAAAAGAAAGGTATGTGCTACAATGCCGTTAATGAATGTTCCTGCTTGATAGGGACCTTCCCTCCTGGGTAGGCAGGATTGGGAGGGACGACTGGACCCTGAAGACCTTGGCGTAAACGAAAGGTATGTGCTACAATGCCGTTAATGAATGTTTCTGCTTGATAGGGACCTTCTCTCCTGGGTAGGCAGGATTGGGAGGGACCACTGGACCCTGAAGACCTTGGCGTAAACGAAAGGTATGTGCTACAATGCCGTTAATGAATGTTTCTGCTTGATAGGGACCTTCTCTCCTGGGTAGGCAGGATTGGGAGGGACCACTGGACCCTGAAGACCTTGGCGTAAACGAAAGGTATGTGCTACAATGCCGTTAATGAATGTTTCTGCTTGATAGGGACCTTCCCTCCTGGGTAGGCAGGATTGGAAGGGACCACTGGACCCTGAAGACCTTGGCGTAAACGAAAGGTATGTGCTACAATGCCGTTAATGAATGTTTCTGCTTGATAGGGACCTTCCCTCCTGGGTAGGCAGGATTGGGAGGGACGACTGGACCCTGAAGACCTTGGCGTAAACGAAAGGTATGTGCTACAATGCCGTTAATGAATGTTTCTGCTTGATAGGGACCTTCCCTCCTGGGTAGGCAGGATTGCGAGGGAACACTGGACCCTGAAGACCTTGGCGTAAACGAAGGGTATGTGCTACAATGCCGTTAATGAATGTTTCTGCTTGATAGGGACCTTCTCTCCTGGGTAGGCAGGATTGGGAGGGACCACTGGACCCTGAAGACCTTGGCGTAAACGAAAGGTATGTGCTACAATGCTGTTAATGAATGTTTCTGCTTGATAGGGACCTTCTCTCCTGGGTAGGCAGGATTGGAAGGGACCACTGGACCCTGAAGACCTTGGCGTAAACGAAAGGTATGTGCTACAATGCCGTTAATGATTTTTTTTGCTACATGTGTTTCTATGGCAACAATGTATTGAACTGAAGTCCTCTTAACATAGAAATGTGTAGTGACCGTCAGAGACAACGAATCCATCACTAACTCATATTTGGAAAAAATGGACTGAAGCTCTTTTTGCATGGATCGATTCAATTATTATCAATATTATGTAAGGTTTTAGCTATTGGTAGAAAATAATGCTTTTTAGAACTTAGAAAGACACAAACTTCATAATAGGTTCGGTTGTGCCAACAAGGAAAATATCTTGAGCATATTTCCTTGTAGAATTATTTAATAATGAGAAATATTTAATATTAAAAAATAAAGAGCTTTTAAAACATTTTTGAACTATTTATATGTTTTATAATATTCTTATCCTCTGAGAAGCTTGGTGATTATAAATAAATTTATAGGAGTTATTAAATATAGTAGACCAATCCAAGCGGTAGTTGACGTAAAACAATTATAGGACACTTTTCAAAATGAAATTAATGAATTTTTGTGGTTTATTAATTTAAAGTATTTTTGTTGTTATTATTATTGATAGATTTGCAAGAAGGCATGTTTACCGACTCAGTGAGATTTTATGTTATTTTATTTAATTTATTGTAATAATATTAATATTTATAATGATATGTAGATAGTTAGCTGTTGGGGTCATAAGAAGAAAAGGGATGGTCGGTGTTCGGCGAAGAGAAAACTTGAGCTTTTAGGAAAATCTATTTTTCGAACGTTTCGTCATGGCGCACAGTGGGGCTACACAAAATTTCGTTTTTCAAAAAAGGCTACAGCCTCTAAATCTTAACCGAATTCAATGCATTTTTTTGTATGAAAAAAAAACAGTCCCGTAACAGGCCACGAGGGCCCTGAGGGGCAGATACTATAGAGGTATCTGATTCCTGACCATACGGCACACTAGGGAGACAGTGGGTCAGTAGTATGCTCCGGCCGCCTGATTTTTCCCCTTGCTGCTTCGACTGCTAGAGTCATTAGCACCAAGGTACCCATTAATAAATTAATTAAAGGGACGGTCAGGGAGACCGAATACAACCCATGAACGAGGACACTAGGAGAAAATTTTTTTTTTTAATGAAATTTTATAAAATTTGGAAACTTTGTCTAGCCAGTTTTTTTTTTTTTTTTTTTTTTTTTTTTTTTTTTTTTTTGTTTTTTTTTTACCCTTGTTTATTAAATTACGTATAATATAATGAACTTTTGCAATTAAATAAAAAATAATATAATCTAACTTAATAGCAGCACTGATATGGTTGAAAATAAACAGTCAAGTCTAATGAGGGTAAAAAGATAAAAAGAATTTTATTGTCCAAAGAAATATGTTATAGGTAAAACTGTGCGAAGAGGATAGCGAAGTACCACATTTTCTAAACCGAATAAACTTTTTTTTTTTTTTTTTTTTTTTTTTTTTTTTTTTTTTTTTTTTTTTTTTTTTTTTTTTTTTTATTATTGATTATTACAACAATATGAGTTAACATATTTCTATTTATGTTTATATCCAAAGAAATATAAACAAATAAAATGCATTTTTACAATTAATTAAATACAAGTATCCAAAATATAGCTTTTACAGCTATTCGAAATTATCTATATATATTTAATTTTTATTACTAAAATATTATAAGGGAAAAATACAAAAAATACAAAAAACAAACAAAAAAAAAAAACAAACCCTATACACCATCTAATCAGGATTTGAATGTTTAATTTCAACGATATCAGTGCTGATATTAAGTTACAAGAAAAATAAAATATTATTATTTATTCAATTGCAAAAGTTGGTGAATTATTTAATTGGTTATTTATTAATTAATTATTTAATTAGTTGGTAGATTATGTAATTTCTATTTCTCGATGGCAAAAATTCACCAAAAACATTATAATGGCTATTAAAGGGGTAATACTATCTTGTAACATTTTTTATTTATTTTGCCATATTCTTTATTAAGGGTATAAATGCTTCCTTAAGAAATCAAAAATTTTATCCGAGAGTGTTTATGCGCCGAAACAGTTTTAAATTTACCAAAAATTCGATATTTCAAGTAAAGTCGATACATACATTTCAAAATTATATCCGAGAGTGTTTATGCGCCGAAACAGTTTTAAATTTACCAAAAATTCGATATTTCGAGTAAAGTCGATACATACATTTCAAAATTATATCCGAGAGTGTTTACGCGCCGAAACAGTTTTAAATTTACCAAAAATTCGATATTTCAAGTAAAGTCGATACATACATTTCAAAATTATATCCGAGAGTGTTTATGCGCCGAAACAGTTTTAAATTTACCAAAAATTCGATATTTCGAGTAAAGTCGATACATACATTTCAAAATTATATCCGAGAGTGTTTATGCGCCGAAACAGTTTTAAATTTACCAAAAATTCGATATTTCGAGTAAAGTCGATACATACATTTCAAAATTATATCCGAGAGTGTTTATGCGCCGAAACAGTTTTAAATTTACCAAAAATTCGATATTTCGAGTAAAGTCGATACATACATTTCAAAATTATATCCGAGAGTGTTTATGCGCCGAAACAGTTTTAAATTTACCAAAAATTCGATATTTCGAGTAAAGTCGATACATACATTTCAAAATTATATCCGAGAGTGTTTATGCGCCGAAACAGTTTTAAATTTACCAAAAATTCGATATTTCAAGTAAAGTCGATACATACATTTCAAAATTATATCCGAGAGTGTTTATGCGCCGAAACAGTTTTAAATTTACCAAAAATTCGATATTTCGAGTAAAGTCGATACATACATTTCAAAATTATATCCGAGAGTGTTTATGCGCCGAAACAGTTTTAAATTTACCAAAAATTCGATATTTCGAGTAAAGTCGATACATACATTTCAAAATTATATCCGAGAGTGTTTATGCGCCGAAACAGTTTTAAATTTACCAAAAATTCGATATTTCGAGTAAAGTCGATACATACATTTCAAAATTATATCCGAGAGTGTTTATGCGCCGAAACAGTTTTAAATTTACCAAAAATTCGATATTTCAAGTAAAGTCGATACATACATTTCAAAATTATATCCGAGAGTGTTTATGCGCCGAAACAGTTTTAAATTTACCAAAAATTCGATATTTCGAGTAAAGTCGATACATACATTTCAAAATTATATCCGAGAGTGTTTATGCGCCGAAACAGTTTTAAATTTACCAAAAATTCGATATTTCGAGTAAAGTCGATACATACATTTCAAAATTATATCCGAGAGTGTTTATGCGCCGAAACAGTTTTAAATTTACCAAAAATTCGATATTTCGAGTAAAGTCGATACATACATTTCAAAATTATATCCGAGAGTGTTTACGCGCCGAAACAGTTTTAAATTTACCAAAAATTCGATATTTCGAGTAAAGTCGATACATACATTTCAAAATTATATCCGAGAGTGTTTATGCGCCGAAACAGTTTTAAATTTACCAAAAATTCGATATTTCGAGTAAAGTCGATACATACATTTCAAAATTATATCCGAGAGTGTTTATGCGCCGAAACAGTTTTAAATTTACCAAAAATTCGATATTTCGAGTAAAGTCGATACATACATTTCAAAATTATATCCGAGAGTGTTTATGCGCCGAAACAGTTTTAAATTTACCAAAAATTCGATATTTCGAGTAAAGTCGATACATACATTTCAAAATTATATCCGAGAGTGTCTATGCGCCGAAACAGTTTTAAATTTACCAAAAATTCGATATTTCAAGTAAAGTCGATACATACATTTCAAAATTATATCCGAGAGTGTTTATGCGCCGAAACAGTTTTAAATTCACCAAAAATTCGATATTTCGAGTAAAGTCGATACATACATTTCAAAATTATATCCGAGAGTGTTTATGCGCCGAAACAGTTTTAAATTTACCAAAAATTCGATATTTCGAGTAAAGTCGATACATACATTTCAAAATTATATCCGAGAGTGTTTATGCGCCGAAACAGTTTTAAATTTACCAAAAATTCGATATTTCGAGTAAAGTCGATACATACATTTCAAAATTATATCCGAGAGTGTTTATGCGCCGAAACAGTTTTAAATTTACCAAAAATTCGATATTTCAAGTAAAGTCGATACATACATTTCAAAATTATATCCGAGAGTGTTTATGCGCCGAAACAGTTTTAAATTTACCAAAAATTCGATATTTCAAGTAAAGTCGATACATACATTTCAAAATTATATCCGAGAGTGTTTATGCGCCGAAACAGTTTTAAATTTACCAAAAATTCGATATTTCGAGTAAAGTCGATACATACATTTCAAAATTATATCCGAGAGTGTTTATGCGCCGAAACAGTTTTAAATTTACCAAAAATTCGATATTTCGAGTAAAGTCGATACATACATTTCAAAATTATATCCGAGAGTGTTTACGCGCCGAAACAGTTTTAAATTTACCAAAAATTCGATATTTCGAGTAAAGTCGATACATACATTTCAAAATTATATCCGAGAGTGTTTATGCGCCGAAACAGTTTTAAATTTACCAAAAATTCGATATTTCGAGTAAAGTCGATACATACATTTCAAAATTATATCCGAGAGTGTTTATGCGCCGAAACAGTTTTAAATTTACCAAAAATTCGATATTTCGAGTAAAGTCGATACATACATTTCAAAATTATATCCGAGAGTGTTTATGCGCCGAAACAGTTTTAAATTTACCAAAAATTCGATATTTCGAGTAAAGTCGATACATACATTTCAAAATTATATCCGAGAGTGTCTATGCGCCGAAACAGTTTTAAATTTACCAAAAATTCGATATTTCAAGTAAAGTCGATACATACATTTCAAAATTATATCCGAGAGTGTTTATGCGCCGAAACAGTTTTAAATTCACCAAAAATTCGATATTTCGAGTAAAGTCGATACATACATTTCAAAATTATATCCGAGAGTGTTTATGCGCCGAAACAGTTTTAAATTTACCAAAAATTCGATATTTCGAGTAAAGTCGATACATACATTTCAAAATTATATCCGAGAGTGTTTATGCGCCGAAACAGTTTTAAATTTACCAAAAATTCGATATTTCGAGTAAAGTCGATACATACATTTCAAAATTATATCCGAGAGTGTTTATGCGCCGAAACAGTTTTAAATTCACCAAAAATTCGATATTTCAAGTAAAGTCGATACATACATTTCAAAATTATATCCGAGAGTGTTTATGCGCCGAAACAGTTTTAAATTTACCAAAAATTCGATATTTCAAGTAAAGTCGATACATACATTTCAAAATTATATCCGAGAGTGTTTATGCGCCGAAACAGTTTTAAATTTACCAAAAATTCGATATTTCAAGTAAAGTCGATACATACATTTCAAAATTATATCCGAGAGTGTTTATGCGCCGAAACAGTTTTAAATTTACCAAAAATTCGATATTTCAAGTAAAGTCGATACATACATTTCAAAATTATATCCGAGAGTGTTTATGCGCCGAAACAGTTTTAAAGTCACCAAAAATTCGATATTTCAAGTAAAGTCGATACATACATTTCAAAATTATATCCGAGAGTGTTTATGCGCCGAAACAGTTTTAAATTCACCAAAAATTCGATATTTCAAGTAAAGTCGATACATACATTTCAAAATTATATCCGAGAGTGTTTATGCGCCGAAACAGTTTTAAATTTACCAAAAATTCGATATTTCAAGTTAAGTCGATACATACATTTCAAAATTATATCCGAGAGTGTTTATGCGCCGAAACAGTTTTAAATTTACCAAAAATTCGATATTTCAAGTTAAGTCGATACATACATTTCAAAATTATATCCGAGAGTGTTTATGCGCCGAAACAGTTTTAAATTTACCAAAAATTCGATATTTCAAGTTAAGTCGATACATACATTTCAAAATTATATCCGAGAGTGTTTATGCGCCGAAACAGTTTTAAATTTACCAAAAATTCGATATTTCAAGTTAAGTCGATACATACATTTCAAAATTATATCCGAGAGTGTTTATGCGCCGAAACAGTTTTAAATTTACCAAAAATTCGATATTTCAAGTTAAGTCGATACATATATTTCAAAATTAATTACATTTTTTTTTGTCTTTATTACAAGAAATGATGAAAAAAAATTGAAAAGAAACAAAAAGAAATTTTCGGTACATTAAACTTTAAAGTTGATTTTCTCAGAACTGTGTTTTTAAAATCGAGCACTACGCTAGTAGCACTTTCAATTTTCACCAGATCGTCTTCAAATTTTAAATGAAAATTCCTAACGATATTTCCTAGTAAAGGACTTAGAGATATTTCTTATTATGATCATTCTCATGATTATGAGCGATTATCGAAGGATTAATTTAATAGAAAATTACGAATTGATCACCATGCTCGAAAAAATTCATATTTCATAGAAATCCTATGTACCTTACTATATTTAACATTTTCTTTACAAAATAATTTTAATTTTAGTGCGGTTCCTCCCTCCCCCATAGGGAGGAACCCCGCTTATAAGGTTGATCTCATGACGCAATCCAGAAGTACCGACCAGAAAATTTTGCCTTTCAGAACCCCTAGAGACCGAAAATGATGGTGGTTCAAATTTGTATATATATATATATATATATATATATATATATATATATATATATATATATTTGTCTGTTCGCTCTCTAGGTAAAAGACGAATGGTCCGATTTTGATGAAATTTGGTACAAAAATCCGTCGTCCAATTTGAAAGGTCAAGTTCGTTAACCAGCAAAATCCGTCCACTGGAAGATGGCGTTTGGGGCGAAATTCGCGCAAAAAAAAATCGTAAGGCTTACGTTTTTGATTTCATGAGCTTGTAAGCACTCGTTTTATAGGCTTCTTGGGCTAGGGCTAAGAATTTTTTGTTCTAGGTTAAAAATTGCCACCCGGAGTCTATTGACCGTGTAAAAAGTGGGCTTCCGTTCATCAGACACTGTGCCACCATATTGTTATTGAAGAATTAAAACTTTGTATGTTGGATCCTTTAACATACCATATAAACCTAGGACAAAAAGAATTGATAATTTGCGTTAATGTTGTTGACACGCCTTAAGCACAAACATTAAAATGATTGAAAAATATTGACTTATTTGTTATTTATAAATTGTAGATAATGACTTCGATTTTGATCACACAAGATATTATTACCCAGAGTGGGGGGGGGGGGGGGCATTATTCAATAAGTGTTTTATTCAATAATTATTCAAATGTTATTTTTATTAAATAACAATTCATTCATCCACTGATTTATTTGTTATTCTATGAATAATAGGGTTGGGTCATTATTCAATAAATTTTTATTGAATAACAATTTATTTATGTATTCAGTTATTCATTGACTGTTTTTTTTTTAATTTAATGAATAATTAATTATTTGTCACTCTTCATTCATTATTTTTATACATTTAAAATAATTTGATTCATGGAACAACAAACTCAGATTCTTTAAGTTCAGTAAAAAATATCACTTAGAAAAATTAAGAAAAGGTTTAATATACATAGTCATTCTTATTAGAAAAGAATGTTAAAATAAAGAGTATTTAAAGAAAAATTTTGGTCAAGAAAATCAATTTCATCCAAAAAATTGTTTCATTCGAATAAATAACTTTCATTCAATGAAAGTTTCATTGAATAAATAATTGTTATTTAATAATGAATAAAAATAGAAAGTTAGGTTATTCATTGTATTGGCTCAATAACGAATGGAAATTTATTCAGTATTCAGAATGAAATAACATATTTATTCATTATTAATTATTCTGAGTAATTTTTTCCCAACACTGGTATTTCCCCTTTAGTGTTTCATCTATTTAGCAAACATCTCTAATAGTGTATGTAGAATTTGATATTAATTGTTATATCCATTATGAGAAGAATGCTACAAGACAAGAAGCGGAATGAAGAGTGAATATGGCGGAAGGATAAAAGCTTGACAGAAATGGCTTTTCAGCTTTTCCTACAATGAAAAGTAGGTCGTTCTCTTACAATTGTCTGCTTTTCCTTCCATTATCTCGGCAGCTTTCAATGACACGTTCCACTTCTTCAGGGCAGTGTCTAGGTGTTTTTCACAACTAGAGGTGTATGGATGTATTCAGTATTTGCAGCGCCATCTCTTTCTCACATTCTACAGGCGTCTTTTACACAACTAGATTAAATTAAATAATGAAAGAATTTTAGCATAAATAGGCTTTAGAGATGACTAAAATGAAAAAAAACGTTACAAAAAAGTGTTACAAAAAAATGTCCGTTGGCGTTCGCGCAAGCCCGGTAGTCATGTACGAAAATAAAGACTGTAAGTTATAAAGTACATTACATAGGTTTATCGGGTGTAAAGCATATTTATGTTCCTGAATTTGAGCAGAAGGCTTTGAAGAATTTTTTTAAAAAATAATATCAATTCTTATTTTTTACAAGGAGCTCGTAAGCGCATTTTTCAGAAATGTGGTAATTTTACCATACACACACATCTGTATATATAAAGATCACGTGTCTGTTTGTGTGTCTGTCTGTTTATTCCTTACACAAATCCACACTGTTTGGCCGATTTTGACCAAACTTGGCACACAGGTTGGTCTTGATACGAGCAACTTCTGCTAGTTACTTCACGAACATACACACAAACACACACACATATATATATGTTAATATGCAGTGTGTATTTATGTATTAATCGACTATTATTTTCATGATGCATAGGTCCTGAAATGCGGACTTTTCTTGTACTGACGTCCCGACTATGAGATCTCGACGTAGCCGGGACGTCTGTAACAATTAGTGCGTTTCTTCTCTATAAAGGGAAGGTGAAACACGCTAAAAATATATACCCATTATAAATGTCCCAATATTTTAATGTCGATGTATAATATAATTTCAAAATGATTTCCGACTCCACCTATAAACCGTCTTCACTATTGAATTTCAATACCACTAGAGTAGACTGACGCTGTTGGTAGGACCGTACTGCTATATTGGACTTTTATTATGGCTACGAAATTATACCTTTTCCAAATACCACTAGAGTAGACTGACGCTGTTGGTAGGACCGTACTGCTATATTGGACTTTTATTATGGCTACGAAATTATACCTTTTCCAAATACCACTAGAGTAGACTGACGCTGTTGGTAGGACCGTACTGCTACATTGGACTTTTATTATGGCTACGAAATTATACCTTTTCCAAATACCACTAGAGTAGACTGACGCTGTTGGTAGGACCGTACTGCTATATTGGACTTTTATTATGGCTACGAAATTATACCTTTTCCAAATACCACTAGAGTAGACTGACGCTGTTGGTAGGACCGTACTGCTATATTGGACTTTTATTATGGCTACGAAATTATACCTTTTCCAAATACCACTAGAGTAGACTGACGCTGTTGGTAGGACCGTACTGCTATATTGGACTTTTATTATGGCTACGAAATTATACCTTTTCCAAATACCACTAGAGTAGACTGACGCTGTTGGTAGGACCGTACTGCTATATTGGACTTTTATTATTATTTCTAAACTTTTCCAGTTGAAAATGAAATGTAAAAGAATGAATTCATTTGGAAAAGCTATACATGTTTTTTTTGTGGGGGGAGGGGGTTGAATGTTTGTTCGTGTGTGTATTATCAGAATATTTTTGTTTTGTTTTTAAATTTAAAATCTTTACTTGGTTGTCTTTGGGCTACTGTTATTGGGTATTTTCTTTTTATGCTTTTTGGAATTTTCACAGCATTTATTATTATCATCTGAATTCTGTTTTTATTTTTGAATTCACTATTTGTTTAGGTTTAATTTTTTATGTTTTGTCACGGTGCACTGTTTATGAGACCATTCTTCGAACGCGTTTTGTAAGTGTTTAATAATTATTACAAAGGAACACCTTCGCCTTCTTCAACAACAGATCCAACACCTTTCAGAACATCCGTGGGTCTATTCCATTTCGGCGCGTATTCCCTAACTCAACCTGTTTACAATTAGTAAGAAAGGGATGTTTGAAAATACTTGAAAAGAGTTATAGTTTAATTCCGCGTCTGTTGTTTGTCTGTTTTGCGCTTCAACAAAGGGAGTCTACAGCTGAGCATTGTCTATACTATGCTTTATCATTTCCAGGAGGACTTTATTTTACAGCTCGGAGCTAAGTTCGCGGGATTGGCGTGGCGGAAGCTTTCTCCAAGAATGCTAGACCACATACATTCGTGCGCATGTTGTTGAAGTTTGCCTAATATCTTTTGACAGACCCTCCTTATAGTCCTCACCTTGCAACATTGCTCGTACACCTTTGTCGGTTTCTAGCAGAAGTAAAGTCCGACTCGCAGGAACTGCATCATCTTAGCGCGGTTCCGTTCATATCCCTATATCCCCTCTTTTGGAAAGCTTAGAATAGAAACAGTTATTATTTTGGTTCCACATTTCTTGAAAGGTCTTTACCAGACCCAGGATGGGTCGGCCAACCTCAGAAAGCCCCCCGCTAGGCAGTTGAAAAGCTATATCTTGGAAATCCATATTTCTAACATTAAATTCTTTTTCTTATTCTACTTAACCTGTTTTATTTTCAAATAAATTATCCAACTATCAGCAATTAACAAATAACTAGGAATAAAAACAGACAAAAAGAACAGTTCGAATAACATCTTATTTCTCCGATTGACATCGCCTAATCAAAACTTTCTTCAGAACCTTTTTTATAAAGCATTTAGTAAGCGTTCTAATGGTAATCTTCCGTTTCCCAAGATTCTCAACCGTTTTCGAGATATTAAGGAAAGTATACGAGGTCCCCAAAACTTTTCATGTTTATTAATAAAATATTTTATTCTAATCCTTCCTAAACTCCAAACGTAACAAAAAGTTCAACATATTAGTTTTGATGAAAGTTGAAAATGTTTCAACTAAATCCCATGATTTTAAGTACCCAAACCAAAAACGGTATTCACCTTTTTTCCAATTTTCTCGAAAACGGTTAAAGCTATCGCCTTAAAAATGGTTTCATTCGTTTTCCTAGGCCAAGAAGCCTATAAAACGAGTACTTGCAAGCATATGAAGTATGCGAAACGATTTTTTTCGCGTGACATTCGCTCCAAAAACCATGTCCCGGTGGGCGGATTCTGCTGGTTAACGAACTTGACCTTTCAAATTAGACGAACGATTTTTGTACGAAATTTCATCAAAATCGGACCATTTTGGAGCTGTCAGGGCCGCGAACAGACAAATATATATATATATGTATGTATATATATATATATATATATATATATATATATATATATATATATATACATATATATATATATATGTATGTATAATTTTCTAGTCGGCACTTCCGGATTAAGTCATGAGATCAACCTTATAAGCGGGGTTCCTCCCTATGGGAGAGGGAGGAACCGCGCTAAAACACTGGGATTTCTGGGAAAACGGCATCTACGAACCACCAATTTATTGGTTGAAATAAATTGAAAACTATTGTAAGGGACCGATTAGCAAGGATTGGATTTAAAGGAATAGATAATGGGGGAATATTTTAGAGAAGCGGAAATTCCTTTCAAAACTATAATTTACACTCAGGTTACTGTTACAATCATAAATATCATAAACCATCGCTAAGATGAGAGAAAAGGTTGAGTGAGAGAGAGACAGTTAGATAGAGTTATCAAATATTATCATTTGTGGAGATTAGAGAGAATTTGGAGCTGACCTACCTCTCATCGCCATCTCGGCCAAGACCTCAAGAACGGGCGTGGACTCTGCCCCATCGGAGGTAAGCCAGCTCTTTTTATACCCTTTTTACCCCACCCCTGCTTTAGCACGTGGCTGGACGAGAAACTCTTGTCAGGTCTTAAATCTTCCGGGAATCTTACAAATCAGCCACGTGCGGTTCCAACAACCCAGACGCAACGTTTGAGGATTCGTTGTTCCCACATCTCCAGAGATGGACATCCAACCTTTTCTCTCAT
Organism: Gonocerus acuteangulatus; assembly: GCA_946811695.1. Lineage (NCBI taxonomy): Eukaryota > Metazoa > Arthropoda > Insecta > Hemiptera > Coreidae > Gonocerus > Gonocerus acuteangulatus. Next base: position 3,696,050 of record OX328123.1, on the reverse strand, counting down.
CTTTATTTACTTAACAAAGATCAAGGGAAAACGGTGCCTTACTCTATAGTACACACATCATATAAAACTAACTCCGGTTTCTACAAAAAAAGGAAGTGATTTTCAATTTGACAGAAAACCCACACAGACCAATTTCTGACCAACCCTATACTAATATCTTGGGCGGATATTTTAACTAACTTTATAATTTCTGTCAGAAGGTACAACTTTGATTTTCCTCAAATTATCTTCATTCTTTTCCTAATGAACGTTACATCAGCAAGTTATGAGGTAAAATAAAAAAAAAAAAAAAAAAAATACTTTTGCGTACATTTCTTCCCGAGAAGGTAAAGAGAAAGGGTTGAACTATCTTGTTCGATCAACAGGTACATCAGCTGTCACGTGGAATAATATGCCGTTTGTTCCGGTAGAGATGGCAATAAGATTGGCTGCCTCTGACGGGACAGAGTTCCAATATAATAGGGGGTTAGGGGGGAGGGGGAGGGGAGCGGGAGGGAGAAGGGAGGGGTAGTGGCGGTTATTTATACCCAACAGGACAAAACGATAGGAAAAAGATTAAAGTAAACTTTGTATACTCTTCTCCTGATAAGTGGGTGTGGCCGTTATATATATAAATCAGTCCCGTAACAGGAGGTATCTGATTTATGACGATACGGCACACTAGGGAGATAGTGTGGTAAGTAATATGCGCCGGCCGCCTGATATTTCCCTTCCTGCTGGGTTGGCCTAGGAACGGTCAGGGAGGCCGAATCCAACTCATGAACGATGAAAATGTGTACATATATATGTGTATATATATATATATATATATATATATATATATTTGTTTCATTCGAAATAAAAATATTGATAGACAGGACATTTTTTGGGATCTTTCTATATTTCTGTAAATATCTCTAAAACGGTTGGGAAATCATAGTAAGTGGAAGGTTACCATTCGAAAAAATACTATATTCTCCATAAAAAATGGTTCTGAAGCTATTTTCCATTAGGCAATGTCAATTGGATAAATAGGCGCTTAAAACGTTAAATATGTTGGTTTTGTTCTTTTGGAAGAATTAGTATTAGTTAGAAAAGAAGACACGACAATGAGAAACGTTTTTGTTATAGTGTATGCCTGGAACGTTAAGAAGGCTGGGTCATTTTTCCAGGTAAGGTACTCTTGCCATCTGTCACGGATCCCGGGCCATAAAAGTATTTCACGAAACCTAAATAATAACTGTTAGGAATAAGAACGGAACCCAGCTAAGATAACGCAGTTCCTGCGAGTCAGACTTTTAAGTATGTTTAGAGACTAGAACTCGTTCCTTTTGTAAGAACCAATAAAACCGCGATTTTGAAAAATTTTGAGGTTTTTGTTTTGACATATTATATCAGACCAACACATACCTTGACTAAAAAAGTCCGACTCGCAGGAACTGCATCATCTTAGCGCGGTTCCGTTCTTATCTCTAGACTCATTTCAAATGATTAAAATAGAAGCTGTTATTATTTTGGATCCACATTTCGAGAAAGCATGAAGATTAGATAGTTAGCCGTCGAGGTGATAAGTAAAGATGGAATGGTTTGGATTCGGCTAAAGAAACCTCAATACGATTTTTGTTAAAAAATCTATATTTAGGACGTTTCGGCTACTCATTGGTAGCCTTCGTCAGCAATGAAAATGCCGGGAGGCAGAGGAGGACCAAAGTTGACAGTTCCATCTTTACTTTCAAGAAAGGTCTTATTTACAATCTTACCTGGATGGGTCCCCGCCCTACGAAGCACCCCGCTAGGCAGTTGAAAAGCTATATCTTGGAAATCCATATCTCTAAGATTAAATTGTTTTTCTTATTTTTCTTAACCTGATTTATTATCAAATACATTATCCAACTATAAGCAGTTAAAAAATAACAAGGAATAAAAACAGACAAAAAGAACAGTTCGAATAAGCGAAATCAATTACTTTAAAGTTTTAAGCACTTATTTCTCCGATTGACATCTCCTAATCAAAACGTTCATCAAAACCTTTTTTGTAGAGCATTTAGTAAGCTTTCTAATGGTATTCTTCCGTTTACCAAGATTCTCATCCTTTTTCGAGATATTAAGGAAAGTATACAAAGTTACCAAAACTTTTTATGTCTGTTAATAAATTATTTTATTCTAACCCTTCCTTAACTCCAAACGTAACACGAATTTAAACATATTAGTTTTAATGAAAGTAGAACATGCAGAAAATGTTTCAACTGAATCCCATGATTCTAAGTACCCAAACCAAAAACGGTATTCAAAAACTATTTTTCCAATTTTCTCGAAAACAGTTAAAGCTATCGCCTTGAAAATGGTTTCATTCGTTTTCCTAGCCCAAGAAGCCTATAAAACGAGTGCTTACAAGCTTATGAACTCAAAAACGTTAACGTTACGATTTTTTTTGCGCGAATTTCGCCCCAAACGCCATCTTCCAGTGGACGGATTTTGCTGGTTAACGAACTTGACCTTTCAAATTGGACGACGGATTTCTGTACCTTTAATCAAAATCGGACCATTCGTCTTCTACCTAGCGAGCGAACAGACAAATATATATGTATATATATATATATATATATATATATATATATATATATATATGCATATATATATATATATATATATATATATATATATATATATATATATATGCATATATATATAAATATATACATATATATATATATATATATATATATATATATATATGCATATATATATATATATATATATATATATATATATATATATATATATATATATGCATATATATATAAATATATACATATATATATATATATATATATATATATATATATATATATATATATATATATATACAAATTTGAACCACCATCATTTTCGGTCTCTAGTGGTTCTGAAACGCAAAATTTTCTAGTCGGCACTTCTGGATTGCGTCATGAGATCAACCTTATAAGCGGGGTTCCTCCCTATGGGGGAGGGAGGAACCGCGCTAAAATGCATATTGCTTGGAAAACTAGTATCTATTCTACAAACACCCTAACTATACGACAATCCTGCATCAGACATACTTACAGCCTCTCAGAGTCTATAGATCCTAGTCTAACAATATTGAGGTAGAACGCCAGCAGTTCAATTCTGAGCACTCACTTCTGAGTCCAATCCATATCAAGTGCTCCAAAGATGGTTGCTTGACCGTTTTAGAAAAAAAAAAAAAATGTTACCATCAATTACACATGGAATCAGTTGTTCAAAACAATTTTTAAATTTTTTTTAGAGCCAACCGTTTTTTGATACTATAAGATACTATTGGATTTTTGAGATTATAAGCTCTTATGGAAAAGTCATTGTCTCAGGACTCGGAAATCATAGAATAATAATTCAAAAACCGGTGTTTTCCTTAAAGTATTCTCTATATTTTACGTCTTCTTCACTATTTGAATATTTTCAAGTCCAACACCAGAAAACTGCCGTTGAAACCACTGTTTATATTTTTCAAAATGCCGTTTTTTGAGGGTAATTTTTTGTCATAAGTGGATTTATATCAAAGTTGATATTTGGCACTATGATAAACCTAGATAAGTAGCTTGTATTAAAGTCTTCTTATCCCTGATATTTGGCACTATGATAAACCTAGATAAGTAGCTTGTATTAAAGTCTTCTTAACCCTGATATTTGGCACTATGATAAACCTAGATAAGTAGCTTGTATTAAAGTCTTCTTAACCCTGATATTTGGCACTATGATAAACCTAGATAAGTAGCTTGTATTAAAGTCTTCTTAACCCTGATATTTGGCACTATGATAATCCTAGATAAGTAGCTTGTATTAAAGTATTCTTAACCCTGATATTTGGCACTATGATAAACCTAGATAAGTAGCTTGTATTAAAGTCTTCTTAACCCTGATATTTGGCACTATGATAAACCTAGATAAGTAGCTTGTATTAAAGTCTTCTTAACCCTGATATTTGGCACTATGATAAACCTAGATAAGTAGCTTGTATTAAAGTCTTCTTAACCCTGATATTTGGCACTATGATAAACCTAGATAAGTAGCTTGTATTAAAGTCTTCTTAACCCTGATATTTGGCACTATGATAATCCTAGATAAGTAGCTTGTATTAAAGTCTTCTTAACCCTGATATTTGGCACTATGATAAACCTAGATAAGTAGCTTGTATTAAAGTCTTCTTAACCCTGATATTTGGCACTATGATAAACCTAGATAAGTAGCTTGTATTAAAGTCTTCTTAACCCTGATATTTGGCACTATGATAAACCTAGATAAGTAGCTTGTATTAAAGTCTTCTTAACCCTGATATTTGGCACTATGATAAACCTAGATAAGTAGCTTGTATTAAAGTCTTCTTAACCCTGATATTTGGCACTATGATAAACCTAGATAAGTAGCTTGTATTAAAGTCTTCTTAACCCTGATATTTGGCACTATGATAAACCTAGATAAGTAGCTTGTATTAAAGTCTTCTTAACCCTGATATTTGGCACTATGATAAACCTAGATAAGTAGCTTGTATTAAAGTCTTCTTAACCCTGATATTTGTTCGCTTATTTTTTTATAAATGTTTAAACTTCAAATTTTTGCAATTTTTGATAACTTTAGGCTTTGATGTCTCAGGGGGGGGGACTTGATAAAAATCTTATATTTTTTATGTTACAGTTCATAGTAACATAAAATTACTGCACAAATTTCAACTTTTATATTTGCGGTGAGACAAAGATGGCTGCAATTTTCAAACGGTTGGCTATAGAAAAATTCTAAAAATTGTTTTGAGCTACTGATTCCATATTTAGTTGATAGTAAAAATATCCAAAGACTTCAATATATTCAAAGACAAACTTCAATATATTCAAAGAAAAACTTCAATATATTCAAAGACAAACTTCAATATATTCAAAGACAAACTTCAATATATTCAAAGACAAACTTCAATATATTCAAAGACAAACTTCAATATATTCAAAGACAAACTTCAATATATTCAAAGACAAACTTCAATATATTCAAAGACAAACATCAATATATTCAAAGACAAACTTCAATATATTCAAAGACAAACTTCAATATATTCAAAGACAAACTTCAATATATTCAAAGACAAACTTCAATATATTCAAAGACAAACATCAATATATTCAAAGACAAACTTCAATATATTCAAAGACAAACTTCAATATATTCAAAGACAAACTTCAATATATTCAAAGACAAACTTCAATATATTCAAAGACAAACTTCAATATATTCAAAGACAAACATCAATATATTCAAAGACAAACTTCAATGTATTCAAAGACAAACTTCAATATATTCAAAGACAAACTTCAATGTATTCAAAGACAAACTTCAATATATTCAAAGACAAACTTCAATATATTCAAAGAGAAACTTCAATATATTCAAAGACAAACTTCAATATATTCAAAGACAAACTTCAATATATTCAAAGACAAACTTCAATATATTCAAAGACAAACTTCAATATATTCAAAGACAAACTTCAATATAATAGCCTTTTTTCTTCTTTTTTTTTTTGTTATGTTTCTTTTGTTTTTCATTCTACTCATTCTAAGAATTTAAGACCCAATTGTTCTTTTATAATAGGTTAAGTGTATTTATAGTTCTGTTACTTATCTCAATTATAAATTTTTTTTGTATTAATTTCTGTTTTTCTTGTCATTTTAGCTGACGAAGGCTACCAATGAGTAGCCGAAACGTCCAAAATATAGATTTTTTTAAACAAAAATCATATTGAGGTTTCTTTAGCCGAATCCCAACCGTTCCATCTTTACTTACTTAAGACATTTGGTATGCAACAAATCTATAGCAATTTCAGTTATGTTTGTTTTTGAGGAAGTGTTACAAAAGATGAAATTCTATAATCAGACATGAGTTATGTTTGTTTTTGAGGAAGTGTTACAAAAGATGAAATTCTATAATCAGGCATGAGTTATGTTTGTTTTTGAGGAAGTGTTACAAAAGATGAAATTCTATAATCAGACATGAGTTATGTTTGTTTTTGAGGAAGTGTTACAAAAGATGAAATTCTATAATCAGACATGAGACCACCCTTTCTTATATTTTGAAGGATGTCTCGAAAATGGTTGGAAAATCGTGGCGAACAGAATATGCCATTTGGAAACGAATTAATATTTCTATAAAAACAATTGTCACGCAATGTTCGAGAGTGCAGTCTCTGGCGGAGAAATCGGCAACTAAAAGCGGAAAACGTTGGTAAAAAATACTTTATTCTGGGATAAGTCATTCTCCCTTCAGAATATCAAATAAATTTACTTGCTCGAATATACAAATTAAAAAGGAAAAAACCAAGTCTAGACGTTAAAGAAACTTATCATGGTGTGGGTGGAGAAATTATGAAACTGTATAGTTTATAATGAAAATATATTAGAGATATAAGAATATACAATTATAGCAAATATTTAAGTAATAAAGAAAATAATAAAAAAGGGAGAATATGAAAGGAAAAGAATAAAAAAAAAAAAGGTTGTGATTTGTTTAATTTTATGTCACAATAAAATTAATTTTTCATTAAAACAAGGAAAATAAACGAGAAACTATTATGTAATTGAGTAAGCTATTTCCTGAGAGTTATATTAGCTCTGTGGTTCCAGAAATCTCGCTTTTCTTTGAGGTCCGATTGAATTTAAGGTGTTTAACACTCGAATGGTCGCGCCATTGAAACTACCATTGGTGGTCGCCGTGTATCTGAGAGATACGCCTGAGTTTCGGTCTTGTTTACCGTAAATAACTTTATCTATTGTATTAAGAATGAACAAAAACTCTTAACAGGAGATTAATATATAAAACAAATTAGTAAATTTACTAAGAAAAAGTTATTTATTTAAATATGTTGATGAAAAGGGAAGGGTATTAATTAATAATACAATCCAAGACGAGGAATAACCCTTCAAAGTTCAACATATATATTTATTATATAATAAATGTACATGTTGAACTTTGAAGGGTTATTCCTCGTCTTGCATTGTATTATATCTTACTTATTTATTATATGCAAACTTATATAGTTGAAATATACAAATAACAAGTAGGTAGGAAATATTAATAATATTTGTAGTAATATATAACTTCAAAAAACGTCTTCTGTATCATCATCCACTTTACATCCATCTGGACAATATAATGTGCAATGATAGAGACATAAATATTGGCCGCACCCCTTGCATTTATACTGGGTGAGCCTTGTAGTCTTGTTTGCCCAAAACATTTGGCATCGCTTTATAGTTTTGGTTCTCTCGGCTACAGTGCTATTTTTTTACCCCTGTTTCTTCATCAATCGTTGCATCCATATTCATACTTGATATTATAAGTACGTTTACTTTGTTGTTGTTTTTATTTTGCGGTTCGTATCACACCAATGTGCTCTATTTTCTAAAATTACAAATATGGTCGCGTGGTATCTATGAAATACAACATAGTTTTAGTGGATAGTTACTGCTTGGAGGAGCGTTAGGTCAGTACTGACCCATCAGCCACTACCTGCTCTAGGAATAGTAAAGGGCTAGCTAGACCCGCGCACTTGCGCCCCTTACACAGTCTTCGTAAGATGCTGGGTATCTGAGAGATCTCACGCGTCCATTGGAGTGTTAAAGGTTTCTATCCAAGACTACCAAATAACACTATGTCTAAGAATGAAATCGCTAAGATAACACAGTTCTTAAGATTCGGAGTAAACCTTGAAATCTGCTAGATATATTTTGTATTAGATAATCAATAGCAAAGTTATACAAGGTAAGATTAATACTCCAAGAGAATTAGGCATTTTAGTAGAAATGTTAAGGAGATTCGAAGGAAGTGATCGGATCCGACCAACTTCTACAGGAATCAGAAACTTAATCTACAACTTGGATTAGCAAACTATGTACCTGTTATCATATTATCAGCAAATCTTATCAACTTGTTGTACGCTAATAATCACAGGGACATTAGTTATTTCATCTTTCAGATTATATTAGCACTTTCAGAAACATTTCTTCGATTTTACTTTTTTATACCAAATATATATATATATATATATATATATATATATATATATATATATATATATATATATATATATATGGTATATATACATAAGTGTATATTTCAACCCCGTAAAAGGCCACAAGGGACCACAGTGGTAGATAGTGTAGAGGTAACTGATTCTTGACCATAAGGCACACTACTAGGTCAGTACTATGCTCCGGCCGCCTGATTTTTCCCTTTGCAGGTACCCATTAATTAATTAAATGCTGGGTGGGCCTAGGGACGATCTGGGACCCCATATTTTCCCCCATTACCATAGTATCCCTATGGCTAGTGAGTTTATTTTTCCGCGCAACGCATGCCATTTTTGGCACATTTTCTGTCTATAAAATATTTTACATATACAGTAGACTCTCCCTTATCCGTCGATTTCGGAACTGGCCGGAGCTAGACCTGCTCGAGGGTTCCTAGAAAACCTTCCCTTCCTAGCTACCCTAGTTTCATGGTATTTCATTGAACGGAAGACAAAGAAGGCATTTGTGTTTCCTTTTAGAGACAGGAACTTGTGTTTCTACTAAGAAAATAAATGTTTCTCCCTAAGCAGCCGCCGTTAGATCGCCTAATCATAGGGGGTATATAAGGGGAGTGAAGCCCTGGAAATGTTTCTCCCTAAGCAGCCGCCGTTAGATCGCCTAATCATAGGGGGTATATAAGGGGAGTGAAGCCCTGGAAATGTTTCTCCCTAAGCAGCCGCCGTTAGATCGCCTAATCATAGGGGGTATATAAGGGGAGTGAAGCCCTGGAAATGTTTCTCCCTAAGCAGCCGCCGTTAGATCGCCTAATCATAGGGGGTATATAAGGGGAGTGAAGCCCTGGAAATGTTTCTCCCTAAGCAGCCGCCGTTAGATCGCCTAATCATAGGGGGTATATAAGGGGAGTGAAGCCCTGGAAATGTTTCTCCTTAAGCAGCCGCCGTTAGATCGCCTAATCATAGGGGGTATATAAGGGGAGTGAAGCCCTGGAAATGTTTCTCCTTAAGCAGCCGCCGTTAGATCGCCTAATCATAGGGGGTATATAAGGGGAGTGAAGCCCTGGAAATGTTTCTCCTTAAGCAGCCGCCGTTAGATCGCCTAATCATAGGGGGTATATAAGGGGAGTGAAGCCCTGGAAATGTTTCTCCTTAAGCAGCCGCCGTTAGATCGCCTAATCATAGGGGGTATATAAGGGGAGTGAAGCCCTGGAAATGTTTCTCCCTAAGCAGCCGCCGTTAGATCGCCTAATCATAGGGGGTATATAAGGGGAGTGAAGCCCTGGAAATGTTTCTCCCTAAGCAGCCGCCGTTAGATCGCCTAATCATAGGGGGTATATAAGGGGAGTGAAGCCCTGGAAATGTTTCTCCCTAAGCAGCCGCCGTTAGATCGCCTAATCATAGGGGGTATATAAGGGGAGTGAAGCCCTGGAAATGTTTCTCCTTAAGCAGCCGCCGTTAGATCGCCTAATCATAGGGGGTATATAAGGGGAGTGAAGCCCTGGAAATGTTTCTCCTTAAGCAGCCGCCGTTAGATCGCCTAATCATAGGGGGTATATAAGGGGAGTGAAGCCCTGGAAATGTTTCTCCTTAAGCAGCCGCCGTTAGATCGCCTAATCATAGGGGGTATATAAGGGGAGTGAAGCCCTGGAAATGTTTCTCCCTAAGCAGCCGCCGTTAGATCGCCTAATCATAGGGGGTATATAAGGGGAGTGAAGCCCTGGAAATGTTTCTCCCTAAGCAGCCGCCGTTAGATCGCCTAATCATAGGGGGTATATAAGGGGAGTGAAGCCCTGGAAATGTTTCTCCCTAAGCAGCCGCCGTTAGATCGCCTAATCATAGGGGGTATATAAGGGGAGTGAAGCCCTGGAAATGTTTCTCCCTAAGCAGCCGCCGTTAGATCGCCTAATCATAGGGGGTATATAAGGGGAGTGAAGCCCTGGAAATGTTTCTCCCTAAGCAGCCGCCGTTAGATCGCCTAATCATAGGGGGTATATAAGGGGAGTGAAGCCCTGGAAATGTTTCTCCCTAAGCAGCCGCCGTTAGATCGCCTAATCATAGGGGGTATATAAGGGGAGTGAAGCCCTGGAAATGTTTCTCCCTAAGCAGCCGCCGTTAGATCGCCTAATCATAGGGGGTATATAAGGGGAGTGAAGCCCTGGAAATGTTTCTCCCTAAGCAGCCGCCGTTAGATCGCCTAATCATAGGGGGTATATAAGGGGAGTGAAGCCCTGGAAATGTTTCTCCCTAAGCAGCCGCCGTTAGATCGCCTAATCATAGGGGGTATATAAGGGGAGTGAAGCCCTGGAAATGTTTCTCCCTAAGCAGCCGCCGTTAGATCGCCTAATCATAGGGGGTATATAAGGGGAGTGAAGCCCTGGAAATGTTTCTCCCTAAGCAGCCGCCGTTAGATCGCCTAATCATAGGGGGTATATAAGGGGAGTGAAGCCCTGGAAATGTTTCTCCCTAAGCAGCCGCCGTTAGATCGCCTAATCATAGGGGGTATATAAGGGGAGTGAAGCCCTGGAAATGTTTCTCCCTAAGCAGCCGCCGTTAGATCGCCTAATCATAGGGGGTATATAAGGGGAGTGAAGCCCTGGAAATGTTTCTCCCTAAGCAGCCGCCGTTAGATCGCCTAATCATAGGGGGTATATAAGGGGAGTGAAGCCCTGGAAATGTTTCTCCCTAAGCAGCCGCCGTTAGATCGCCTAATCATAGGGGGTATATAAGGGGAGTGAAGCCCTGGAAATGTTTCTCCCTAAGCAGCCGCCGTTAGATCGCCTAATCATAGGGGGTATATAAGGGGAGTGAAGCCCTGGAAATGTTTCTCCCTAAGCAGCCGCCGTTAGATCGCCTAATCATAGGGGGTATATAAGGGGAGTGAAGCCCTGGAAATGTTTCTCCCTAAGCAGCCGCCGTTAGATCGCCTAATCATAGGGGGTATATAAGGGGAGTGAAGCCCTGGAAATGTTTCTCCCTAAGCAGCCGCCGTTAGATCGCCTAATCATAGGGGGTATATAAGGGGAGTGAAGCCCTGGAAATGTTTCTCCCTAAGCAGCCGCCGTTAGATCGCCTAATCATAGGGGGTATATAAGGGGAGTGAAGCCCTGGAAATGTTTCTCCCTAAGCAGCCGCCGTTAGATCGCCTAATCATAGGGGGTATATAAGGGGAGTGAAGCCCTGGAAATGTTTCTCCCTAAGCAGCCGCCGTTAGATCGCCTAATCATAGGGGGTATATAAGGGGAGTGAAGCCCTGGAAATGTTTCTCCCTAAGCAGCCGCCGTTAGATCGCCTAATCATAGGGGGTATATAAGGGGAGTGAAGCCCTGGAAATGTTTCTCCCTAAGCAGCCGCCGTTAGATCGCCTAATCATAGGGGGTATATAAGGGGAGTGAAGCCCTGGAAATGTTTCTCCCTAAGCAGCCGCCGTTAGATCGCCTAATCATAGGGGGTATATAAGGGGAGTGAAGCCCTGGAAATGTTTCTCCCTAAGCAGCCGCCGTTAGATCGCCTAATCATAGGGGGTATATAAGGGGAGTGAAGCCCTGGAAATGTTTCTCCCTAAGCAGCCGCCGTTAGATCGCCTAATCATAGGGGGTATATAAGGGGAGTGAAGCCCTGGAAATGTTTCTCCCTAAGCAGCCGCCGTTAGATCGCCTAATCATAGGGGGTATATAAGGGGAGTGAAGCCCTGGAAATGTTTCTCCCTAAGCAGCCGCCGTTAGATCGCCTAATCATAGGGGGTATATAAGGGGAGTGAAGCCCTGGAAATGTTTCTCCCTAAGCAGCCGCCGTTAGATCGCCTAATCATAGGGGGTATATAAGGGGAGTGAAGCCCTGGAAATGTTTCTCCCTAAGCAGCCGCCGTTAGATCGCCTAATCATAGGGGGTATATAAGGGGAGTGAAGCCCTGGAAATGTTTCTCCCTAAGCAGCCGCCGTTAGATCGCCTAATCATAGGGGGTATATAAGGGGAGTGAAGCCCTGGAAATGTTTCTCCCTAAGCAGCCGCCGTTAGATCGCCTAATCATAGGGGGTATATAAGGGGAGTGAAGCCCTGGAAATGTTTCTCCCTAAGCAGCCGCCGTTAGATCGCCTAATCATAGGGGGTATATAAGGGGAGTGAAGCCCTGGAAATGTTTCTCCCTAAGCAGCCGCCGTTAGATCGCCTAATCATAGGGGGTATATAAGGGGAGTGAAGCCCTGGAAATGTTTCTCCCTAAGCAGCCGCCGTTAGATCGCCTAATCATAGGGGGTATATAAGGGGAGTGAAGCCCTGGAAATGTTTCTCCCTAAGCAGCCGCCGTTAGATCGCCTAATCATAGGGGGTATATAAGGGGAGTGAAGCCCTGGAAATGTTTCTCCCTAAGCAGCCGCCGTTAGATCGCCTAATCATAGGGGGTATATAAGGGGAGTGAAGCCCTGGAAATGTTTCTCCCTAAGCAGCCGCCGTTAGATCGCCTAATCATAGGGGGTATATAAGGGGAGTGAAGCCCTGGAAATGTTTCTCCCTAAGCAGCCGCCGTTAGATCGCCTAATCATAGGGGGTATATAAGGGGAGTGAAGCCCTGGAAATGTTTCTCCCTAAGCAGCCGCCGTTAGATCGCCTAATCATAGGGGGTATATAAGGGGAGTGAAGCCCTGGAAATGTTTCTCCCTAAGCAGCCGCCGTTAGATCGCCTAATCATAGGGGGTATATAAGGGGAGTGAAGCCCTGGAAATGTTTCTCCCTAAGCAGCCGCCGTTAGATCGCCTAATCATAGGGGGTATATAAGGGGAGTGAAGCCCTGGAAATGTTTCTCCCTAAGCAGCCGCCGTTAGATCGCCTAATCATAGGGGGTATATAAGGGGAGTGAAGCCCTGGAAATGTTTCTCCCTAAGCAGCCGCCGTTAGATCGCCTAATCATAGGGGGTATATAAGGGGAGTGAAGCCCTGGAAATGTTTCTCCCTAAGCAGCCGCCGTTAGATCGCCTAATCATAGGGGGTATATAAGGGGAGTGAAGCCCTGGAAATGTTTCTCCTTAAGCAGCCGCCGTTAGATCGCCTAATCATAGGGGGTATATAAGGGGAGTGAAGCCCTGGAAATGTTTCTCCTAAGCAGCCGCCGTTAGATCGCCTAATCATAGGGGGTATATAAGGGGAGTGAAGCCCTGGAAATGTTTCTCCCTAAGCAGCCGCCGTTAGATCGCCTAATCATAGGGGGTATATAAGGGGAGTGAAGCCCTGGAAATGTTTCTCCCTAAGCAGCCGCCGTTAGATCGCCTAATCATAGGGGGTATATAAGGGGAGTGAAGCCCTGGAAATGTTTCTCCCTAAGCAGCCGCCGTTAGATCGCCTAATCATAGGGGGTATATAAGGGGAGTGAAGCCCTGGAAATGTTTCTCCCTAAGCAGCCGCCGTTAGATCGCCTAATCATAGGGGGTATATAAGGGGAGTGAAGCCCTGGAAATGTTTCTCCCTAAGCAGCCGCCGTTAGATCGCCTAATCATAGGGGGTATATAAGGGGAGTGAAGCCCTGGAAATGTTTCTCCCTAAGCAGCCGCCGTTAGATCGCCTAATCATAGGGGGTATATAAGGGGAGTGAAGCCCTGGAAATGTTTCTCCCTAAGCAGCCGCCGTTAGATCGCCTAATCATAGGGGGTATATAAGGGGAGTGAAGCCCTGGAAATGTTTCTCCCTAAGCAGCCGCCGTTAGATCGCCTAATCATAGGGGGTATATAAGGGGAGTGAAGCCCTGGAAATGTTTCTCCCTAAGCAGCCGCCGTTAGATCGCCTAATCATAGGGGGTATATAAGGGGAGTGAAGCCCTGGAAATGTTTCTCCCTAAGCAGCCGCCGTTAGATCGCCTAATCATAGGGGGTATATAAGGGGAGTGAAGCCCTGGAAATGTTTCTCCCTAAGCAGCCGCCGTTAGATCGCCTAATCATAGGGGGTATATAAGGGGAGTGAAGCCCTGGAAATGTTTCTCCCTAAGCAGCCGCCGTTAGATCGCCTAATCATAGGGGGTATATAAGGGGAGTGAAGCCCTGGAAATGTTTCTCCCTAAGCAGCCGCCGTTAGATCGCCTAATCATAGGGGGTATATAAGGGGAGTGAAGCCCTGGAAATGTTTCTCCCTAAGCAGCCGCCGTTAGATCGCCTAATCATAGGGGGTATATAAGGGGAGTGAAGCCCTGGAAATGTTTCTCCCTAAGCAGCCGCCGTTAGATCGCCTAATCATAGGGGGTATATAAGGGGAGTGAAGCCCTGGAAATGTTTCTCCCTAAGCAGCCGCCGTTAGATCGCCTAATCATAGGGGGTATATAAGGGGAGTGAAGCCCTGGAAATGTTTCTCCCTAAGCAGCCGCCGTTAGATCGCCTAATCATAGGGGGTATATAAGGGGAGTGAAGCCCTGGAAATGTTTCTCCCTAAGCAGCCGCCGTTAGATCGCCTAATCATAGGGGGTATATAAGGGGAGTGAAGCCCTGGAAATGTTTCTCCCTAAGCAGCCGCCGTTAGATCGCCTAATCATAGGGGGTATATAAGGGGAGTGAAGCCCTGGAAATGTTTCTCCCTAAGCAGCCGCCGTTAGATCGCCTAATCATAGGGGGTATATAAGGGGAGTGAAGCCCTGGAAATGTTTCTCCCTAAGCAGCCGCCGTTAGATCGCCTAATCATAGGGGGTATATAAGGGGAGTGAAGCCCTGGAAATGTTTCTCCCTAAGCAGCCGCCGTTAGATCGCCTAATCATAGGGGGTATATAAGGGGAGTGAAGCCCTGGAAATGTTTCTCCCTAAGCAGCCGCCGTTAGATCGCCTAATCATAGGGGGTATATAAGGGGAGTGAAGCCCTGGAAATGTTTCTCCCTAAGCAGCCGCCGTTAGATCGCCTAATCATAGGGGGTATATAAGGGGAGTGAAGCCCTGGAAATGTTTCTCCCTAAGCAGCCGCCGTTAGATCGCCTAATCATAGGGGGTATATAAGGGGAGTGAAGCCCTGGAAATGTTTCTCCCTAAGCAGCCGCCGTTAGATCGCCTAATCATAGGGGGTATATAAGGGGAGTGAAGCCCTGGAAATGTTTCTCCCTAAGCAGCCGCCGTTAGATCGCCTAATCATAGGGGGTATATAAGGGGAGTGAAGCCCTGGAAATGTTTCTCCCTAAGCAGCCGCCGTTAGATCGCCTAATCATAGGGGGTATATAAGGGGAGTGAAGCCCTGGAAATGTTTCTCCCTAAGCAGCCGCCGTTAGATCGCCTAATCATAGGGGGTATATAAGGGGAGTGAAGCCCTGGAAATGTTTCTCCCTAAGCAGCCGCCGTTAGATCGCCTAATCATAGGGGGTATATAAGGGGAGTGAAGCCCTGGAAATGTTTCTCCCTAAGCAGCCGCCGTTAGATCGCCTAATCATAGGGGGTATATAAGGGGAGTGAAGCCCTGGAAATGTTTCTCCCTAAGCAGCCGCCGTTAGATCGCCTAATCATAGGGGGTATATAAGGGGAGTGAAGCCCTGGAAATGTTTCTCCCTAAGCAGCCGCCGTTAGATCGCCTAATCATAGGGGGTATATAAGGGGAGTGAAGCCCTGGAAATGTTTCTCCCTAAGCAGCCGCCGTTAGATCGCCTAATCATAGGGGGTATATAAGGGGAGTGAAGCCCTGGAAATGTTTCTCCCTAAGCAGCCGCCGTTAGATCGCCTAATCATAGGGGGTATATAAGGGGAGTGAAGCCCTGGAAATGTTTCTCCCTAAGCAGCCGCCGTTAGATCGCCTAATCATAGGGGGTATATAAGGGGAGTGAAGCCCTGGAAATGTTTCTCCCTAAGCAGCCGCCGTTAGATCGCCTAATCATAGGGGGTATATAAGGGGAGTGAAGCCCTGGAAATGTTTCTCCCTAAGCAGCCGCCGTTAGATCGCCTAATCATAGGGGGTATATAAGGGGAGTGAAGCCCTGGAAATGTTTCTCCCTAAGCAGCCGCCGTTAGATCGCCTAATCATAGGGGGTATATAAGGGGAGTGAAGCCCTGGAAATGTTTCTCCCTAAGCAGCCGCCGTTAGATCGCCTAATCATAGGGGGTATATAAGGGGAGTGAAGCCCTGGAAATGTTTCTCCCTAAGCAGCCGCCGTTAGATCGCCTAATCATAGGGGGTATATAAGGGGAGTGAAGCCCTGGAAATGTTTCTCCCTAAGCAGCCGCCGTTAGATCGCCTAATCATAGGGGGTATATAAGGGGAGTGAAGCCCTGGAAATGTTTCTCCCTAAGCAGCCGCCGTTAGATCGCCTAATCATAGGGGGTATATAAGGGGAGTGAAGCCCTGGAAATGTTTCTCCCTAAGCAGCCGCCGTTAGATCGCCTAATCATAGGGGGTATATAAGGGGAGTGAAGCCCTGGAAATGTTTCTCCCTAAGCAGCCGCCGTTAGATCGCCTAATCATAGGGGGTATATAAGGGGAGTGAAGCCCTGGAAATGTTTCTCCCTAAGCAGCCGCCGTTAGATCGCCTAATCATAGGGGGTATATAAGGGGAGTGAAGCCCTGGAAATGTTTCTCCCTAAGCAGCCGCCGTTAGATCGCCTAATCATAGGGGGTATATAAGGGGAGTGAAGCCCTGGAAATGTTTCTCCCTAAGCAGCCGCCGTTAGATCGCCTAATCATAGGGGGTATATAAGGGGAGTGAAGCCCTGGAAATGTTTCTCCCTAAGCAGCCGCCGTTAGATCGCCTAATCATAGGGGGTATATAAGGGGAGTGAAGCCCTGGAAATGTTTCTCCCTAAGCAGCCGCCGTTAGATCGCCTAATCATAGGGGGTATATAAGGGGAGTGAAGCCCTGGAAATGTTTCTCCTTAAGCAGCCGCCGTTAGATCGCCTAATCATAGGGGGTATATAAGGGGAGTGAAGCCCTGGAAATGTTTCTCCCTAAGCAGCCGCCGTTAGATCGCCTAATCATAGGGGGTATATAAGGGGAGTGAAGCCCTGGAAATGTTTCTCCCTAAGCAGCCGCCGTTAGATCGCCTAATCATAGGGGGTATATAAGGGGAGTGAAGCCCTGGAAATGTTTCTCCCTAAGCAGCCGCCGTTAGATCGCCTAATCATAGGGGGTATATAAGGGGAGTGAAGCCCTGGAAATGTTTCTCCCTAAGCAGCCGCCGTTAGATCGCCTAATCATAGGGGGTATATAAGGGGAGTGAAGCCCTGGAAATGTTTCTCCCTAAGCAGCCGCCGTTAGATCGCCTAATCATAGGGGGTATATAAGGGGAGTGAAGCCCTGGAAATGTTTCTCCCTAAGCAGCCGCCGTTAGATCGCCTAATCATAGGGGGTATATAAGGGGAGTGAAGCCCTGGAAATGTTTCTCCTTAAGCAGCCGCCGTTAGATCGCCTAATCATAGGGGGTATATAAGGGGAGTGAAGCCCTGGAAATGTTTCTCCCTAAGCAGCCGCCGTTAGATCGCCTAATCATAGGGGGTATATAAGGGGAGTGAAGCCCTGGAAATGTTTCTCCCTAAGCAGCCGCCGTTAGATCGCCTAATCATAGGGGGTATATAAGGGGAGTGAAGCCCTGGAAATGTTTCTCCCTAAGCAGCCGCCGTTAGATCGCCTAATCATAGGGGGTATATAAGGGGAGTGAAGCCCTGGAAATGTTTCTCCCTAAGCAGCCGCCGTTAGATCGCCTAATCATAGGGGGTATATAAGGGGAGTGAAGCCCTGGAAATGTTTCTCCTTAAGCAGCCGCCGTTAGATCGCCTAATCATAGGGGGTATATAAGGGGAGTGAAGCCCTGGAAATGTTTCTCCCTAAGCAGCCGCCGTTAGATCGCCTAATCATAGGGGGTATATAAGGGGAGTGAAGCCCTGGAAATGTTTCTCCCTAAGCAGCCGCCGTTAGATCGCCTAATCATAGGGGGTATATAAGGGGAGTGAAGCCCTGGAAATGTTTCTCCCTAAGCAGCCGCCGTTAGATCGCCTAATCATAGGGGGTATATAAGGGGAGTGAAGCCCTGGAAATGTTTCTCCTTAAGCAGCCGCCGTTAGATCGCCTAATCATAGGGGGTATATAAGGGGAGTGAAGCCCTGGAAATGTTTCTCCCTAAGCAGCCGCCGTTAGATCGCCTAATCATAGGGGGTATATAAGGGGAGTGAAGCCCTGGAAATGTTTCTCCCTAAGCAGCCGCCGTTAGATCGCCTAATCATAGGGGGTATATAAGGGGAGTGAAGCCCTGGAAATGTTTCTCCCTAAGCAGCCGCCGTTAGATCGCCTAATCATAGGGGGTATATAAGGGGAGTGAAGCCCTGGAAATGTTTCTCCCTAAGCAGCCGCCGTTAGATCGCCTAATCATAGGGGGTATATAAGGGGAGTGAAGCCCTGGAAATGTTTCTCCTTAAGCAGCCGCCGTTAGATCGCCTAATCATAGGGGGTATATAAGGGGAGTGAAGCCCTGGAAATGTTTCTCCCTAAGCAGCCGCCGTTAGATCGCCTAATCATAGGGGGTATATAAGGGGAGTGAAGCCCTGGAAATGTTTCTCCCTAAGCAGCCGCCGTTAGATCGCCTAATCATAGGGGGTATATAAGGGGAGTGAAGCCCTGGAAATATCGATTTAGTCGGTAAAAATATGTCGTAAAAACCTTAAAAATAAATTAAATAAGATCATTTAGTTCAGAAATTTTTTTTTCCCCCTGAATCCTGAATCTGTCGGCCCCTGCATCCTGAATCTGTCGCCCCCTGCATCCTGAATCTGTCGCCCCCTGCATCCTGAATCTGTCGCCCCCTGCATTAGTAGAACGTTCCCTTGTAGAGAAATCGAAGATTCTCGGAATCATCAGGAATTTCTTCACCTTGATAAGTTGGTCGAATTGAAGTTTTTGTGTTAGTTTAGTGTTTACTCTTGAATCTCCGGACGAAGCTTAACTACTTCTTCACTCTCCCAACTTCAGTTCGGGGGCTTCAGTTTCGAGCAACTTGAGTCACGCCTCGGAACTTTAACTTCACCCTCTATTCAAATACAATTTGAACCATTTTTTTGTATTATTAAATGTGACTTTACTCTTTTTATTTACTCTTTTTATTCTGCATCTCTTTGTATTTTTATATTTTTGTACTAAATAAAATCATAAAAACTGTTTAAAAAGTAATACTACCTTGAGTAATTAAAACCAAAGTAATTTTCTCCAAATTACGAATAAGGAGGAACCTACATTGGACCCGATCCGATCCGATCCGATAGCCACTGACTGTCGGAAGAAAAACAAACACATGTATATCAATGGAGGTGCCTACATTGGTCCCGACCCGTTCCGATCCGATGGCCACCGATTCACGGTCGTTCAAACTTGTAGACCAATTTCGGACCGTCGAAGCATATTGGCGTCAAACCACAGATTGTGTTTAAAAAAGGTCTACAACCTCTAAATCTTAACCAATTTCAATGCATTTTTTTTTGTTTGAAATGAAAGCTAATTACATTTAAAACAACTTTGTCAAGTCAGATTTTTGTGTTTTGATTCCCCTGTTTATTTAATTACGTGTGAATATATATATATATATATATATATATATATATATATATATATATATATATATTTTTTTTTTTTTTTTTTTTTTTTTTTACGGCGCATCGACAAATCGTGGCCATTAGCGCCGACGTCCAGGGTGCAGCCAGGAATTTTCTCAGCGAGCCCTGAGATGAGAAAATTCCTGTCGGCGCGCCGGTGGGGATCGAACCCACCATCTCCCGCTTATGAATCTAGCGCGCTAGCCACTAGACCAAGGGAGAACCCCCCCCAATCCCCCCTGTGAATAATGCACGAGCTTTTATAATTGAACATGAAATAATATTCTATTATTCATGAAACTTAATATCAGGACTGATATCGTTGAAATTAAACATTCAAATCCTGATTAGACTTGGAATAAAACCAATTTATTTTCAAATTACTCAAAAATCCTATTATTTTAATTAATCTCATTGTTGAATTAAGATAAATTTACGTTTTATGAAGATTTGTCAATTCTTTGCCAAGTCTAATCAGTATTTGAATGTTTAATTTCTACGATATCAGTGCTAATATTGAGTTAGATGAAGATGCGAATATTATTTCTCCATTATTTATTTCAATTGTAAAAGGTCGTGCATTATTTACACGTAATTTAATAAAAAAGGGAAACAAAAAAAATCTGGTCAGACAAAGTTGTTTTTAATTTTATTAGCTTTCATTTAAAACAAAATTCATTGAAATCGGTTAAGATTTCAATGAATTTTGAAAGTTGGGGGACCATTCAGTCCTGGTTTGTACAGACCACACAGTCCTGGTTTATACAGACCATACAGTCCTGGTTTGTACAGACCAGACAGTCATGGTTTATACAGACCATACAGTCCTGGTTTATACAGACCATACAGTCCTGGTTTGTACAGACCACACAGTCCTGGTTTATACAGACCACACAGTCCTGGTTTATACAGACCACACAGTCCTGGTTTATACAGACCAGACAGTCATGGTTTATACAGACCAGACAGTCATGGTTTGTACAGTCCTGGTTTGTACAGACCAGACAGTCATGGTTTATACAGACCATACAGTCCTGGTTTGTACAGACCAGACAGTCATGGTTTATACAGACCACACAGTCCTGGTTTATACAGACCAGACAGTCATGGTTTATACAGACCAGACAGTCATGGTTTATACAGACCACACAGTCCTGGTTTATACAGACCATAGAGTCTTGGTTTATAGAGACCATACAGTCCTGGTTTATACAGACCAGACAGTCATGGTTTATACAGACCAGACAGTCCTGGTTAATACAGACCATACAGTCCTGGTTTGTACAGGCAGACAGTCATGGTTTATACAGACCAGACAGTCCTGGTTTATACAGACCAGACAGTCCTGGTTTATACAGACCAGACAGCCATGGTTTATACAGACCAGACAGTCCTGGTTTGTACAGACCAGACAGTCATGGTTTATACAGACCAGACAGTCATGGTTTATACAGACCAGACAGTCATGGTTTATACAGACCACACAGTCCTGGTTTATACAGACCATAGAGTCTTGGTTTATAGAGACCATACAGTCCTGGTTTATACAGACCAGACAGTCATGGTTTATACAGACCAGACAGTCATGGTTTATACAGACCACACAGTCCTGGTTTATACAGACCATACAGTCCTGGTTTGTACAGACCACACAGTCCTGGTTTATACAGACCAGACAGTCATGGTTTATACAGACCAGACAGTCATGGTTTATACAGACCACACAGTCCTGGTTTATACAGACCATAGAGTCTTGGTTTATACAGACCATACAGTCCTGGTTTATACAGACCACACAGTCCTGGTTTATACAGACCAGACAGTCCTGGTTTACACAGGCCAGACAGTCCTGGTTTATACACACCAGACAGTCCTGGTTTACGCAGACCAGACAGTCCTGGTTTACACAGACCAGACAGTCCTTGTTTACACAGACCATACAGTCCTGGTTTATACAGACCAGACAGTCATGGTTTATACAGACCATACAGTCCTGGTTTGTACAGACCAGACAGTCATGGTTTATACAGACCACACAGTCCTGGTTTATACAGACCAGACAGTCCTGGTTTACACAGGCCAGACAGTCCTGGTTTATACACACCAGACAGTCCTGGTTTACGCAGACCAGACAGTCCTGGTTTACACAGACCAGACAGTCCTTGTTTACACAGACCATACAGTCCTGGTTTATACAGACCAGACAGTCATGGTTTATACAGACCATAGAGTCTTGGTTTATACAGACCATAGAGTCTTGGTTTATACAGACCATAGAGTCTTGGTTTATACAGACCAGACAGTCATGGTTTATACAGACCATAGAGTCTTGGTTTATACAGACCATAGAGTCTTGGTTTATACAGACCAGACAGTCATGGTTTATACAGACCATAGAGTCTTGGTTTATACAGACCATAGAGTCTTGGTTTATACAGACCATACAGTCCTGGTTTATACAGACCACACAGTCCTGGTTTATACAGACCAGACAGTCCTGGTTTACACAGGCCAGACAGTCCTGGTTTATACACACCAGACAGTCCTGGTTTACGCAGACCAGACAGTCCTGGTTTACACCGACCAGACAGTCCTTGTTTACACAGACCATACAGTCATGGTTTATGCAGGATTATACATGGAAAACCCAAGTCCTCATCTGTAGATGCATGGAAATATCCGGCGGCCAAATCTAGCCACCTCTACTAGAACCTTTACATCATCTCTCCACGTTCCTGGTGTCAGGATATTCCAAACCGTGAGTATTCCAATCTTATCTTGTGGTAAAGCCAAGATTGTTAACGAGCCGGGTGACTCGCATTTTACGAGCGGATTCTCGCTACCGCCAATAGGAACGGGCCATCTACAGGTACCCAATCTCCCTTTAATAAAAAAAAACAAAAAACGGTACTGGCTACTTGAGAGACAGGACCCCGCACTGAAGCTGATCTCCCGGTCAGCGAGAGACCTGGTTAGGCAACCTTTTTAGACTCAATGTGACACTTTGGGAATTCCCCGAAGTTTTGCATAATGGAACGGTTTATATTGAAAGGATGACCTCACGACCCTGGACAAGCTTCGGATTAATATTCTTTATTGAACTCTTCAGATATTTATAGCGGATTCCGGAAACCCATTGAGGCAAATATTCGTGACATGGAGCAGCGGAAGATTTCAAGTCGAGCAAAACAGGCCAGCGGATGGAACATAAACCAAACTAAAAATAACTTCGAGGTTGTTTACAAGAAATTAATAAAGAAAAATGTCTTTATACACATTGTACATGTTTGTTGCTGACAAATATGCTCTGCTTATGAATCGTATGAGTTATTTATGAGTGAAAAGTAGTAAACATATATGACCTAAAAGAGGTGTTTATGACCAGAAAGAGGTATATATGTCTCAAAAGAGGTATATATCACTTAAAAGAGGTATATATGAGTCCAAAGAGGTCTGTATGACCCAAAAGAGGTATTTATGACTCCAAAGAGGTATATATATATATGACCAGGAAGTGGTATTCATTTCACTTAATTTTATATGACCAGAAAGTGGTATATATGACCCAAAACAGGCATATATGAGTCAAAAGAGGTCTGTATGACCCAAAAGAGGTATATATCACTCAGAAGATATATATATATATATATATATATATATATATATATATATAAAGGGTCATTTTCCAAGGGAATGGAAACTAGCCAAACTCGTTCTCCTAAGGAAAGACAAGAAACCGATTGAGAATGCTTCATACTATAGACCTATTTGCCTCTTGGACAGCGAAGGCAAACTCTTCGAACAGCTACTACTCATACGCCTCAAAAGTGAGTTGGTTAAGTGTGGCGGCTTAGCTGAAATGCAGTTAGGCTTCAGCGAAGGGAAGCAGGCAGCTGATGCCATCAATGAGGTAATCATGCGAGTAAGAGAAGCAGAAGATTTCTCCTTCATGCACAGAAGGCTTTGCGCGGTAATAACCCTGGATGTTATAAATGCTTTCAACAGCGCCTTGTGGCAGATGATTCTAGAAAGCCTAAGAAACAAGGGTGTGAGTGAGAGCCTGTAATAGCTTCATACCTCTCGGACAGGAAGCTATTCATTGAGGCAGAAGGGAAAACAAAAACATTAGGCATAAACAGTGGGGTACCCCAGGGCTCTGTACTTGGTCCAACGCTATGGAATGTCCTATACGATGGCCTTCTAAAAACGCAGATCCATGAAGGAGTCAAGCTTATTGGTTTCGCAGACGACCTAGCGTTAGTGGCCATAGACAAACACGAAACCATCCTAAGAAATAAAGTAAATACTGGATTGCAGCTAGTATCCAATTGGATGGATAGCCGATCTCTCAAACTGGTACCAGAAAAAACCGAGGCTGTTATTATCACCAAGAAGAGAAAGGTAAACCATATAAGCTTCCTCATCGACGATGTAGAGATAGTTCCTGCCAAGTCTATTAAATACCTGGGAGTATGGCTTGACTCCAAATTAACATTCACCGAACACATAAAACACCTCACGCAGAAAGTTGGAAAGACAATATCCGCACTGTCTTGTATCATGCCAAATATTGGAGGGCCAAGGGCTTCTAAAAGGAAGATAATGTCAAGTGTGATTCACTCACAGATACTCTATGCTGCACCTGTATGGCAAAAAGTAACCGAAAGCAGAGGCTTCAGCAGGAAACTGGCTAGTTTGTAGAGACTGGCCTGCTTAAGAATAGCAAGTGCGTACAGTATCGACAGAAGCAGTAGGCGTCATAACGGACTGTGTCGCCTATAGATTTACTCATTAAGGAGAGGGCCAAAATATATAGCGGGACTTGAAGACAATGTGCACGAGACGATCTCATAGCCAGCTGGCAAGAAAGATGGGCAAGTGGGACTAAAGGAAGATGGACGTACAGGTTAATACCAGATATAAGAACCTGGATCGAAAGGCCATCCGGAGAGATAGACTATTTCCTCAGTCAAGCTTTATCTGGGCATGGATGTTTTGGGAAGTACCTTTATGATCTGAGAAGAGCAAGTACTGAAGTATGTACCTACTGTGGAGAAGTCGATGATGTCGAGCACGTGCTTTTTATATGCCCGAGGTGGAAAAGCATCAGGCATGACTATAGTATGGCTACGAACAAGAGGTTTGATGTTGTAAATATGATGAGAGACCTAACTTCAGAGGAAGCATCGAACTATTCCTACATCACGGTCAGGACAATTGTAGAGACGAAAGAGAAGGAAATACACAATGAAAGTTAATTAGACAGCTATCATGATGAAGTAATGTGTGAGCGATTTCCATCATGATCGCGAAGAACAAGGGGGGGAGGTTTTAGTCGGTTGGAGTCCGACACTACCTGGTTTCTCCTCGTGTCCATGATGGATTTTCCTCCTACCATAATAATAATAATAATAATATATATATATATATGACTCCAAAGAGGTCTGTGTGACCCTAAAGAGGTATATATGACCCAAAAGAGGTCTATATGAACAGAAAGAGGTATATATGACCCAAAATAAGTATATATTACATAAAAGAGGTATATATGACAAGAAAGAGGTATATATGACCCTAAATAATTATTATTATTATTATTAGTAGGGGGGCGAGGTTAGCTCAGTTTTAGAGCACTGGACTAATAAGTTGGAGGACCTGAGTTCACATCCCGAGCAAGCACTGAAGATTTTTTCTTCTAGTGTCTTCGTTCATGGGTTGAATTCGGCCTCCCAGCCGTCCCTAGGCCAACCCAGCCTTTAATTAATTTAATAATGGGTACCTTGGGTGCTAATGACTCTAGAAGAGTCGAAGCAGCCAAGGAGAAAATCAGGCGGCTGGAGCACAGTACTGACCACACTATATCCCTAGTGTGCCATATGGTCATGAATCACATACCTCTATAGTATCTGCCCCTCAGGGCCTGTTAAACTGTGATATTTGGGTCGATGGGGGAAGAAAGAACAATTTACAATTTTATTCAGTTCGATGATAGAAACTATTTAACAACGCATTGGTTCTTATGTTTACTTTTATGCCAAACAATTCATGGGAGCTCCTAGATATAGAATTTATTCTGTAGTTTCAATTAAACGAGAGAATTCAGTATTTATTTTGAATATATCCTTTATTCCCCGAGCAGACAAACCGCTGAGGAGTACAATATCCAGCATTCGTGTTGAGAATGATATCTGATATACTGGTATGGAAGTTCATAACTCCATTTTGGGGGGAAAAGTTAGTCCTCGGAGCTGAATATAAATGGTTTCGGAAGTGCTATAAATCGCCAGCTATGACGTCATAACTTGCAGGAATTGTTATCATCCAAAGAGGTCTCGGCCCTTCAATCCAAAGAGAGAATTCCAATGTCTGTCGATTCCTTAATAGGAAAACTCTATTCAACTCTTAAACTTCTTCATGACAAACTCTTACTCTTTCTCTCTCTCTCTCTCTCTCTCTCTCTCTCTCTCTCTCTCTCTCTCTCTCTCTCTCTCTCTCTCTCTCTCTCTCTCTCTCTCTCTCTCTCTCTCTCTCTCTCTCGACGACCTATACCGAATTTCAATGCAATACACGAGAAAAAACGGAATGAGGGAATGTAGTATTCCGGTCGTTCAAGCGTTTGCTAAACGAATGCCGTAAGTAGTTTAAAATATGTCTGTACCGAACCTGTAAGAGGTCATTCACCCCTGTCTGCATTCCTTGTCAAGGTCATCGCCGAAGCATTAAAGGAGTCTGTCTTTGTTTATTTTTAATCATGAAATGTCAAGGTCCTTACCGTCTCTCTCTCCCATGTTTTACTCTTTTTTCCAACTGCTGGAGTTCATTACTCACCACACAGATTTATTTTAGATGTATTTGCTATTCGTTTTTTAGGACAAGGTCCTTCCCTCTCCCATGTTTATTGCTTGAGTATTTTAATTAAATATTTTCTTTAAAATTATTTTGAAAAAAGAAAATCTGTTGAGTTGTGTAATCACTTGTTCTGTCGGAGTCGAATACGTTGTTATAAAACATATATTAGTTTATTATTCCCTGCTGATGACTAGCGGTTTCCCACGATGGGTGCCGACATTTTCGTCACGAAACTGGAGTGAAACAGACCTTTGTAAAATAAAACAAAAAAATTTGGCTTACCATTTCAAAGTCCTGCTGATTTTATCTTGGATAAATAACCCCTCTGCCAGATCGTAGAACTAGATCCAGTTCATAATCTTCGACTGCGGGAGTGCATTCCGAACACGACATGAAATGTAAAGATCTAATCGTTATTATTTGATCTGCACACTCCGCACAAGCAAAACTTGAATAAAAAGAGTACGTGGTATCTCCTTGTGAACAATTTAAAATTGTGTGCACCATCTTTAGATTTCCGAGTATCAAAGAAAGTTCCAAGGATCGTGCACAATCAGTACAATATAATGCATTGTGAATTCGGAAAAACACGCCTTTCGCGCAGAAATAAGTATGTTCGTACCCCGACATGATGGAGAGAAGATGTGGAAGTCCCAGAATCTCCTTGTATTTATATATTTAAAATAACTTCATAAAAAACTTCCAAGAACGCGGATCTTACAAGAATTGCACGTACGAGACTTGCATAAGGAAACACCTGCAAGGTTGCAACCAAAACAAGTGACAAGAACCCGGACCTTCATTCGTATATAAAGAGCTGCATTTACTGACAAGATCAAACAGGTTCCCAGCAACTCTCCAGTCACCATGGCCCACGTAAGTAATTATATTAATCATCTATATTTTGACTTAGTAGTCTGAAACAAGTCAGCATATAAGAAATAGTTTTTGCTTTTAGATGAAACAATTTTTGGAAAATTTGAATGATTTAGAGTTGAATAATGCAGTAAACTTATCAGCATTAACTGTTAATAAAATATACGTGATCAAAAAATTTGAAATTATTGAAGAAACTGAATACGGTAAGAAACGTTTTCTTTCGTCTTTATTTATTTATACTATTGTACATTTGCGTGTGTGTGTGTGTGTGTGTGTGTGTGTGTGTGTGTGTGTGTGTGTGTGTGTGTGTGTGTGTGTGTGTGTGTGTGTGTGTGTGTGTGTGTGTGTGTGTGTGTGTGTGTGTGTGTGTGTGTGTGTGTGTGCGTGTGTGTGTTTACACAAATAAATAACTTTTTTTGTGTTTTTAGGGCAAGGGCTTATAGCCTATTTAAACACTAATGAGGATGTTGAAAGCACAACAAAAGTTTGGTTACCAAGAAGATATGTACGGATTATTCATCGGGAAGTAGTGGATGAGTATAATTCCCCTAGCAGACTAAAGGAAGATACGTTAGGGTTATTATATTTGGGAAGGGTAGGCAAAGCCTACAATATACTTATCCGACGCATTCCCGAATTAAACCAACAACAACCAGGTAGAAAATAAAATTAATGTTAATTAATATGTTTTGTATAAACAATGTTACATTTAATTGAAAAATATTAGCATTTGTGAGATGGTAAGGGGAAAGAATTCATATCAGTTTGATATTTAGAATAAGATTCTTTCACAAAAATAAGAAAATGGTAAACTACCATTGTGATTTTTGCGGGAGAAGATTTGTGAAGAAAGGATCTTTGACCCGTCATAATAGACTCCATTGCTCTCGCCGCAAGCGGAAATGCTGCTATTGTGGGTTGGAGTATATGGACTCAATGAGAGTACATGATAATACTTGCATTTCTAAACCATGTACGTCAGGTTTAGGAAAAAATAACAACCCCGATGCAGTAGCTGTCAAGAGACCAATAGAGACTAGCAAATGTTATAGGATTAATGCTGTTCCCGATGAACAGTATCAAATTATATATTCCGCGTTAGACGGTAATGTTATACACGTTTTTCTTAAAAATTTAGATCGAATTAATGAACCAGAAAAATATTTGAATCATATGTGTCCATATGTCATAAATATACTAGAAAAATATATTTTTATGTGGAAAAATGTAAAATTTAATATCACATTAGAGACACAGTTAACAAATATGCTGAATGAAACGAGTGACGGCAATTTTAAAACTTCAATGACAGAATTAGACAGTTCATCCGACTTAGAAGAGGAATATATTAAAATAAAAACCAAAATACTAACGGAACTCACCGAGTCGCAACTTGAAGGTAGTGGTTGGGCTGTTGACACGATAGATGGGTTATTAATGAAACTGCACAAATACGTGCCGATAAAACCTCACGGTTATCTTAAACTCCCTTCGGAAATTGCGAATACCGGAGCGGTAATAAACGTACAAAATAACGACATTTATTGTTTTAAATGGGCTATTTTATCAAACTATGTCTCATCTCACCCTTACAGGCTTTCGGAATGCCAGCAAGTAAATGTCCCTTTACGGTTCGACAATATGGTTTTCCCCGTTGCTCTAAAGGATATAACGATATTTGAAAGGAGCAATAATGTTTCAGTTAACGTATACGGGCTTGATGAAAAACATAATGTCTTCCCTCTTCGCGTTGCAAAAAATGAAATGAAAGATCATTTTGATCTTCTTCTCCTCCAAAACGAAGATTCGTCACATTACTGTCTAATTAAACATTTTTCCCGTTTACTCGCAAGACAGACGGGAACAAACACATCAAAAAGGTTTTTCTGCAAAAGATGTTTTTACCCTGCTTATACTGTAATTCAACTTAACGATCACAAACGCTTATGTAATAATATGGCTCCCGTAAGGCAGATTATGCCAGAAAAAAGAACGTTCATCTCATTTAAAAATTACAAATTCAAAATATTTCATCCGGTTATTGTAATTGCCGACTTTGAGTGCAGTTTAAATCCAATAGAAAAGTGTGTTTCGAGGAGGGAAACATCGACCGAACCAATTAATAAAAAACTCAAACTTGTTTCAGAACACGAGGTCATAGCTTGGGGGGCTTACGTCCTGTCTTCTACTCCCGCCTTCGAAAGTGTCGGACCTGTTTGTTATACTGGTAAAAATTGTGTAGAAATGTTTTTGTCGTTTTTACAAAATGTTGTGAAAGATGTAAAGGAATTATACAATAGAAACGTACCCTATAAAATGACATTAGAATTAGAGCGTAGAAGGGAAACCGCAGAAATATGCAGTATCTGTGAGGTCAAATTTAACACGTCAGATGTAAAAGTTGTCGATCACTGTCACTGGTCGGGGGAGTTGAGAGGCATAGCTCACTCCCAATGCAATTTGGAATTTAGAACTCCAACCTCTCTAAACGTATATTTTCATAATTTAGGTTATGACCAACATTTTATAATAAGAAAATTAGGATTTAGTAAACAACCTATTGAGGTGATTCCGAGCTCGTCCGAAAAATTTATAGCGTTTAAAAAACGTATTGGAAACATGCACGTGACATTTCTTGACACATACAGATTTCTTCCGCAGTCATTAGAAAATCTAGCCGATAAATGCGAACGTTTCGATCATTTACGTAACCATTTTAAAGATCCGCAACATGTTCGTCTTGTCTCTAGAAAGGGGGTTTTTCCCTATAACTATATAGATTCGCCATCACGCCTTGAGGAACGGCAACTCCCGCCCAAGAAAGAATTTTTCAATGATTTAACAAATAAGGATATATCTGATGTCGAGTACGATCACGCTCAAAATGTCTGGAGTGTGTTTCAATGCAACACTCTCCGGGATTATCTTTTGTTATATTTAAAATCGGACATTTTAATTCTCTCTGATGTTTTTCAAAACTTTAGAAAGTTTGCTGTAAAAACGTATGGGCTTGATCCTTGTTGGAGTTACACCTTACCGGGTTACAGCTATGAAGCTATGTTAAAAACAACTGGTGTAGAAATAGAGCTCCTTTCCGATCCCGAAATGTATTTGATGCTGGAATCTAATTTACGAGGAGGAATATCTAATTGCTCTCGTCACTATGCAAAGGCAAATAATCCTGATGTGCCCGGACACAATACTCTAGATCCGACAACGCACCTTCTATATTTAGATTGTGTTAGTTTGTATGCAACTGCAATGCGAGATGCATACCTACCTGTTTCAGATTTCGAATGGGTGACAGGTGATGGTGACCCCGAGCTGAGTTTAAAACTAGAATTAGAAAAAGTAAACGAGAGTAGCAGAAAAGGATTGATTCTGGAGGTAGACCTGGAATGTCCAAACAGCCTGCACGATTATTTTAATGACTATCCTCTTTTGCTTCGTCACCAAGTCCCTCCAAACAGTAGGTATCCCGTAAAAACATTATTAGCGACACTGGAAAATCAAGAAAAATACGTACTCCACCATACAATGTTAAAATTCCTGATCGAACATGGAATAATATTAAAAAAAATTCATCGCGCGATCAAATTTAACCAAAGTCCCTATTTGAAGAAGTATATAGAAATAAATGTAAATTTACGAAAGAACGCAACAAGTGATTTTGAGAAGGATTTATATAAATTGATGATGAATGCAGTTTACGGTAAAACGTTAGAATCTGTAAGAAAACGAAAAAAAATTGAATTAGTTAGCAACTCCCGTAGACTTCAAAAACTTATTAACAAACCGACGTTTGTAGACAGTTCCATTATAGATAAAAATTTAGTCGCGGTTCATTTAAAACATGAAACTTTGGTATTTAACAAACCTGTGTTCGCGGGCTTTTCTATCCTAGAAAAGTCAAAATTAATTATGTTTAGTTTTTTTTATGATATTTTGTTATCAAAATTCAAGCGTGATGAGTTAGAATTGCTCTACACCGATACAGACAGTTATATACTGTTATTAAAAAGTTTAAATTTAATTGAAAATTTAAAAGATTTAAAAGAACATTTAGATTTTTCCTCCTACCCGAAGAATCATCCTTGCTACGACGAAGGTAATAAAAAAGAACCGGGAAAGTTCAAGGATGAACTGAACGGGTTGCCTTTACTCGAATATATTGGGCTTCGGCCAAAAGTTTACGCACTGCGCTACAAAGCAGCGGCTGCTGATCCATGCGTCGAAAAGCTTAGGGCAAAAGGTATTAAAGAATGTGCTATAAATTGCAATACAGGAAAATGCATAAACTTTGCAGACTATTTGCAAGTATTAAATGATGCCAACCCTCAATACGTCTTATTTAAGAGCATACAGTCTCGAAAACATCATGTTTACACAATGAACGTTACAAAATTAGCACTGTCAGCATTAGACGACAAACGCAAACACATTAGTAAAACCAAATCCTATGCTTATGGACACGTATCACTAATAAATGAAGAAGAAGAAGAAACGTCTCTAACCGATGAGGATCATGTTCCTTAAGTATTTTTCACACAATTTATCTTCCTCCCCTTACCATCCAGTAGCATGTAGATATATATATATATATAGATAACATAATTGTAATTAGATGTTCAAAATATATTGTTTTATGCCGTAGAAATATAAGTAGTAGTATAAAACATAATACTAATAATTGTTAAAAAAAAAATTAATGTTCATTACATTTTAATAAATCCATTGTATCAAGTTTAATAATAAAAATAATATTTTAAGATTAGTTTAAGTTGACAATTTTTGAAAAAAAAAAAAAAAAATAATAATAATAATGAAATAAATATATATATAGGTATAGAAAATATTTTTATCTTCCCTTATCCCCTTATTCCCTTTCCCCGGCGCATGGAGCGCACCCCGAGAGTGAGTGTACCCTGAGTGCACCCTGAGTGCGAGTGCACCCTGAGTGTGAGTGCACCCTGAGTGCGAGTGCACCCTGAGTGTGAGATCCAGCAGCTGTTACTGCTATAAAAAAAAAAAAAAGGTTGAGGTCAACAAAAAAAAACAATTTGTAAAAAATGTTTATTAGCAAAATAAATGTTTCCCAATACATTAAATTTTGTTTTATTAGACAATATCCTTATAATTTATCCATGATTTTGAATCCAAACCTAACCACTTTACAAATAATTTCTTTCCTTTCTTTTTCAATATTTTTTCAATGAGATAAGCGTCCGGATACTTCACTTTTTGTAGCTCTTCATTGTAAAATGAACCTTGGATTTTTCGTTTCATCATGTCCTCCAAAACATACGTGTAAGGTAACGTTTTTTGAACCTTGACAACTTTGAATATTTCACCGGACCAGTTCGGGGTGTAGCCTCTGGAAAATTTTGTTTTCTGTTTAGAAATTCTTACAAATTCCCCGTTTTGAAAACGCTGTTTTGTTTGTCGCCGGAGGGGGCGGTTAGAAGTAGAGGAATAGATATGCTTCAACAGATTGGCTTCTCTTGTTCCTGTTCTATTAATTTTCTCGGCATCAATAGGTCTCATACCAATCGTTCTATGAATGCTTTTATTATTGTACTCGTCTAGTATAACCGGTAGGATATTTAAATATTTATAGTTCCCTTGTAAACTAAAAGCTTTAAACATTTTCGATTTTAATGTCCTGTTAAATCGTTCAACGATACTAGCCTTGATATTCGAAAAGGTAGAATAATGATTAATTCCATATCTTTTCATCAACGCTTTAAACTTTGAATTGTAAAATTCCTTTGCTTGATCACTCTGTATATGTTTAGGAGGAGAAGAAACCCGTTCTTTCAACACACT
The DNA here is from genome assembly GCA_946811695.1 of Gonocerus acuteangulatus. NCBI lineage: Eukaryota > Metazoa > Arthropoda > Insecta > Hemiptera > Coreidae > Gonocerus > Gonocerus acuteangulatus. The sequence continues at coordinate 3,662,935 of OX328123.1, read as the reverse complement.
TTCTAGAGATTGGACTACATTCTCTCCTGTTTTACTCTTTATCGGTATAGCCCAAGCATATTTAGTAAAACAATCGATGATTGTTAATAGGTACTTGTAGCCTTTATTCTCCCTAGCATAGGGTAACATTTCAACCAAATCTATTTGCCATAAATCGTTTACTCCTTTTAGAACGACTCTTCTTCTTGGATAAAATTTACGTGCGCTTCTATGCAATTCATCTACAATTGCTTTCTTTACCGCCGACATCTAACTACTAAAGCTGTGTACTTTTCTTCAATATATCTTCCAGATACCCCAGTGTCACAACATCCGTTTTTGCAAGTGGTTCAAGAACGTTTGTAATCCTTTTGTTCATTGCATCATATGTATCATTTTGTAGAGTAATTGAACTGGAATTTAAAAAATCTTTCGTAACCACATCATAGCCGTCAATAGGTGGAGCGAAATTAGCAAGCCTCTTGCCGTTCCCGTTTATGTAATTACCGGGCCAGTTTTTTAAATCTGTATAAAAAATTGCTAGGGTGTCTGAATATGTTTTATTAACCGCGTCAGTAGAAGAAACAGGATTTGCTACATTAATGATACGTAACTTATTTGCATCAACATGTTGTTCAGATTTTAACAAACTAAAAGGAAAGAAATTTGTTTTATACTTGACATGTTTTTTTGTTACATGGGAGCCAAACTTGTTTATCGTCATGTATGAGGAATGGGACTGAGTGCAAAAGTTAATATTGATTTAATATATAATATTCTGCTCTCTCAACTCTTCAATTATCGATACAATTTCATTTCCATGACCATTGTGACCCGCTGCAGTCGACGCCATTAATAATCTGAGACGGTCAACAAGTTCGTTTGGGTCGTCATAATGTTCGTAAATAGGTAAATGTTCTTGCATTAAGCCAGTACCTTTTTTATTATAAGAACGAAGTCTGCGATGAGTAGCCGGTGAACTACTGGATGAGGTAAGTGAGCTGAGATAGCGCGACGAAAACAGTCGAGAAATTACTTTCTTATATTTTATGGATCTAGTTCCGCCCAATCCACGTTCTTCGCTGTATCCTTTTTTGTGAGCATTCGTTGCAAGCAAAATCTTTTTATAGTTTTTTAAATCCGCATCAGTATAATCTTCTGGATTCTTGAGGTATAATAGCTTTAACAACCCCGGTGTTCCATCGTAAACGACGCCGTTAATCGAGATATCATCGTTGTTTGTAAAAAGCTCAATATTCGTAGAATCGCCTATGGCTAATTGACCGTTCGGCATTACTCGCAAACCGTACCGGGAATCTAAATCTTTTTGTCCTCCTTTAAACAACTTTTCCAAAAATTGTATTTGTAGCGGTCCGGCGGATTTTAAATTCTGCTCTAGTTCATCTTCGCCTTGTGGAGTTTTAACATATTCACGAACCTTTACTGCAAGCGGGGTTTCTGTTTCGTACAATTCTTCTTCTTCTTCTGGAGCGATAGTAGAGCGTGCATAAATTGTGGAGGATTGGGGAGAGGGAGAAAAAGTTGGTGTTACTTCGACGTTTTCCGATTTGATTTGGGGGGTTTTGGAAGGGCTTTTAAAAATATTTGATATTTTTGATTTTCTTTTTGCAACAGGTGTTTCGAGAAAGATTTTTCCAGTCGGACTTAAAGCAGATTCATTATCCCACCACATAGATCGGGTCTCGTTCGTTTCTCCCCAGTCTCCTTCCTCCTTTTCTTTTTTGAATCCCCGAGGTCGGGGCTGCAGCTGCTGTTGTTGTTGTTGTTGTTGTCGAAACTGTTGTTGTATATCTACCAAAGGTTCTAGCACCGGAGCAAAAAGACTTTGCCTTTCCTCTTGAATATCCTGCATTCCTCTTTTAAACGTTTGAAATTTTTTACGTAAAGCATCACTTGTCTTTACAATTTCACTACGTATCGAATGCGACATATTAATGAGGACTGATTACTCTTTCTCCCCCTTATATATCCACGATATAGACATCTAGACCCTTACGGAAACGCCCGTCATTTAAACTAGTTCCCTTGTCGATAACGAGATAGTCAAAAGGCTCTTTCCAACACAACGCACAAATATCTTTAAATTTCGAGAAACTGACGTCTGGACTGCTAATATGTTCATCATAAATGTGTTTAATATTCAATTCATCTTGTTTAAAGACGATAAGAAAATTCAAATTACATCTAATGAGATGTCTCGGAATGCAAACATAGCTCTGCGTTAAATAAAAACAGTCGAGAGAGTTATGACGTCCATAGCTGAAATATCGTCGAATATTGTCTTGATCCTCCATTGTAACATCATCAAAAATACAAATAGAGTTGCTCTTAACGTCTTGAGGTAATTCTTTCGAATCTTCGAATGTATAATAGCCGATTTCAGGAACGCTGTTTAGAACGTTTTTCAAGTACCGATATTTGGGTTGAGATAGAGTTTTTCCAAATATGTATACGTTTTCATATCTCAAACCGTTTGGATTAAGCAAAAGATTGAGCATAGCGTTTGTTTTTCCACATCCACTAGGACCACAAATCACTCCTCTTATACTATTTGGTAGTAGAGGTCCATGCCTTTTCTCTTCTTTATCCGATATCAACGGTAAAACGTCAACTGAAGGAAATCGTTCCTTTTGTTCTACTAATCTCATTGTGACTAATTTATTTTGACCTATGGCTTGTATATATATATATAAGTCATTTGTTTCGTTCGAAGAGGTTTAGTATGAATGGAAAGGTGCGCAAAGGACGAGGTCTCCTCGACAGTGTTATAAATAAGTTACCGTTTGAATTACATTTACCGGGGTATCAGTATTGTGGTCCAGGTACAAAAGTGGAAAAACGATTGACAAGAGGCGACGCTGGAATTAATTCTTTGGATAAAGCTTGTAAAGAACACGACATTGCTTATAACAAGTATACAGACTTGGAAAATCGTCATAAGGCTGACAGCGTCCTTGCAGAAAAAGCTTGGCAAGTAGTAAAACATCCAGATTCAACGCTCGGGGAAAAAGCTTCAGCTTGGTTTGTTACAAACGCTATGAAAGCAAAAAGAAAATTTGGATCTAGTTTAAGGACTACCAAAATGAAGAAAAAAGTGAATTTTAGAGATCTTGTAAGAGCGGCTAAAATTAAAAACGTGTCTTCTGTAATAAACGCGTCTCAATTAGCATATAATAAGGCGAAACAGACATTGAGAGGTCGAGACAAGCCTTTACCCCCTCGTGTTCTTCCCATACCTAAGTCTGGAGGTTTTTTACCTTTTCTAATACCAGTAATGGCAGGATTATCCGCTATAGGATCACTGGCTGGAGGTGCGGCAAGCATAGCAAAAGCTGTCAACGACGCCAAAGAGGCAAAGCAAACATTGGAAGAGCAGAAAAGACATAATTTAGCGATTGAGGCTCAAAAGATTGGTAAAGGTCTTTTTTTAAAGCCATATAGACGGAATGGATTCGGACTATTTATAGAGAGACCACAAAAGCGAACCTACAGACGCAGTAGTCGTCGTATTTGACTACCAAAAAGAGCACTGAGTGATATCGAATTAAATTATTACGCTCGCAAAATATTTAACATTCCACATTTCAGAGGTGTATTTATGATAGATACTCTCCCAGAATATCCTAAATTAAGAGAATCTGCTATCGTCAATTTAGAGCCAAACTCAAAAAAAGGTTCCCACTGGGTCTGCTTCGTAAAACGTGGTGAAATCGTTAAATATTTCGATTCGTTTGGTAATTTGAGACCGCCACCTCAACTGGTGACTTATCTAAGAAAGAACAGTTCTATATTTTACAATCGTGAACGTTTTCAGGGGTGGAATACCCCCTATTGTGGTCATTTGTGTTTACAGTATTTAATAGACAACTCCTGAAGACGATTAGCTTATTAGCATCATGAGCTTCGCTGTAACACTTACAGGCGCATCGAGCCTGCTAGAAGCAAATTTCATGCCTCCCTTAGAGCTAGACGATTCTTACAGCGTCGGACTACTCTCTTTAGACTCGTTTAACACTATTCCGAACGTAGAAAAAGGTAAAAATGATATGTTTTATTTCGATACAATAGCCATTCAAATACCAGAAGGAGCCTACGACATTGAGGCTCTAGCTATGTTTCTCAGAGAGCAAATAGCTCATAAAGACCCCGGCGCTATGATGGTGTTGAGGGGAAATCCTAGCACGCTAAAATGTGAAATACGAAGTAATAAATCGATTTATTTCAATTTCGCCGAACGTCCGAATTCTATCGGTCCACTTTTGGGCTATACTTCGAAAAATCTTATTATTCCTCCAAGCGATCGCTATATCGCATCCGAGAATATCGTAGAAATTCTTAGTGTAAATGTTATATCGGTACAGTGTAATATCGCTTCGGGGTCCTTTGTAAACGGCGAACCCGACCATAGCATCCATCAATTTTTCCCCGCAGTCGAACCGGGTTATAAGATAGTAGAAACGCCCAATCCGGTCATTTACTTTCGTGCTAACGTACGGAGTATTGACAACATTACGGTTCGTCTAGTCGATCAAAACGGACAACTTATTAATTTCAGAGGGGAAACCGTCACAGTCCGACTGCATATAAAGAAAAATGGGGATTGATTTTAGAGGAGGTGTAGAAGGAGAAGTTTGTCGACAGCAACAGCGTCGGACAGTAGAAAATATAAGTAGGAAATATAAAACGTATAAAAGAAGCATCTTGATCCCTAGAAGAATTAGTAAATCAAAGACGTTTAAGCAGTTAACAGCTTCAAACGCAAAGTTTTTAAAACAGAGTGGTTTTAAACTAAAGTATGGATAACATATTAGCTATATCTTCGGACATTTCCTTCGACAATTCTCTCGCTCAGTTCCAGTTCCATTCGCACCAGCCTTATGCGGGAAATACATTCAATCATTCCGATGAAATCCGTATTCCAATACAACAACAAGATATTTATACACTCCCATCACTTTCCTTTATCTACCTCGAGGGAAAGCTAGTGAATAAAGACCAGACCAAACCGTTAACTGCAAAATTAACGAACAATGCATTTTCTTTTTTGTTTGATGAACTCAGATACGAACTGAATGGAATAGAAATAGATAGGGTTAGAAACCCCGGGATAACCTCTACACTGAAAGGTTTCTTGTCTTTTAGTCCGAGCAGAGTTAACGGGCTGGAAAATGCGGGATGGGTCATCCCAGGTGAGGGAAAATCTCTTGAAATCGATAAAAACGGAGTGTTTAGCGTGTGCTTACCGTTGAACATTTTATTAGGCTTTTGTGAAGATTATAGACAAATCATAGTTAACTTGAAGCAAGAACTAGTTTTGATAAGATCAAGCTCTGACTTTAATTCCGTAAAGGGGGAAGACTCTAATGTAGAAATAAAATTAGACAAAATTGTTTGGAGAATGCCTCACGTTCGTGTTTCGGACGAGAACCGTTTGAGCCTGCTCAAAATGTTAGACATGAACCGAAAGGTAGCGATCCCGTTTCGAAGCTGGGACCTTTTTGAATATAATAATTGATATTAATAATGTATAATTTATATTTCGGTATAAAGGCATGATAACCTCCACCATGTAATCTGAAACATTCATAAATACAAATTTTTCATCTTCTTCTTCTAATAATAATAAAACTAAATAAATTATTTTATAAAAAAAAAAAAAAATATTTTATAGGCGTATATGTAAATAATGTATTAGTAAATGATGGGAGAAAATAACAATTATAAAAATTTAGTAAAAAAGTCTGTTAGTTTTAAATTAGAGGAATGTTATTTATTATTAACTGATAATTATTTTTTAATACTTTTACTTATGTTAAGGTTATGTATATATATATATATATATATATATATATATATATATACATATATATATATTTTGTTTGTATGTATATGAAGACATGATAATTGTTTGTATTAAGAGATGATAACCTCCACTATGTAATGTGAAACATTCACAAATACATTTTTTCTTCTTCTTCTTCTATATATATATACAGAATATATCGGAAGTTAATGACAATCCTTCAGGAGGTGAAACTAGACAGAAGATGAAGTCCAACACCACCAACGACACATTTCTATCTCACTCTCTTCCAGAAATATGCCGGTCTAAAGGTTCTTTAGAAAAACCCGAGTTTTTTGTTGTGAAACTCCAATTTTCTCTCCTTATACACATTTTTTTTTTTTTTTTAAACAATTCATTACATTTTTCAAATCAGCATTAAATTTACCTTAAGGATAATGGACATTCAATGTAGAATTATGAAACTTTCAAATTTTACTTACATCTATTATTATAATACCTGTGTAATGTTTCATAAGTTTATCTTTAACTGGTTGAAAGTTATGAGTGGAATAGAATCAGCTGTAATACCTTTTGTAATATTAACTTGGCCTGAAGCACTACCTTATGCCTAGATAGTAGAGTTGTGTAAAGGTGGCGCAATTCTTTAGAGAAAATTAAATGCAGATAATTAATTTAAATCTATTTATGTTTGAATTAACTTAAACCACTTCTCTATCTCTCTGGAGTGTTGTATCCTTGCATTTCCTGTCGGTATTTTATTAATCCAAATCCCCGACAAGATTTCCCGAAGGTTGATATTGGACGGAGCGTCGACAAGGTAAATACTCAGCTACAGTATTTTTCCCGGAGAAGACTTCCTAATCTCATCGGGAATTCATAGTATTTACATACTTCCGTTCCAAGTGTTTATACAAACAAATCAGTGTCGGGGTGTTTGCATTTAGACTTGTAGACTTCTTCCAGTCATAGCTCCTCGTATTTACACAAATATATATACACTCGAGATGGAAGCATATATCCTAGGAAACACCGGCTCTATTCGAATATGCGAATGTATGTTCTTGTATTGGAAAATTTATACAAGGTTAGTTATAAAGACTGTTTTAGCAACGTTCCTCCCGACAATATATATATACACTCAAGATGGAAGCATATATCCTAGAATACACAGGCTCTATTCGAATATGCGAATGTATGTTCTTGTATTGGAAAATTTATACAAGGTTAGTTATAAAGACTGTTTTAGCAACGTTCCTCCCGACAATATATATATATATATATATATATATATATATATATATATATATATATATATATATATAAATATATATATAGGGCTGTATTACAATATGCGTATGTATGTTCTTGTATTTGTAAGGTTCCTCCCTTCGGAATATATATGTGTATATATGTTGTGTTCGCGCTCTTCTTAGCTCAAACGTGGTCCGATTTTGATGAAACTTGTTTCCAGGCACTCGTTTTAAAAGTTTATTAACAAAGATAAACGAATGAAGCCATTTTCATAGCGATATCTGTAACTGTTTACGAGAAACATTGATACAAATACATTTCCACGCTAATTTGGAGTATTCAGAAACGATTTCTTCAGTTGAAACTTGTTCCAGATGCTTGCAATTCATCTAATCTAAGATATTTAATGTTTGGTTCAGTTTGGATTTAAGTCTCGGTTGACGGGTTCCGCTGGTTAACAAACTTGACCTTTGAAATTAGACAAATTATTTTTGTACTAAATTCCATCAAAATCAAAACATTTTTGAGCCTGTGATAGAGCGAACAGACAAATGTATATATATATATATATATATGTATATATATATATATAAATATATATATATATATATATATTTATATACACACACATTTGACCAACTTTTTTTTCGTGATCTATGACTTAAACCTTGAACCTGGACCTGCCTACCCTAATAGAACCCTAACCCTAATAGAACCCTACCCTAATAGAATGTTTGAGGAGGCAAAACTTCGGTGGTGAAGTGGGCCTCAACACCGAGGTTAAACTGTTATATAGAACGGGCCAGAAGACTAGGGAGTCTTGTAATCTGGTTTTAGAAGTTAACCCTCGACTGAGGGCTCTACTACTTAAATCTGGTGGGGTATACCTCGGCAGCAACTTTTGCGTGGTTGGCGACCATGTTGAAACTAGCAGATGCTACAAGTGTCAAAGGTTTGGTCATATTTCTAGAACGTGTGCGCAGAATGTTCACACTTGTGGCCACTGTGGAGCGAGTGGTCATTGCTATATAGTGTGCACCAAGAATAGTGACCCTCCTTGTTGTCCAAACTGTAAGAGAGCAGGTGTTAGGGACACCATGCATATAGCTAGTAGCAGGGTCTGTCCCACGTACCAAGCTGCCCTCGGACGCATTCGTGAAAGGACTGATTATGGATTTATTTATGGCGCCCGGTTATGGAGAGTCCCTCTCGGCCATTTGATCAGGAAAATTTGCCACCGGGAGCTATAGAGATCACCACAATATGGACGCCTGTCGAAGTGGAGGAGATGCAAACAAATAAGATAGATAGGTCCTGTGCACCAGGTCCGGATGGGCTGCGAGCCTCTGATTGGGAGTCTGTTCCCCCTAAGGCTCGTGCGGTGTTCTATAACTTATATTTACTAGGGGGCAGGTTTATCCCTGAAATCATAGGTGCAAGGACTGTCTTTATCCCTAAGAATAAGTTTCCGGAGACGCCTAGCGATTACAGACCTATCACTGTGGCGTCTGTAGCTCTCAGACAACTTCACAAGATATTGGCTGCACGTCTGAGAGCGTTGGATCTCCAGGAGACAGGCCAGAGGGCGTTCATAGCAGCCGACGGAACTGCGGAGAACAGTGTAGTCTTGGATGCGCTCCTCAGGGAGGCTCGGCGTTGTCGCCGTGAGGTACACTTGACCTTCCTGGACATTGCTAAGGCTTTCGATAGTATTAGTCACTCAGCTCTACGGGTCGCCATGATCCGCAAAGGCCTACCATCAGGTTTCGTTGAATACGTGATGGGGGTGTACGGTGAAGGGTTTACCCGGATTACCGATGTTCGGAGGTGGACGGACCCAGTTGTAAGCGGAAGGGGGATTAGGCAGAGGGATCCTTTGTCTCCGTGCCTCTTCAACCTTGCGATGGATTGGGTCCTCCAGGCGGTTCCAAGCCAGGTAGGATATACTCTGGACGGAGTGAGAATTAACTATCTAGCCTTTGCCGATGACTTGGTCCTGGTGGCGTCCTCGGTGGCTGGCATGCGGGGTGCACTTGCAGCGGTTGGGAGAACCATCGCCAAACAGGGGATGAAGCTTAGTCCTGGTAAGTGCTGTGCCCTTTCGCTGGTACCGGCTGGGCGTGTGACCAGGGTCAAGGTAGTTGAGGACGCACTGTTTACCGTTGGTGGAGCCCCGGTGAGGCAAATGCAGTTCCGTGACTCCGTTAAGTACCTCGGAGTCACCTATAGGAACCATGGAACCGAGAGGCCTGATGAGGAAATTGGAAGGGCCCTTTTAAGAATTGGGAATGCACCCCTCAAGCCGCAGCAGAGGTTGACCGCCCTTAGGTATCACTTCCTTCCGAGTTACGTGCACAAGCTGGTACTTGGTGGCTCCTCCCGCGAAGCATTAAGAAAGTTTGATATAAAGGTTAGAGCCGCAGTGAGGAGGTGGCTGAGATTGCCTAAGGATATACCAGTTGGGTATTTCCATGCTAAAGGCACGTACGGAGGCTTGGGTGTGCCTTGCATGGGCGTCCTGGTGCCGGCTCTGACTGTAGACCGTCTGTCTAGAATGGAATGGTCTGGTCTGGCCGCGGCAAGGGCGGCTTATGGTTCGGCAGACGTGACCAAAAGGCTGCGGAGAGCGAGGGAGGCCCTGGCCAGGCAGGGCTTAATAGATGAAGACGCTTGGTGCCCTGAAGTTAGGAAGCGCTGGGGGCAGGTAGGCTCCATTCGTCCAACGACGGAGCAAGATTAAAGGAATCCTCTGCTAGTAAGGCCTCGACACATTGGCTCAATGGTGGAGCTGGAACCTCTTCTGGGTGGGCATCATCCAGTATGTTCGTACCCACATAAATGCTCTGCCGACCACCGTGAGAACGACAAGAGGCCGGCGTGAGGGCCGGATTCTTACTTGCAGGGCGGGTTGCCTTGAGGATGAGACCGGCACTCATGCTGTTCAGCAGTGCTATGTTTCACGGGGAGGTCGTTGTTTGAGGCACGATACTGTGGTGGATGTGCTGGGTGAGGCCTTAGCCGGGAGGGGGGTACGAGGTACACCTCGAGACAGTCCTGAGAGCTGATGGCCGACGTTGGAAACCCGGCATAATTGTGGCAAAAGAGGGTAAGGTGATGATTCTGGACGCACAGATTGTAAATGGGAATTCCTCTGATCTGAACTCGCTGCACCGGGCGAAGTGTCGGAAGTATGGGAGACTTGGTGTGCGTTTGGCAGTGGGACGAATGTTTGGCGTGCCTGTGACCGACGTGGAGGTAACGTCCTGTACATTGAGCTGGAGGGGTATGGGGAGCGGTGCTTCTGCCAAGAGTTTAAGGCAGCTAGGTGTCCCGATGGGGGCGCTGAGAAGCATTACATTGCTGGTATTAACAGGAGGACACTCCTCGCCGGTGCGGGCCGTTGAGGATCGCCAAGTTTTTTTTTTTTTGTTAATTTTTTATGTGTTTTACTTGTTTACATTTTAATTTGGGGTGTGGGTATGTCTGTGGTTGTTATATGTGACTGCACCACGTTAAATCTCCAGCAAGTGCTCTGGTCTAGCGGATGAAGTGTTTGGGTTCAAAACGTGGTATTATCTTATTATTATTATATTGATCTTGTTATTGTTAGTCTTTCTTTTTATTTTTTATTTATTAATATCTTTTTTTTTTTGCTTTATTTTATTTAGTTTTATTTTATTTATTGTTTTTATCTATTTGGTTATATTTGTAATAATTATATAAATTTATACTATTATATATTGTTATATTATCAGATATACTGATTTGTAAGGCTTTTTTTTAATGTTATTTTTTTGTATATTATTTTACTTTATTTATTTAATTACTTCTGTGCCTTCTTATATTCGTTATGAAGTACTCTGAAGACTGATGAGGACATATTATTGATTTAGGTCTTCCAGCAACTAGGCTTGTGTTGTTTTCAAGCCTAAATAACGAGGGTGAAGGAGACACCCAATTGTTAATCGATTTATTGTATTCTAGAATAATAGTAACAATTGTGTGTATGTATTGTATCTCCTAATAAATAAAAATAAAAAATGACATAAAATAAAAATATATATATATATATATATATATATATATATATATATATATATATATACACACATTTGACCAACTTTTTTTTCGTGATCTATGACTTGTTGTAAAACCCTTAAAAATAAATTAAATAAGATCACTTAGTTCATAAAAAATATTTTATTTTACGTCTAATAGCGTTTTAGTTGCCTATAACTATTCCAAGCTATACATTTTTATTATTCCATACCCGGAAATGGTCTCAGCCCCCCCCCCGAAATTATTTTCTATATACGCCCATGCTATGGAGGTAGGGGGGAACCGCGCTACAATAAGATATTTCTGTATCAAATTCCTGTGTGATGTTTTAGTGCAATCAATATAGATCTCATTGTAGTTTCTAATGAGAAAAGTTAGTTGGCTATGCTTAGGATCTACATATTCATGTACAAGTTAGTTTGCAGACCGATACGCCGCTATAGCTGTATAAGTGAAGGATGTCCTATCTGTCGGGAGGTAACGTATTCAACTAGGAAGCGTCGTGTCGTATGCATATTTCGGATGTGATGTAACTACCCGGGAAGTGAGAGAGAGATATAGTGGTTAGTAGAGAGAGATAAGAGATTGCTAGTTAGGGTGACCATCACATGAATATGAAAAAGGCTATTTTCGAGCTGAGGTAGCCTTGTTTTAGTAAAAACCCCTTTACCTTGGTCAAACACATTCCTGATCGAGTTAACATCCAATTTCCACGAGGTCATTACACAAGTCCGCTCTTTGATAACATTACCTTCCATCGACAAGCTGAAATATTTATCTAACTAAGAACTAGGGGACGGATGTTATTGTATTTACATATCTTTTTCTGATTCTTAAATCGTAAGTGTTAATGTAATTCTGGACGTTTTAAGTGATTTTAACCCTGTAATCACAACATGACGAAGCTGTTACAAATCTCACAACGTGGGGTCCTATAAGACCCCATCTAGTCTTTCGTAATTCTTTTACAAATTTGGTGTTAGGTTTCTGAAATGGCTTTTTAAGATGACTACCATGTATAATATAACAATTTATAACCAAATAATCTTATTTAATTGTGAAATGGGGGAGTGGGAAATCAAAGATCAAAATACCACAAATTTAGACAAAAGTTTATTTGAATATTTGTCCTCTGAATATCAACATTAGATATAACGTTTTCTCCTATAATATTTTGTCTTTATGACTACTAGAATAAAAAAATACTATAATATGTAAAATTGGTTTAAATGGGAAAAAATATAGTGATTTGAATGTATGCACATTATAATGATCAAAAAAATAAAAATACTGTTATTCATTTAAACACTTTTCAGATATACTTTGCCTGTGTTCAGCACACAGACTCTTACTACACTTTGCACAATGTGTTACAACTTTCCTGACTTTTTTACAATCAAAAACACCAAATCGTAAATATGGCCATCCTCTTTGTCACTCGTATCACATACTTCAACAATTTCACTTTCTTCTCTCTGTATTTCTCTTCTACAATTTGCCAAAGCAACTCATTGTGAATTTCATCTTCAGTCAAAAATAATTTATCGTTAGATATAGTACATTCGATAAATAAAAATATCACATAAACCAGCCAACAGCCATAGCCACGTTAAATACACCGGCTCCCGTAGATCACCGAAGTTAAGCAACGTCGGGCGTGGTCAGTACCTGAATGGGTGACCGACCACGTGCTGTTGGCATTATAAAAAAGTCCGACTCGCAGGAACTGCCTCATCTTAGCGCGGTTCCGTTCTTATCCCTAGTCTAATTTCGAATGATTAAAATAGAAGCAGTTATTATTTTGTTGACAGGAGATCGTTGACCGTTGATGATGCAAGGTAGGGATTGTCCGGGTTCGGTCACTGCTACTTAATAATACATACCCCATATGTGTATGTATGTATATATATATATATATATATATATATATATATATATTTGGTATATTTACATAGATATGTGCATATATTAGTGTTAAATATGTCCTACTTGTATTTACAGCCCTGATGAAGGGTGACCGAAGTAGCAGTGACCGAACCCCGACAGCTATTATTTTGGTTCCACCAGTCTTGAAAGGTAGGATTTACAATCTTACCTGGAAGGGTCGGCAACACTAGAAACCGTCCCGCTAGTTACAAGGTCTTGGAATCTTGAAACCTGTTTTATTTTCGAATACATTATCCAACTATAAGCAATTAAAAAATAACAAGGAATTAAAAACAGACAAAAAGAACAGTTCGAATAAGCGAAATCAATTACTTTAAAGCTTTAAGCTCTCATTTCTCCGATTGTCATCGCCTAATCAAAACTTTCTTTAGAACCTTTTATGTAGAGCATTTAATAAGCTTTCTAATGGTATTCTTCCGTTTACCAAGATTTTCAACCGTTTTCGAGATATTAATGAAAGTTCCCAAAATTTACATTATTTCTAGCAACAGAAAATTGGTCTCATTTTTCATATCCTGTTTTACACACAAAATTTTCCCAAGATAAGAAATTACAAAAATAAAAAGCAATAAAAAACGAACGGAAGGAGACAAAAATTACAAAAAGAACGACAAAAACCCGTTCATAAGAACAAAACAGACGTATTTGAAGTTTTAAGCACTTATTTCTCCGATTGACATAACCTAATCAAAAATAGTTTTAGAATATTTTTTGTAGAGAATTTAGAAAGCTTTCAAATAGTTTCTATCCACTTACCACGATATCCCAGCCGTGTTCGAGATATTAATGAAAGTATACGAAGTTCCCAAAACTTTTCATGTCTGTTCGTAAAATATTTTATTCTAACCCTTCCTTAACTCCAAACGTAACAAAACTTTCAACATATTAGTTTTAATGAAAGTAGAACATGCAGATAATGTTTCAACTGAATCCCGTAATTCTAAGTACCCAAACCAAAAACGGTATTCAAAAACTATTTTTCCAATTTTCTCGAAAACGGTTAAAGCTATTGCCTTGAAAATGGTTCCATTCGTTTTCCCAGCCCAAGAAGCCTATAAAAAGAGTACTTACAAGCTTATGAACTCAAAAACGTAAGCGTTACGATTTTTGTTGCGCCAATTTCGCCCCAAATGCCACCTTCCAGTGGGCGGATTTTGCTGGTTAACGAACTTGACCTTTCAAATTGGACGACGGATTTTTGTACGAAATTTCATCAAAATCGGACCATTCGTCTTCTACTTAGAGAGCGAACAGACAAATATATATATATATATATATATATATATATATAAATAAATATATACATATATATATATAAAAAATTGAACCACCGTTATTTTCGGTCTCTAGGGGTTCTGAAACGCGAAATTTTCTAGTCGGCACTTCCGGATTGTTTCATTGTATCAACCTTATAAGCGGGGTTCCTCCCTATGGGGGGAGGGAGGAACCGCGCTAAAAGGTGGCAACCTATAGATAGCCCGGCGCTAATGGCCAAGTTGTAGATGTGCCGTAAAAAAGAAAAAGAAAAAAAGATTACATAAACCACAACGTGGGGTCGCCCGTGACCCGAAGGCTTTATATACGTCCACAGGGATAGGAATGAGAATAGCCTGTCTCTCTATTACATAAACCACAACGTGGGGTCGCCCGTGACCCAAAGGCTTTATATACGATCACAGGGATAGGAATGAGAAAAGCCTGGCTCTCTATTGCATAAACCACAACGTGGGGTAGCCCGTGACCCAAAGGCTTTATATACGTCCACAGGGATAGGAATGAGAAAAGCCTGGCTCTCTATTACATAAACCACAACGTGGGGTAGCCCGTGACCCAAAGGCTTCATATACGTCCACAGGGATAGGAATGAGAAAAGCCTGGCTCTCTATTACATAAACCACAACGTGGGGTAGCCCGTGACCCAAAGGCTTTATATACGTCCACAGGGATAGGAATGAGAAAAGCCTGGCTCTCTATTATATAAACCACAACGTGGGGTAGCCCGTGACCCAAAGGCTTTATATACGTCCACAGGGATAGGAATGAGAATAGCCTGTCTCTCTATTACATAAACCACAACGTGGGGTAGCCCGTGACCCAAAGGCTTTATATACGTCCACTGGGATAGGAATGAGAAAAGCCTGGCTCTCTATTACATAAACCACAACGTGGGGTAGCCCGTGACCCAAAGGCTTTATATACGTCTACAGGGATAGGAATGAGAAAAGCCTGGCTCTCTATTACATAAACCACAACGTGGGGTAGCCCGTGACCCAAAGGCTTTATATACGTCCACAGGGATAGGAATGAGATAAGCCTGGCTCTCTATTACATAAACCACAACGTGGGGTTGCCCGTGACCCAAAGGCTTTATATACGTCCACAGGGATAGGAATGAGAAAAGCCTGGCTCTCTATTACATAAACCACAACGTGGGGTAGCCCGTGACCCAAAGGCTTTATATACGTCCACAGGGATAGGAATGAGAAAAGCCTGGCTCTCTATTACATAAACCACAACGTGGGGTAGCCCGTGACCCAAAGGCCTTATATACGTCCACAGGGATAGGAATGAGAAAAGCCTGGCTCTCTATTATATAAACCACAACGTGGGGTAGCCCGTGACCCAAAGGCTTTATATACGTCCACAGGGATAGGAATGAGAAAAGCCTGGCTCTCTATTACATAAACCACAACGTGGGGTAGCCCGTGACCCAAAGGCTTTATATACGTCCACAGGGATAGGAATGAGAAAAGCCTGGCTCTCTATTACATAAACCACAACGTGGGGTAGCCCGTGACCCAAAGGCTTTATATACGTCCACAGGGATAGGAATGAGAAAAGTCTGGCTCTCTATTACATAAACCACAACGTGGGGTCGCCCGTGACCCATAGGCTTTATATACGTCCACAGGGATAGGAATGAGAAAAGCCTGACTCTCTATTATGATCATGTTGTCAGGACAGGAAGGTAGAGGATCGGACATGTTTATCAGCTCGAATGTGTAGGAAATAACAAAAAATTTCAGAACTCAGGGGCCACGGGTGACCCCACCTTGTGAAGAAACTGGTTTCATGAAACCTATTTCATTAAAGCTTGGACACAGAATAAACTGTTTTCCATCGGTTTCGTGATTGATTCAGACGACGATGCACTTGTGTTGTGGTGGTGGCTAAGAAGTATAAATAAAATACCGCAAGTTTTGGGTTCACCCGATTACTAGGGATCGGCAACACAGCTGTTTTGTTGTAGCTCGCTAACTAAAACAGAGATCTGATGAATTTATTAAAGCTTTTTTCAGGATGTCAAAGCCAGTTTTCGATCGCTTATTAGATCTAGTAGATCCACTGATGAAACCTGAAACTGAGGCAATAGGAAACAGATTTAACGAATTTCATGAAAACAGATTTGATCTGAGCATGACACAGAGGCTGCTGCCATAATTTGTTGCTCTAGATTGAGCATAATCACAAATTTGTAGCTCCAGCCGTTTCTGTGAAAAAATGGCTGTGTTACCGTAATATTACGCTAGCACAGCCACGTATTATCAGAAACGGCTGGAGCAACAAATGTAAGAATAGTGTAACAAATTAGGAAGAAATTCCTGATTATGTTAGAATCCTGGGATTGTGATGCTGCTGTTCCATCGAAATAGAGCTCTGACCGCCTTCTACCTAATACACCCATGGACCCGTGGATATACCTATCCTAGAGAACTAGATCCAAAACTTTCTATTCCATAACCTGCTCCTAGATATTCCTGATTATGTTAGAATCCTGGGATTGTGATGCTGCTGTTCCATCGAAATAGAGCTCTGACCGCCTTCTACCTAATACACCCATGGACCCGTGGATATACCTATCCTAGAGAAGTAGATCCAAAACTTTCTATTCCTTAACCTGCTACTAGATATTCCTGATTATGTTAGAATCCTGGGATTGTGATGCTGCTGTTCCATCGAAATAGAGCTCTGACCGCCTTCTACCTAATACACCCATGGACCCGTGGATATACCTATCCTAGAGAACTAGATCCAAAACTTTCTATTCCCTAACCTGCTCCTAGATATTCCTGATTATGTTAGAATCCTGGGATTGTGATGCTGCTGTTCCATCGAAATAGAGCTCTGACCGCCTTCTACCTAATACACCCATGGACCCGTGGATATACCTATCCTAGAGAACTAGATCCAAACCTTTCTATTCCATAACCTGCTCCTAGATATTCCTGATTATGTTAGAATCCTGGGATTGTGATGCTGCTGTTCCTACGAAATAGAGCTCTGACCGCCTTCTACCTAATACACCCATGGACCCGTGGATATACCTATCCTATAGAACTAGATCCAAACCTTTCTATTCCCTAACCTGCTCCTAGATATTCCTGATTATGTTAGAATCCTGGGATTGTGATGCTGCTGTTCCATCGAAATAGAGCTCTGACCGCCTTCTACCTAATACACCCATGGACCCGTGGATATACCTATCCTAGAGAACTAGATCCAAAACTTTCTATTCCTTAACCTGCTCCTAGATATTCCTGATTATGTTAGAATCCTGGGATTGTGATGCTGCTGTTCCATCGAAATAGAGCTCTGACCGCCTTCTACCTAATACACCCATGGACCCGTGGATATACCTATCCTAGAGAACTAGATCCAAAACTTTCTATTCCCTAACCTGCTCCTAGATATTCCTGATTATGTTAGAATCCTGGGATTGTGATGCTGCTGTTCCATCGAAATAGAGCTCTGACCGCCTTCTACCTAATACACCCATGGACCCGTGGATATACCTATCCTAGAGAACTAGATCCAAACCTTTCTATTCCATAACCTGCTCCTAGATATTCCTGATTATGTTAGAATCCTGGGATTGTGATGCTGCTGTTCCTACGAAATAGAGCTCTGACCGCCTTCTACCTAATACACCCATGGACCCGTGGATATACCTATCCTAGAGAACTAGATCCAAACCTTTCTATTCCCTAACCTGCTCCTAGATATTCCTGATTATGTTAGAATCCTGGGATTGTGATGCTGCTGTTCCATCGAAATAGAGCTCTGACCGCCTTCTACCTAATACACCCATGGACCCGTGGATATACCTATCCTAGAGAACTGGATCCAAACCTTTCTATTCCCTAACCTGCTCCTAGATATTCCTGATTATGTTAGAATCCTGGGATTGTGATGCTGCTGTTCCATCGAAATAGAGCTCTGACCGCCTTCTACCTAATACACCCATGGACCCGTGGATATACCTATCCTAGAGAACTAGATCCAAACCTTTCTATTCCCTAACCTGCTCCTAGATATTCCTGATTATGTTAGAATCCTGGGATTGTGATGCTGCTGTTCCATCGAAATATAGCTCTGACCGCCTTCTACCTAATACACCCATGGACCCGTGGATATACCTATCCTAGAGAACTAGATCCAAACCTTTCTATTCCCTAACCTGCTCCTAGATATTCCTGATTATGTTAGAATCCTGGGATTGTGATGCTGCTGTTCCATCGAAATAGAGCTCTGACCGCCTTCTACCTAATACACCCATGGACCCGTGGATATACCTATCCTAGAGAACTAGATCCAAACCTTTCTATTCCCTAACCTGCTCCTAGATATTCCTGATTATGTTAGAATCCTGGGATTGTGATGCTGCTGTTCCATCGAAATAGAGCTCTGACCGCCTTCTACCTAATACACCCATGGACCCGTGGATATACCTATCCTAGAGAACTAGATCCAAACCTTTCTATTCCCTAACCTGCTCCTAGATATTCCTGATTATGTTAGAATCCTGGGATTGTGATGCTGCTGTTCCATCGAAATAGAGCTCTGACCGCCTTCTACCTAATACACCCATGGACCCGTGGATATACCTATCCTAGAGAACTAGATCCAAACCTTTCTATTCCCTAACCTGCTCCTAGATATTCCTGATTATGTTAGAATCCTGGGATTGTGATGCTGCTGTTCCATCGAAATAGAGCTCTGACCGCCTTCTACCTAATACACCCATGGACCCGTGGATATACCTATCCTAGAGAACTGGATCCAGACCTTTCTATTCCATAACCTGCTCGTAGATATTCCTGATTATGTTAGAATCCTGGGATTGTGACGTTGCTGTTCCATCGAAATAGAGCTCTGACCGCCTTCTACCTAATACACCCAAGGACCCGTGGATATACCTATCCTAGAGAACTAGATCCAGACCTTTCTATTCCCTAACCTGCTCCTAGATATTCCTGAATAATAAATAGCTAGTAATAAATAGAGGAGGTCCAATGGGCTGGCAATGGACCAATGGCCTCTACTAACTCATAGATTGTCTTTGTCAGCCATGGTCTTAATTCCTCCCAACTGTTCTGCTAGGGGGTGGGGTTTCGGGTTAGGGGAGGTTCGGGTTAGGGGAGGTTCGGGTTAGGGGAGGTTCTCTCGAAGGTTACCCATCGCTATGGAAACCAAGGACGTAACCTCCCTCTCTCATTCTATTCATTCAAATAGAGAGTTTAGTATTATTATAATTAGCGGGGTTCCTCCCTCCCCCATAAAAATACGCGAGGGGGGGCGGCCCTTAAGAGAAAAACCTACACGAACCCATCAATCACGAAAACAACAGCGGTTCAAATTTGTGTTTGTGTATACATATATATGGATATATATTTATAAAAATAAACACGTGCGTGGGTTCACTCTTTAGCTGACTTAAAATTGACCGATTTTAATTATATTTGGAACGAATATACTGTTTATGATTTTAAAAGTAAAGTTCGTTAGTGATCTGAATTTATGTAACGGAATATAGTTTTCTGGACGAATATCATGAAATAAAGGCGTAGCGCTTACCTATTTACGTTCATAGGCTTGTAGATACATTTTTTGTAGGTTCCCAAAATGTATAAGAATATTCCATCACCTAAAATACTTATCTATGCCTGTTATAATTATGGATATCATTCCAAAGGATTTTAAATTATACTAAAAAAAAAAAAATGAATATATTAACTATCCATCACAATTATTATCACATTTATTTTTTAATTCTGTTTAAAATTTCAGCATAATGTTTATTTATTTTTTGAGCATCTGTTTTGAAATTAATAACCTACTCATTACTAGTATTGTTTTTTGTTTTACCATTCTAAAATGAATAATAATGTATGTTAAAATAAAAATAAGAATTATTATTATGTTTAGGATTAGTTTGTACGAATTATGAAGGCTGAAAGATATATTTTTTTTTTCAAAAAAAAAAAAAAATATTGGAAGTTCAACCTCTATTGTTCTTTTCCGGTGGCATGGGAAAAAATTATAAATATCCTTGTGATATGATTAGAATATGGAGTAAGTTGTGATAAGCCTAGTGTGTAATCCTGCGAGTGAGTGTACGGGACACGTGCAAGGTTTGTCGTATCGTCTACCCCGTTCCCTTTAACAGAACATGCTCTATGCTCTCATGTGGAGATTATCCGTAGTGAGGGCAGCCTGTTCTCTACTCTCATACCAGGGAAAAGTCAAGATAGGCAAACAAAACCTAATATCTGAGAAATAATGGGATTTCTTCGACGGCAGCAAAAATCCCATTGTCAACATAGCTTTAGATGGGTTAGCGTAACATGTTTCTAGACATAGCCAAATACACGGACTCTTCTCCGTCCCATGACAAGACTTCAACAACAAGGCAAAGTAGTGGAGATATCTAGTGATCTGGAGAAAATGAATAATTCCAATTAAAGCCCATTTTACAGATTTATTTCATTATCCCCAGGCCTATCTCACGAATTTCAATACCATCAAGCTACCTTTTCTAGTTGCCAAACTATAGCTCAGTTAATGACAGCCAGCAGCTTCAATATTCAATTTTCAATCAAGAATATCCATTATTCTATTAAGCCAAAAGAAAAAAAATATTACGTTTAGAGCCTTCTGCTCAAATTCAGGAACATAAATATGCTTTAGGTCCACCCGACAAACCTATTTAATGTACTGTATAACATATAGTCTTCTTTTCTTACATGGCAACCGCGCATGCGCGAACACCAGCGGACACATTTTTTTGATACTTTTTTGTAACGCTTAGGTCAACCCGACAAATCTATGTAATGTATTCTATAACATAGTGTTATTTTTCTTACATGGCCACAGCGCAT
The DNA here is from genome assembly GCA_946811695.1 of Gonocerus acuteangulatus. NCBI lineage: Eukaryota > Metazoa > Arthropoda > Insecta > Hemiptera > Coreidae > Gonocerus > Gonocerus acuteangulatus. The sequence goes on along the minus strand of OX328123.1, from coordinate 3,641,713 downwards.
GCGCGAACGTCAGCGGACACTTTTTTGTGACACTTTTTTGTAACACTAGGTCCACACGATAAACCTATGTAATGTACTCTATAACGTACAGTCATCTTTATTGTACAAGGATTTGCGCATGCGCGTTTTTTGTGACACATACTGTTTTCTTTTTCGTACATCGCCACTGCGCATTTCATTTCCATTCATCATCCAATTACATGAAGTCTTTGAATAGTGATTAAAAAATGTATTACGTATACATTTATAAATACTTAAAAAAACTTCCTGAAATGGGTTGATATTAGTAATAGAAAAACTTACAACTGAAAATAAGAGCAATAAAAATTATATTTAATAATCCGTTTCTTTGCAGTGTTTTCATAAATTAAGAAAACACTTATATGCAATTCATGTAATTGTATGAATATAATACCAACATAGCACTAAAAACATTATATATGGCCAGCTCTTTCCAATGGGGAAACATTGTACGCAATTTATAAATAAATAAAAAAAAAAAAAAATGGTGTTAAGGCACCAAAGGAATACATAAAACGCTATTTTTATTTATCTATTAAAAAATTCACATTAATATATCAATGAAGTGAAAAATGATCATTGTCCTTGACGTGGCCCTTGAATTATACGTTATAGAATTAGTAAAAGCACCGTGAGGCTAGGAGGGGGGTTAAATACCCCCATTTTTTAGGGGAAAATTGTGGGGGGAGGGGGAGGGGTTGTAATTAGGATTTGCATTCCATCCATCATGGCGTCCAGCCCCATCTGGGAAAGCTCGAGGATTACGGAGGAAAATAGCGGTGTAGGTTGTGGAAATTAATGGTGTCCGAATCGATCTTGATTCGAGGATGGTGCTTAACTCCAGGGGGGGTGTTGGGGGGGGGGGTAATTACCCGGTCCTACTTAGGGGATCGGGGGGGGGGGTGGCGTTCTTTTAGAATCATACTAGCAGTTACCAGGCGTGCTATGCTACACCTACTTTCTGCTGTAGTATTAAAATCTAATAACGCAAATCTGTAACTGATCAGGTTCACAGTTTCGAATCCGTCACCACCGAACTGTGTGTCCTAGACGATTTTAACTTAGCTTATGCCACTCCCCTCAAGACCTACATGTGTGCCAAGTTTGGTCGAAATCGGTCGAACGGTGTGGATTTGTATAAGGAACAAACAGGCAGACAGGCAGCTGGTAGACGTTTTTGACTTAGCCTACGACACTTCCAAATCAAGATCTACCTTTGTTCCAAGTTTGCTCAAAATCGATCGAACGGTGTGCATTTGTATCAGGAGAAAACGTGCAGACAGACAGCTGGTGTGCCTCGAGTGTGCCAAGTTTGGTCAGAATCGTTCCAACGGGGTGAATTTGTATAATGAACGAATAGACAAACAGAGGGAAAAACAGACACGTGATTTTTATATATGCATATAGATCTATTTATAGAATTTATAGCAGATAGAATTAGAATCCTATCCGCTAATGCTTGGAGGGCCCAAACAGGAAAACCGACAGGAGATATACAAATATTGCAAGGTTGATATAGGAAGGTGGCAGGCATTTTGGCATTTTCAACTACCTATAAATCTGGTAACCTATTGACCGCTACGTGCAGCACACTGCGCGTGACCGCGTTGTGCGGGTCACGCGGAATTTAATCAGTCACAGTGATGCACGCCTCACGCGGAGCTGATTTCGTATTTTTCTTTGTCTTTTTACTCATTAGTGAGTTTAGTCATAATAGAATAGAAAGGAGCTAGTTATACATCACTACTATATAGTGGTGTATTGGGGGCACTACTAGAAAAACATATTTATAACAAAACATAGTGTCTTTGTCTACGCGCTCTAGTGCGGGAGAAGTGTGGGGAGAGCGTGTTGTCCTCCCGCACTAGTGCGGGATAAGTGTAGGGAGAGCGTGTTGTCTGCCCGCACTAGTGCGGGATAAGTGTAGGGAGAGCGTGTTGTTTGCCCGCACTAGTGCGGGATAAGTGTAGGGAGAGCGTGTTGTCTGCCCGCACTAGTGCGGGATAAGTGTAGGGAGAGCGTGTTGTTTGCCCGCACTAGTGCGGGATAAGTGTAGGGAGAGCGTGTTGTTTGCCCGCACTAGTGCGGGATAAGTGTAGGGAGAGCGTGTTGTTTGCCCGCACTAGTGCGGGATAAGTGCAGGGAGAGCGTGTTGTTTGCCCACACTAGTGCGGGATAAGTGCAGGGAGAGCGTGTTGTTTGCCCGCACTAGTGCGGGATAAGGGTAGGGAGAGCGTGTTGTTTGCCCGCACTAGTGCGGGATAAGTGCAGGGAGAGCGTGTTGTTTGCTCGCACTAGTGCAGGAGAAATGTAGGGAGAGCGTGTTGTTTGCCCGCACTAGTGCGGGATAAGGGTAGGGAGAGCGTGTTTTTTGCCCGCACTAGTGCGGGATAAGGGTAGGGAGAGCGTGTTGTTTGCCCGCACTAGTGCGGAATAAGGGTAGGGAGAGCGTGTTGTTTGCCCGCACTAGTGCGGGATAAAGGTAGGGAGAGCGTGTTGTTTGCCCGCACTAGTGCGGGATAAGGGTAGGGAGAGCGTGTTGTTTGCCCGCACTAGTGCGGGATAAGTGCAGGGAGAGCGTGTTGTTTGCTCGCACTAGTGCAGGAGAAATGTAGGGAGAGCGTGTTGTTTGCCCGCACTAGTGCGGGATATGGGTAGGGAGAGCGTGTTGTTTGCCCGCACTAGTGCGGGATAAGGGTAGGGAGAGCGTGTTGTTTGCCCGCACTAGTGCGGGATAAGTGTAGGGAGAGTGTGTTGTTTGCCCGGACTAGTGCGGGATAAGTGCAGGGAGAGCGTGTTGTTTGTATGGTAAATGGCTTGCTCGTGGCGAATAGCTCGTTCACGTTCTACGCACCATGGAGGAGCTAGGACACAAAAATAATCAGTTGTCAACTTCTGTTAATAACCGAAGTCACTTCCAAAACATGGTAGACCACAGAGTACTCAGTTTCTCCCGAAAGTATTTAAATATTGTATCTTCCAGTGTCATCGTTCGTGGGTCAGAGTCAGGGACCCAGACGGCCCTTTGTGTGCCTGCAAAGAAGGAAATCAGGTAACACAGGAAATAATCTCCACCATTCATTACTGCTATATTTGCAGCTCTAAGTCCCAGGTGCCGTTCTGATATCTGGGAACTAGTTGACTTACGGACCTTTCGCAACAAACGGATTCAATGCATTCTTCCTTCGTCCTACAATTTTTTTCCTACAAGTCACTTCGTAAGTTCTAGGCATAAACCTTGTGCACAGCAATCGAAAAAAAGAACGTCGTTCATGAAATCGTGCTTTTGTCCGACAGTATCTGAAATACGGGAAAAAGTATTGCGTGACGTATCTAAACGATATTTCCCGCCTAAACATTGTAAGGCAACAGCTGTTCCAGATTGTAGCAAGATGACGGATCGATGCAACACGACATCCTTTCCAAGCTCCGAATGTCTTTTCTCACATTCCGCCTTCTTCGTCCAGAAAACAATTTTCAACAAGAACACAAAATATTGTAAATAAGGAACATTACTTTCAATCTGCAAGGAAGTTATTATCCTTCCTTGATAATCCGGCTTGATAATCCGGCACTCCAACCAGTGGGGCCAAACGAATTTTCGTGTCTCAAAAAAGGCTACAGCCTCCAAATCTTAACCGATTTCAATGCAATTTTTTTTTAATGAAAGCTGATAAAATTTACAACAACTTTGCCTGGCCCGATATCAGCACTGATATGGTTGAAATTAAACATTCAAACCCTGATTCGACTTGGAAAAAATCAGACAGACATCTTCAAACCGTAAATTTATCTTAATTCAACAATGAGATTAATTGAAATAATATGATTTTTGAGTAATTTGAAAATAAATTTTTTCCAATTTGGATCAGGTTTAGAATGTTTAATTTCAACGATGTCAGTGCTGATATTGAGTTAGATGAAAAATAAAATATTATTTTATGTTCAATTGTAAAAGTTCCTGAATTATTTACAGTTTATTTAATAAACAGGGGAAAAATGCATTGAAATCGGTTAAGGTTTGGAGGCTGCAGCCTTTTTTGAAAAACGAAAAGACTTTTGGCCCCACTTGCGGCAGGGTTGTCAAGGCCAAACATGAAAAGTGCGTCTCTTCAGTTCTTATGTACCAATTCCCTGATATCCCCACACCAAACACCTCGTGATTTTTATTTATTTAAATTTTAACGTCCATTTATTATTAACTAGGAATTTTAGGACGGGTTATCTATATGTTACCACCCTTTTCTAGCCAGGATAGGGCTGATGCCTTTTCCTTTTTTCTAAAGAAAAGCCACCACCCCTGGTGGGAATCGATCCCACGACCTTTGGCTCAGAGTGTTAAGTGCTCACACCTTAACCCTCACGGCCATCGGGTCTCCGGCCTCGTGATGCCTGACGAATGTTCCCGGAGACCTACTCTCTCATCAAATACCTACCTGTTCTTTCATTTTATAGTTTTCGCTCGACTGAGACCATCTTGTCAACGGAACAATTAAAATCATAAATTTTGTATACAAGCATTTTTGGATACAAGAATTTTGTATTCTAACAGTGTGAAATATTATTTTAGTAATTTTACATTAAACGTGTACTCGTATTTTTGTCTACATTTTGTATAATTTTCACCTCTATCCTTAAGGTTTAGATTCCTTAAATATCTTCAAAACGTTTCCCTATACATAATTACTATGAACTGGGCTAACGATAAACATATATATATATATATATATATATATATATATATATATATATATATATATATATATATATATATATATATATATATATATATATATATATATATAAACTTACTCAATGCACAGAGGAAACCGGATAGAGCGCCCATGATCAGCGCTCTTAGTGGTAGAAGTAACAACCATTACCCGTGCCGGTTTGACAGCACCGGCAATTTTAACGTACTTTAGAGTACTCCCCAACTTCTAATGAACCGATTTAGCTCTCTTTTACAACGCATTTTCTCTTTAGATACCCAGGACGTATACCGAGTTTCTCTTTAGATACCCAGGACGTATACCGAGTTTCTCTTTAGATACCCAGGACGTATACAGAGTTTCCTTACAGTACACGAGAAAGAAAGATCGGTACGACCAAAATTCGTAATTTGGATCCAAAGTTAATCTCCTCGTAATGAACCGATTTACAATAAACAAAATTAACAATAAAGGTTTTATTCATGTTCAAATTTTTAACTATTTTAGAGGGGTTTCAATTTTTAGTTGGTTAAGAAAAGACCAGGTACGCCTAGGCAGCCTGCGTTGCTAGGACGATAACATGCACGCCTAGGCAGCATGCGTTGCTAGGACGATAACATGCACGCCTAGGCAGCCTGCGTTGCTAGGACGATAACATGCACGCCTAGGCAGCCTGCGTTGCTAGGACGATAACATGCACGCCTAGGCAGCATGCGTTGCTAGGACGATAACATGCACGCCTAGGGAGCCTGCGTTGCTAGGACGATAACATGCACGCCTAGGCAGCCTGCGTTGCTAGGACGATAACATGCACCACGCCTAGGCAGCCTGCGTTGCTAGGACGATAACATGCACGCCTAGGCAGCCTGCGTTGCTAGGACGATAACATGCACGCCTAGGCAGCCTGCGTTGCTAGGACGATAACATGCACGCCTAGGCAGCATGCGTTGCTAGGACGATAACATGCATGCCTAGGCAGCATGCGTTGCTAGGACGATAACTGGTCAGCTGTTACCGTACAGTATATATTTCATAGTATTATTTTTATTTGCGGTTTATTTCCACTATGATGGCAGACCTTGAATTACTAGAAATAAATTGTGATTTTGTCCCTCATAGTGCTTACGCCCTGGTGATGGTCTATCCGAGGTAATAATATCCCCAACCTTTGCACAGCCTCCTCACCCATCAGCATCCCCAGTCAGAGCACTTCTTGGTAATGCTAGCAAATATAATGGGTGTTTCCAAATGACATCTTGGAAACATAAATGTTTAAAAATTTAACGTCCATTTATTATTGACGAGTTTTAACCTGTACTGGTTATCTGTTTGTTGATACTGGTCCGGAGCGCCCCTGTGTCAAGAAACATTTTACTTTGTGTATAATTGCTGAGTAACTTATAGTATGACGGGAACCGTGCTGTACTAAAGAACACAGCATTAAACAGTAGCGGTAATTTTGATGATATATTATTTAACGCAGTGAAATAACTACTTATCTGCCGTGACGAAGCATCCAGCTAGGTGCTAGATATTAGACAGATCGGTGCAAGTCTGTTAGACATAGACATAGGCAGGAGATAGTAAAAAGGTTTTACACCTTCAGTTCCATTAGACACAGGCCTACTTTTCGGCTATAAAGGTAGGGAAGAAAGCCAGGGATTGTCCCTCTACTAATTGCCGCAGACTCAGCAGAGGGTGGAATTAGGGAGAGAGAGGGTGAGAGAGAGAGAGAGAGAGAGAGAGAGTGAGAGAGAGAGAGAGATAGATAGATAGAGAGAGAGAGAGAGAGCGAGAGAGAGAGAGAGAGAGAGAGAGAGAGAGAGAGAGAGAGAGAGAGAGAGAGAGAGAGCGTGAGAGAGAGAGAGAGATACAGCTAGTGGCGCTGCCTGTCGGTGACGGCTCTAAATGTCTCTACTACCACCCTTCTGGTAATAGTCTTGCCAAATCCCAAACCACCACAAATTGATCCTGTAATAATCATTTTACAGAGACAGATAATAAATACTCTAGATAGAATAAATATTTCATTACAGTCTTTATAGTTGTATTTTATCTTATTTCGCCAATTCCAATAATTTATACATTTTAATGCTTTATTTACACCTATTTGTTTACATTTATTAAATACTAGGTAAATGCCCGTGCTTCGTCACGGCAGATCAGTAGTTATTTTTTTGCGTTAAATAATGTATCATCGAAATTAACGTTACTGTTTAATTTCGTTTACTTTAGTACAGCACGGTTCCCGTCATACTATAAGTTATTCATCAATTGATAAGTAATCAAAGTATAATGGCGGCTCAAAGAATAATCACTGGGGCGCTACGGAGGAGAGTCAACTAACAGATAACCTAGAGATAACCCGTTATCTATAGGTTACAGGAGTTTAACCAGTACAGGTTAAAACTCGTCAATAATAAATCAACGTGAAAATGTTAATAATTTATGTTTCTAAGATGTCATTTGGAAACACCCATTATATTTGCGAGCATTACTAAGAAGAGTTCTGACTGTGGATGCTGATGGGTGAGGAGGCTGTGCAAGGGTTCGGGATATTATTACCTCGGATGGACCATGACCAGGTATAGTGTAAACTCTATGAGGGACAAAATCACGGTTTATTTCTAGTAATTCAAGGTCTGCCATCATAGTTGAAATAAAAATAACATTATGAAATAGATATAGTGCGGTTACAGCTGACCTGTTATCGTCCTAGCAACGCATGCTGCCTAGGCGTGCGTGTTCTCTTTAAAACCAACAAAAATTCATGCCTCTCTAAAAATACTTATGATATGAATGTCAAAAAGCCTTTCTTAGAGAGTGTTTGCATGCTAAAGAGGGTATCCTAGCAAAATATCAAATTTTTCTGTCAACTGGTTTGGGCTGGGCGATGATAGGTCAGTGAGTGAGTGAGTGAGTGAGTGAGTGGTATTTGACAAATATATAGCAGATTGAAAATTTGTAAGTTTGCAACACATTTTACGTAATTCATATCGCGTTTGTATACGCCAGAAAGCGACCAGACCATTGAAGCGTTGAGAAGAAGAGCGGAATATCCCACATTATTGTGAAAATTGAATCTTCAAATATTTGCCCACCTGTTAAGTGATTCTATTTCTTGATTGGGTTTTGAAATTAATATTGTTCTCAATACAACCGACAGATAACATGGCAGACTCTGATTTAATTTTTGAAACTCAATCTTCACAATAATGTGTGATTGTTCGTTCTGGTTCTGAACACTTCCATTTTGCGAATAGTTTTTTTGTCGTTCGGAATAGAGAGAAGCAACAAGTGTAATTTGTTGACACACCAACATTGTCCAATCAACAAGGGATGTCGCTATCAAGCCACTGCTCTGTTATTATTTAGCGACCACAACAAAGCTTGCCAAACAATGGCCGACCACAGAAGCAGCGATTACAATGCTGGCCTAAAGGATCAGAATCAACAGACAAGCCACTGCTCTGTTATTATTTTGCGACCACAACAAAGCTCGCCAAACAATGGCCGACCACAGAAGCAGCAATTACAATGCTGGCCTAAAGGATCAGATTCTACAGACAAGCCACTGCTCTGTTATTATTTAGCGACCACAACAAAGCTTGCCAAACAATGGCCGACCACAGAAGCAGCGATTACAGTGCTGGCCTAAAGGATCAGATTCAACATACAAGCCACTGCTCTGTTATTATTTAGCGACCACAACAAAGCTTGCCAAACAATGGCCGACCGTAGAAGCAGCGATTACAATGCTGGCCTAAAGGATCAGAATCAACAGACAAGCCACTGCTCTGTTATTATTTTGCGACCACAACAAAGCTCGCCAAACAATGGCCGACCACAGAAGCAGCGATTACAATGCTGGCCTAAAGGATCAGAATCAACAGACAAGCCACTGCTCTGGTATTATTTAGCGACCACAACAAAGCTCGCCAAACAATGGCCGACCATAGAAGCAGCGATTACAATGCTGGCCTAAAGGATCAGAATCAACAGACAAGCCACTACTCTGTTATTATTTAGCGACCACAACAAAGCTCGCCAAACAATGGCCGACCACAGAAGCAGCGATTACAATGCTGGCCTAAAGGATCAGAATCAACAGACAAGCCACTGCTCTGTTATTATTTAGCGACCACAACAAAGCTCACCAAACAATGGCCGACCACAGAAGCAGCAATTACAATGCTGGCCTAAAGGATCAGATTCTACAGACAAGCCACTGCTCTGTTATTATTTAGCGACCACAACAAAGCTCGCCAAACAACGGCCGACCACAGAAGCAGCGATTACAGTGCTGGCCTAAAGGATCAGATTCAACAGACAAGCCACTGCTCTGTTATTATTTAGCGACCACAACAAAGCTCACCAAACAATGGCCGACCACAGAAGCAGCGATTACAATGCTGGCCTAAAGGATCAGATTCAACAGACAAGCCACTGCTCTGGTATTATTTAGCGACCACAACAAAGCTTGCCAAACAATGGCCGACCATAGAAGCAGCGATTACAATGCTGGCCTAAAGGATCAGATTCAACATACAAGCCACTGCTCTGTTATTATTTAGCGACCACAACAAAGCTTGCCAAACAATGGCCGACCATAGAAGCAGCGATTACAATGCTGGCCTAAAGGATCAGATTCAACAGACAAGCCACTGCTCTGTTATTATTTAGCGACCACAACAAAGCTTGCCAAACAATGGCCGACCATAGAAGCAGCGATTACAATGCTGGCCTAAAGGATCAGAATCAACAGACAAGCCACTGCTCTGTTATTATTTAGCGACCACAACAAAGCTCACCAAACAATGGCCGACCACAGAAGCAGCAATTACAATGCTGGCCTAAAGGATCAGATTCTACAGACAAGCCACTGCTCTGTTATTATTTAGCGACCACAACAAAGCTCGCCAAACAATGGCCGACCACAGAAGCAGCGATTACAGTGCTGGCCTAAAGGATCAGATTCAACATACAAGCCACTGCTCTGTTATTATTTAGCGACCACAACAAAGCTTGCCAAACAATGGCCGACCATAGAAGCAGCGATTACAATGCTGGCCTAAAGGATCAGATTCAACAGACAAGCCACTGCTCTGTTATTATTTAGCGACCACAACAAAGCTTGCCAAACAATGGCCGACCATAGAAGCAGCGATTACAATGCTGGCCTAAAGGATCAGATTCAACAGACAAGCCACTGCTCTGTTATTATTTAGCGACCACAACAAAGCTTGCCAAACAATGGCCGACCATAGAAGCAGCGATTACAATGCTGGCCTAAAGGATCAGATTCAACAGACAAGCCACTGCTCTGTTATTATTTAGCGACCACAACAAAGCTCGCCAAACAATGGCCGACCATAGAAGCAGCGATTACAATGCTGGCCTAAAGGATCAGATTCAACAGACAAGCCACTGCTCTGTTATTGCGTGAGTGGTATTTGACAAATATAAAGTAGATACGTTCACTAAGTATGGAAGCAGATCACCTTCCTGTTCTGGAGCTCCGGAAAATGAATATTAGCACATTTCGGACGACAGATGAAAATATCCCAAGAATTTTAATCTATCTTTACTCTGGGTTGTTCTAATCCATAAAGACACCCTGTCCGGGCGTTCCTTTGATGAAGCCGCTTTTTACCGCTGGCAGGGGTTATTATAATAAAAGACAGTAACGAGGGGGGGGGGTATGTTTTCTCGAGATGCATTTAAGCACGTGATCTACCGTTTGAGCAGCCCTAATCTATTTCTGCGCATTCCAAACCTCTCCTGTTTACTGCGCAGTTATTGACAAATGTTAAATATATTAGTTCTCTGAGATTTATTGTCACTTAATAATAAATAGATTAAACTTTTAGGAACAGTTTTTTTGTTGTTGACTGCGGGAGCGGTAAACCACAAACCATAAAAACATGGCAATTTTTTTTTTCATTTCATGATTTAATTTGTTTTGTTAACATTAGATTTACCAGACCTGATAGTGGTATAAATTTCAATAACCAAAAATATATTTCTTACTAATATATATGAAGTAGCATTAAGTTCATTAAATTTATTTTCTCTTATAGCTAAAAAAGGCATGTGAGGGAGTGTTATGTAAGGGACTGATTAGCAAGGACGGGATTTAGAGATATAGACAATGGGGAAATATTTTACAGAAGCGGAAATTCCTTTTTAAAACTATAATTTACACAGAGGATACAAAACATAAATATCATAAACCATTGCTACGATGAGAGAAAAGGTTGAGTGAGAGAGACGGATAGGTAGAGTTATCAAATATGATCATTTGGGGAGATTATAGAGAATTTGGAACTGGCCTACCTCTGAACAGCATCTGGGCCGAAGTCTCAGGAACGGATGCAAACTCTCCCGGTCGGAGGTAAGCCAGCTCTTTTTAAACCCTTTGTACCCCACTCCTGCTTTTGCAGGTGATTGAACTAGAAACTCTTGTCAGGTCTTAGATCTTCCAGGAATCTTACGAATCAGCCACGTGCAGTGCCAACATCCCAGACGCAACGTTTGCGGATTCGTGGTTCTCACATCTCTAGAGATGGACAGCCAACCTTTTCTCTCATCCTTATTCACTTAACAAGGCCAAAGGGAAAACGGGGCCTTACATCACCCCCTGATTTTTCAAAGTCATGTTTCCCTTGGAACATTACTTTACCTTTAACACTACCCATCCTTATGTTACTAATAATAATAATAATAAACAATATTAGTGCTAATAACAATACAGGTGATGCGCTGTAAAAATTAAAATAAAATAAACATTATTGGCATCTTTACAAGACAAAACCTCTCCCTTAGGAGGTAAAAATCCTTATGTTACCATTATTTTATAACTATACCGAACACTGTCGTCACAATCACTGAACGGCTACTACACTTTCGAGCGGTCTATATCCGCTCCGTTATTACAGATACGACACTTTCAGCTGCCGGTCGATGTATTACGAATCCTGCTGCCCCACTTCCTTCCGTTGGCTGCGAGTTTTGATTCGCACCACGCCGGGATCTGAGTTTTGTAATTAGCAGGCCAGTGGTAAACCCAAGAAGTGCTATTAGAGCAACCGACCCGCCTGCTATCCACAGAAGTTCCCCTTCCTTCCCCTTCTTTTGGGCCGCAAGGATCCGTTCAACATCGCTCCATGTTCCCCATTCAGCCGAAGAGTTATTGGACGCTTCTTCGAGCTCCTTGAGCTCCTTCAAAGTATCCTCCCATACTGCGGGATCATATTCCTCTTTTACCGGCAGGTCCAAGGGTGGTTTGATCGTAACGTTGACCCATTGCAACTGCACCACCTGAGAGGATTCCCCAACGTCGGCTATCGGCAAATCAGGTGTCCAAGCTGTGCAACCAGGTGCTATGGTAAGCTGCCCACTTCCATCTAGAACCCGCTCTAGCGATTCTACTCCAGCACTCCCTCTGCATTGAAGATGGAGGCGAGTGGGCTTAGACATGCTATACCACCATAGCTCCTTGTGCTCGTCCCAAATCCATGTGGGTGAAGATCTAGGATTCACCAAAGTCCACGGGCACCATTCCTTCGACGTATTCTCCTGGCGAAACGATGAGACAATACAAGATGGTGTTTGTCCGTGAAAGAATTTGAACTCGGCAGGACAGATCCATGGTATCCCGGGACGACATCTGGCTATATCCTGCTCCTGAAGAATTGAGTAGGCCTTCTCGTTGTGGCTCTCCAAGAAGAACGCCCCCTCCGGCTGAGCTGCAACCATTCTTCCTGTTTTATTCTCCTTAAGAGGCAAGGAGAGAACCTGATAAAGCACCATCTCCTGATCCGGAGTTTTTAAAGGCAATTCCACTACAGCTATTACTCCATCATCGGTTGCAATTGCATGTACTTCAGAAATTTGGTAGTAAATTTGGTCATGATATCGGCTTCCCTCCGAGAGGAGTGTCAGTCCAGTTGGCAGATCCTCTCTTACCTTCCCCAAAATCAGAGTTAACTCTTTAGGACCTAGCATCTCTCTACTCAACTTTCCACTCATCGATGCACCTACTCCATTAAGAACTCTGCGGAATCTAAATAGGAATTCCGTTACTCCAGTTTCTAGGCTTCTGAGGGACGAGGAAAGGTACAGGGAACTTTGGATGAGGTTAGTAACACGCGATATGTTCGTTTGAAGTTGCGCCTCTTTTTGAAAACCTTCCTTCAAAATTCTACGGACCACCCCAGACAAGCGGGTAACCCTTTTTGTGTCCTCTTCGGCTTTCCTTGCAAACTCGCGACTGAGCGTTAGTTGTTCAGAGACCGCATGTATGGTGTCTCCGTACTGCTTACTTAGTTTGTCGAAATTTTCTTGAATGCCTTGTAAATCGTCCGCGTCTGGGGTCCCAAATAGGTATTTTAATACTATCCCCCCCGCATTGACCAATCCTCGACGTTCTCGGGGACTAGGTAGCATGGACCAGAGCATATCAAGTTCCTCTTCTGCCTCCCTGAATAGACTAAGTATGCCCTCGACAACAGGCTGAAGTCCATCAAGCTCTGGATATTTAACCGAGGCATGAGATAGGCCTAATTGGACCTTCCAAATCTCCCCTCGCAGAGTTTCCATTATACCTTCTAGGTGTGATACATTCAAGTGAACCAGTAGACGCCATTTGTCTCCCGTCACAACTACGTCACCTCGTCTTAGAAAAACCAGACTTGCCCACGCCAAGGGCCATACTCCTAGGACCACCCACAGCGACAACCCTGAAATAAGATATTCAGGAATCATTTTCAGGCAACTTAGCTCTCCTCCTAAGCGGGTATGGGGACCTACGAGAAAAAGTTAAAGTTTTCCCCTTTGGTGTCCAAGTAGCATCAGGTTTCCCCTTTGGCTGAGCTTGGCTCTCGCTATCTGAACCACTGGAACTTTCCCCGGAAGTCCCACCTGTCTCAATCCGTCCTTCGTTTCCCTCCCCTTGACTATCCTGGGTTATTTCCCTGTTTTCTTCCTCAGGAGAGGATCTAACGCCCAGAGGGCAGGCAGGGTCATTACATTCTGGCGATCTTCCCGCAGCAACCGGACAGTGTCTGTGAATCTCACTCTGCGTTTCAATTTCATCTTGGTCCTCACAAGAGTCGTCTTCTGAGCCATAACAACACCCTGGGTTAATTTCCCATTCCGGCTCCATGACCTCATCTTCCGACCCTTCCACTTCCCGGGTTGCCCCACCTGCCTTCGTCATAACCTTAGGGTGCGAATCCCCTCCTCCCCCCGGGGCCCGTTTTAGCCTATTTATATGAACTACATTCAGAGATCCAGTGGCCAGTCGGATCTCATAGTTCACTCGCGAAAGAACCCTTTCTACTTTGTGTGGGCCTGTCCAGGGACAGTGGAATTTTGGACAATTCCCAGGCTTTACGGCTGGACAATGGAGATAGACCCAATCCCCCACCTCTAGGCGTCGCTCCTTACGCCGGGCATTACAATAATGGGTCCTCATTGCCCAGGCCTTTTCGGCACGACTCAAAGCGTCCTTATAGGCTTCTTTCAGCCGATGCCCTAACTTTTCGACATGGTCCGCTGATTCCGATCCGTCATTGGTTGGACCTACCCAGCAATCAAACGGAGTTACCAATTCTCGCCCAAGCATGAGGTAGTTTGGGGAGTATCCTGTCGACGAATGAGGTATTGCTCGATATGCCATGAGAGCATATGGGACCCACTTATCCCAGTCACGACCGTCTCTTCGCACATATTGGGATATCGAATCGGTAAGAGTTCGATGTAACCTCTCTACCATTCCGTTACATTCCGGATGGTAGGCGGTAGTTTGTAATTTCCTAATCCCCAGAGCTCTACAAACTTGAGTAAACAGTCGAGAAACGAAATTTCTTCCCTGGTCTGTTAAAAACCTCCTAGGGACCCCATGTCGAGTGATAATATTCTCGACGAGTGCTACGGCCGTTTCTTCAGCTGTTTGCCCCTTTAGTGGTATTCCCTCCGCATACCGTGTAAAATTGTCAATTACGGTCAAAAGGTAACGATGGCCCCTTTTGGAAGTCGGCAAAGGCCCAAATATGTCTAGCGATACCTGCTCGAAAGGCCCTGTGGCCATATAGGGAGCTTCCAGGGGGACCTTTTGAGATACAGGACTTTTTCTGCTAGCGCACGCGTGACACCGTTCCACAAAGGACTTAACATCCGCCGCCATGCCCGGCCAATAATATGAGCTTTTGATTACCGCGAGAGTACGATCAGCCCCTGGGTGCCCAGCCCATGGTTTCGAGTGATTTTCTTCAACGATTGTTTTTCGTAGACCCTCAGGCACCATAAGCCTCCATTCCGACTCATCCGTTGCCCCATCGGCCCAATATAGCAGGCCATCGGCATCTGTTTGTACATGAACAGTGCCTCTCTTGATGGCTCTTTGACACCACATATCCTCCTTTTGAGCATCCTTCAATTTACCTCGGGTTATTTTCTGCCTATTTCCCGTGACTACAGCTATTGTACGGCTTAAAGCATCAGCGTTAGAATGTTTCTTCCCCGGGCGATGTTCGACTTCATAGTCGAACTCCTCTAACCGAAGGGCCCACCTGGTCAGCCGTGAAGACGGGTCTCGAAGGCTTAGCATCCACCTCAAGGCAGAGTGGTCAGTGACAAGCTTAAACCTTCGCCCTAGTAAATAACAACGGAACAGCTTTGTTGCCCAAACCACCGCTAGCAGTTCTCGTTCTGTTGCCGAGTAGTTGAGTTCTGGACCCTTCAACTGCCTACTAGCGTAGCAAACAGGTCTCTCGCCGCCATCTCTGTACTGGGACAGAATGGCACCCAGAGCTACTCCTGATGCGTCGGTGGACAATATAAATGGCTCGCTGAAATTCGGATAGCACAAGACTGAGTCCGAACTTAGGATTTCTCTTAGCGATTCAAAAGCCTTCCGTTGCTTGTCGCCCCACTGGAATCGTACTCGTGAGCCAGTTAATTCTGTCAGCGGTCTTGAAAGATCCGCAAAGCCTTTTATGAATTTACGGTAATAGCTTGCCAACCCTAGAAAACTTCGCAACTCCTTCACATTTCTGGGGGCTGGAAAAGACTTGATCGCCTCTAATTTTCTAGGATCTGGTTTCACTCCCTCGGCTGTAACTACGTGTCCCAGATAGGTCACTTCCGATGCCGCAAAAGCGCACTTGTTCAAGTTCACTTTTAGATTAGCGCCTCTGAATATGTCGAACAACTCCTCTAACCGGAGCATGTGTTCCCTCAGTGATGAGCTATAAACCACCACATCATCGAGGTAAACGAAACACCCGGTGCCCTTCAGTCGGCCAAGAAGTTGGTCCATGACCCGTTGGAACGTGGCAGGTGCCCCCGCAAGGCCGAAAGCCATTTTTTTGTACTCATAGTGTCCGTTTACAGTCGTGAAGGCCGTTTTTGCCTGATCCTGGGGTGCTATCGGTATTTGGTGGTACCCACTCGAAAGATCAATTGTGGAAAAGATTTGGCTACTCCCCAATTGTTCTAAGGTTTCCTGTATCAACGGAAGCGGGTAAGTATCGACCTTAGTAACTGCATTGAGGCCACGGAAATCTGTGCAGAATCGATACTTTATGTCACCTGTTGGGGAAGTTTTCTTGACTAGAATTACAGGTGCTTGCCAAGGACTTTTAGACGGCGTAATGACGCCTCGTTCAAGCAACGTCTGAACCTGCCGTTCCATTTCCTCCCGTTCACTGAAAGGCACACGATACGGGCGTTTCACCACAGGTCTGGCATCTCCAGTTTCAATATGGTGCTGAACAGGCAGGGAGCAACCTTCGGGACCCGGTTCACAAAAAATGTCTGAATATCTGGACAACAAGGACTCCATATCCCTCCTTTCCCCACCACTTAAATGGCCCAATTTCTCGCCAACGATCGAGGCGAAACCAACAGGAGTTTTAGAGCCATCCTCGCGTTCCCTCTCCGAACAAGATCCACCGTCTTCCGCCCAATCTCTCTCTATCAGACCTACCACTAGAAGCCGTGGCAAAGTCACAGCCGAAGCGGGCAAATTGACGAACTGCATCCACGAACGGCCGTCCCGAGGAGTGTTAATGCATCTCCCTCCTACAACCCCATTGGGAAGTGCTCTTGACGGCTCAATTATGACAGCTTTCTGGTCTAGTTTCCCTGGTACGGAAATCTCTAATAGAGATTCACTGAAGGCCGGAAGCGTTTCCTCTCGCGAAAGACGCGCTGAGCTGGTTTTGTTATCCTTCTTCCCCGTGTGTCTTGATTCCTCCTTGACTATCGGCTTAGCTCCTATATTCACGCTAGTTGGAAGGGATAAGATATGACCTGAAAACTTGGCTTCTAGTTCTCTCGCCGTCCTACTCATGAAACGTACCCACTCTCGGTTTGCAGACATTTTTAACTCATCCCTCTTTGTTATCGAACCAACGGAAGGTAGGGATTCAATTTTAGGCGATGCTCCCGTGACTAACAATCCCGAACGTAGGTCTATATGGGCGTCTAATTTCCCTAGTAAGTCTAAGCCTAATAGTCCATCTCCTTCTAAGCAGACGTCAGCCTCCCAATCTCTCCTCCGAGCCCATTTAAATATGATGTAAGGACGACTTTATCCAGTTGTTTGCGAGCCCCTATAACGTCTTCCTCCGATCCCTCACCTGAGAGTGATCGTTCACCCATCTCCCGACAACGATCTCCGAAAGTTCTGACATCCTCCCCACGCTCTTGTTTCATTGAACTAAGCTGAAGGAGAAACTGCTCAGGTTGCATAGTCGCCTTAAAGCGGTCTAAAAGAGCATCTCGAATCGTGGAATATTTTACATTTGGCCCCTTGAGATCCGATCTGCTGGCCAAAAATTTCGCAGCCATCCCTTTCAGTCTCATCCTTAACACAAGGGATTTATCACGATCTTCCCAGTTTCCGCTAGTTGCCAATAATTCCAAACCATTGAGATAGTCTTGGATTGGAACCCCAGAATCGTCACCGGACCATGGACCGACCATTCCCTGAAGAGAAAGATCCCTCTTTCCTGGCTTACCCTCAGGCCTTGTCCTCTCGAATTCTTCCCTGAATTGCTCATTTGCAGCCAACGCCTGATCCAATGCCGTTTTCAGATCGGCAAACTGCTGTTCCGTTACCACCATCGTATAGCTCTATTTTCAACGTTTCCAGTGAACCCCAACACGTTATGCTTACGAATAGGGATTGCTTTACTCTCTAACAGGGCTAACCACCAAATATCCGTATTTGGCGGTCCTTAAACCAGGAAACGTGAGGACATTGAATGAACAACTACCCAGCGCCGAGATATCAGTTCGAGGAATTGTCCTATCAGCGTCAGCAGTACAGCCGCCGGCCTATCTCGAGAGCAGGGTTCTTATCTAATGCCGGCTTGCAGCTGGACATTTAAATAATACCCCACACCTGACACCATTTGTAAGGGACTGATTAGCAAGGACGGGATTTAGAGATATAGACAATGGGGAAATATTTTAGAGAAGCGGAAATTCCTTTTTAAAACTATAATTTACACAGAGGATACAAAACATAAATATCATAAACCATTGCTACGATGAGAGAAAAGGTTGAGTGAGAGAGACGGATAGGTAGAGTTATCAAATATGATCATTTGGGGAGATTATAGAGAATTTGGAACTGGCCTACCTCTGAACAGCATCTGGGCCGAAGTCTCAGGAACGGATGCAAACTCTCCCGGTCGGAGGTAAGCCAGCTCTTTTTAAACCCTTTGTACCCCACTCCTGCTTTTGCAGGTGATTGAACTAGAAACTCTTGTCAGGTCTTAGATCTTCCAGGAGTCTTACGAATCAGCCACGTGCAGTGCCAACATCCCAGACGCAACGTTTGCGGATTCGTGGTTCTCACATGTCTAGAGATGGACAGCCAACCTTTTCTCTCATCCTTATTCACTTAACAAGGCCAAAGGGAAAACGGGGCCTTACAGTTAATTTGAAAAAATAACTTACCCTTTGGAAATTCAGGATAATTTCCTTCAGAAACATGTTTTGTACAATGGCGCACATGAGAAGAAGAAACTCCTGCAAAAATTCACAGAAAGGACTAAGCCCGAAACGATGCCAGAATAAGGCACTCGAAACACTCCCTGAGACGGAGGAACGAATGCACCAGCCTGGAGGTTTGTAGCCGGTCCCCAAAACTCTTTGACTTTTTCTCCCAGCTTGTAAGATAGCTCCCATGACGCACATGGGGCGTCATGCTGCCACAGCGAGTGGGATTGTGATGACGCACATGCGGCACCATCCACAGCCAAGGTGTTAAAAGATATCTACATATTTAGCAGGTGGACGACATAATGGGACAACTAAAAACACACAAAATAAAACGAGACCTTCCTTTTTGTACCCCTGGGTTTGAAATGGTCACAATGTATTGGGAGGAGCTTCGGATTGGATCTTCGAACACTGCTCAAGATTGGATTTCTTACTTACCTCAAAAGAGCAAACGAGCTAGAAACCTTTTTCTGGCCAAATGAAACCATGTTAACAACAAGTCTTTCTTGGATATAATTCAACTAGTAACATGCAACAGCCCGTTGAAGTGTAGAAAGTGTTAATGAATTTCTAACGAGAGGGTAGGAGACTAATGAATGCAGAGAGAGAGAGAGAGAGGGAGAGAGAGAGAGAGACAGAGAGAGAGAGAGAGAGACAGAGAGAGAGAGAGAGAGAGAGAGAGAGAGAGAGAGAGGAGGGGGATAGGTTCCAGGCAGGTAGCCACAAGCTTCTTGTGGGGTTTCATGGGGAAAATAGTAGTAGGTATCCTCTCGCAAATATATACATCAAGAAGAAGTACAAAAAAATACGAAAGAATCGCATACGAAGCAACAAAAAAATTTCTACACAACGAAACAAAAAAAGACTACAGATCTCGGAATGTGTACACATAAACTTAAACAAAAACAATATAAACTACAAAAGTGACCAACAAGGCGTTTCTCCTATGTACGCTAATATTTTCCAAATACTCTCCCGACCTCCCACCTAGATTTTTACCATGCCCCTTGGGTATCCTTCCATTAACACCTTTTTCTCCTCTCCTGCCATAAAATGTCATAAACATTCCTTTTGATCCTTACCGCCCGTTCTCCCACCTCCTGCTGTTTTCAGTTACATATACGCCAGTAGATTCCTTTTTCCTTAGACAGTTTCACAATGGTTACTTAATTGCCTTCCATTGGTATGTAGTATCTTATTTATTTGTAAAATTAATTAATGTTACTATTAGCTACTATATTTGTCATTGGTATGTAGTTTCTTATTTCTTTGTAAAATAAATTAATGTTACTAATTACTATTAAAATCAATTATTGTACCTATTTATTTTTTCATTCTACTCATTCTAAGAATTTAAGACGATATGTTCTATTATAAGTTAATTGTATCTATAGTTCTGTTACCTATCACAATTATAAACTCTTTTTTTTTTTTTGTTTCTCTATTAATTTCTTTTTTTGTCATTTTAGCTGACGAAGGCTACCAATGAGTGGCCGAAACGTCCGAAATATAGATTTTTTAAAACAAAATCATATTGAGGTTTATTTAGCCGAATCTCAACCATCCGATCTTTACTTATCACCTCGACGGCTAACTATCTAATCATCATAACAAAAAAAAAAAATGTGCAGTATCCCTCGACTGCTGTCTTCCTGACCACACGAAACAAGGATTCCCTATATACAATGTCACGTCCCCAGCTGTGCTTCGTTTATCTTTCAGTTTTGGCGGGAAGTACCCTTACCTTCCGTCATCTGATCTTCATTTATTGATTATACTCTACTTGTAATTAGAGTTCAAGGTTAGGTTGACGGTGCCCGTCGGAGGTGTGTGGATCTTCCGGTGTCGTGGGCCCTCAGGAACAAACGGTACATGACCTTGGAGGGTCTGGTCGGGTGTGTGTGGGTCTTCCGGTGTCGTGGGCCCTCAGGAACAAACGGTACATGACCTTGGACGGTCTGGTCGGGTGTGTGTGGGTCTTCCGGTGTCGTGGGCCCTCAGGAACAAACGGTACATGACCTTGGAGGGTCTGGTCGGGTGTGTGTGGGTCTTCCGGTGTCGTGGGCCCTCAGGAACAAACGGAACATGACCTTGGACGGTCTGGTCGGGTGTGTGTGGGTCTTCCGGTGTCGTGGGCCCTCAGGAACAAACGGTACATGACCTTGGAGGGTCTGGTCGGGTGTGTGTGGGTCTTCCGGTGTCGTGGGCTTTTAGGAACAAACGGTACATGACATTGGAGGGTCTGGTCGGTTATGGTGGCGCTACCTGTCACTCCAATCAAGGCATAAATGGTCCAGTGGCTGACATGGCTAAAAAAAAAAAAAAAAAAAAAAAAAAAATAGGTTGCGGTCCTGACCCCTTGCCTGTGGATGTTAGAATTTCAGTTAGAATTCACAGTTAATTCTTAAATTTCCATTATTTTTGCTCCATTGTTTATGGAGTAATTGTGCAACTTTATAACAATCCAGGGCACTCTGAAATGCCTAACGATGATCCAAGGTTTGCTGGAACTCCATGCCTGTGCTATCGTATTAAATGTATTGTGAAATATATAAATAAAAATGATTAAATTTGACTTTCTTACCACAAGAAAGGTCTGATTTTTCTGATGAATATCTGTTTTTAATCTTATTTTTTGCTACAATATGCTATGTTGTTTCATTGGACAAGAACAAGAAGATATTTTTCCTATTGAATGTACGGCGCTTTTCAACAACAGTTTCCAATTGTTAAAATTTATATTGAGCATCGGGCATCATCAGACACTTTCCAGGAAAATAAATTCCTCAAAGGTAGCAGCGTGGCTCTGCTCTTTTTTTTTTTTTTTTTTTTTTTTTTTTTTTTTTTTTTTTTTTTTTTTTTTAAAATAGTTTAACTGTTATTATTGGAGAAAAAATAGTTACGACGTGGGTCTTGTAAGAGAAGGCTTCATTTTAAAGCTGGGCTGAAAATAGAGAGTCTTTGTAGCTCTAAGTCTATAGGGGTGGGGCTAGTACAATAATTAGAGACATAGAAATTTGTTTTTATAAAGCAATTTTCTGCAATGTTAATTGTTGTTTACGTTATTAGTAACGTATATGTATATGCTAGCGATAAATCATATGTACTAAATGACAAGTCGGAGGAAGGTCCGAGTGAACCTCGCCCAGCTATAGGAGTATAGTCGGAGGAAGGTCCGAGTGAACCTCGCCCAGCTATAGGAGTATAGTCGGAGGAAGGTCCGAGTGAACCTTGCCCAGCTATAGGAGTATAGTCGGAGGAAGGTCCGAGTGAACCTCGCCCAGCTATAGGAGTATAGTCGGAGGAAGGTCCGAGTGAACCTTGCCCAGCTATAGGAGTATAGTCGGAGGAAGGTCCGAGTGAACCTCGCCCAGCTATAGGAGTATAGTCGGAGGAAGGTCCGAGTGAACCTCGCCCAGCTATAGGAGTATAGTCGGAGGAAGGTCCGAGTGAACCTCGCCCAGCTATAGGAGTATAGTCGGAGGAAGGTCCGAGTGAACCTCGCCCAGCTATAGGAGTATAGTCGGAGGAAGGTCCGAGTGAACCTCGCCCAGCTATAGGAGTATAGTCGGAGGAAGGTCCGAGTGAACCTTGCCCAGCTATAGGAGTATAGTCGGAGGAAGGTCCGAGTGAACCTCGCCCAGCTATAGGAGTATAGTCGGAGGAAGGTCCGAGTGAACCTCGCCCAGCTATAGGAGTATAGTCGGAGGAAGGTCCGAGTGAACCTCGCCCAGCAATAGGAGTATAGTCGGAGGAAGGTCCGAGTGAACCTTGCCCAGCTATAGAAGTATAGTCGGAGGAAGGTCCGAGTGAACCTTGCCCAGCTATAGGAGTATAGTCGGAGGAAGGTCCGAGTGAACCTCGCCCAGCTATAGGAGTATAGTCGGAGGAAGGTCCGAGTGAACCTCGCCCAGCTATAGGAGTATAGTCGGAGGAAGGTCCGAGTGAACCTCGCCCAGCAATAGGAGTATAGTCGGAGGAAGGTCCGAGTGAACCTTGCCCAGCTATAGAAGTATAGTCGGAGGAAGGTCCGAGTGAACCTTGCCCAGCTATAGGAGTATAGTCGGAGGAAGGTCCGAGTGAACCTTGCCCAGCTATAGGAGTATAGTCGGAGGAAGGTCCGATTGAACCTCGCCCAGCTATAGGAGTATAGTCGGAGGAAGGTCCGAGTGAACCTTGCCCAGCTATAGGATTATAGTCAGAGGAAGGTCCGAGTGAACCTCGCCCAGCTATAGGAGTATAGTCGGAGGAAGGTCCGAGTGAACCTCGCCCAGCTATAGGAGTATAGTCGGAGGAAGGTCCGAGTGAACCTCGCCCAGCTATAGGAGGACACTGAGGATGAAACCCTCGAAAACGTTATGTTAAAATAAGGGAATTAAACAGTGGAGGTGTGTTGACTAGTTTGGCATCCTGTTTACTTATTTCCATGATAGTCCTGTTTACTACGATGAACCTTCACCAGCCAACCAACTACAATTGTAGAATTAAATGACTCATAAAGAGAGGAAATGTTTCAACAACAACTCTTCCCTCAGCACTTGAGAGCTACAAGAAGAACAACAACTCTTCCCTCAGCACTTGAGAGCTACAAGAAGAACAACAACTCTTCCCTCAGCACTTGAGAGCAACAAGAAGAACAACAACTCTTCCCTCAGCATTTGAGAGCTACATGAAGAACAACAACTCTTCCCTCAGCACTTGAGAGCTACAAGAACAACAACTCTTCCCTCAGAACTCGAGAGCTACAAGAAGAACAACAACTCTTCCCTCAGCACTTGAGAGCTACAAGAAGAACAACAACTCTTCCCTCAGCACTTGAGCGCTACAAGAAGAACAACAACTCTTCCCTCAGCACTTGAGCGCTACAAGAAGAACAACAACTCTTCCCTCAGCACTTGAGAGCTAAAAGAAGAACAACAACTCTTCCCTCAGCACTTGAGCGCTACAAGAAGAACAACAACTCTTCCCTCAGCACTTGAGAGCTACAGGAAGAACAACAACTCTTCCCTCAGCACTTGAGCGCTACAAGAAGAACAACTCTTCCCTCAGCACTTGAGCGCTACAAGAAGAATACTCTTGTTTTAGTCAATGGTTTTAGGCCTTTCTTGATTGCCAACATTTGCTTATTTATGAGCCGTAGAATAATCTCGCTGACAGAACCCATGCTGGCGGAATATATGCAAATGAAGAGAAAATTTTAAAGAGCAAACTCCAGAAGAGCGGATTTTAAAGTCAATAGCGGAGATGGTTGATTTGCATATGCAGTATTTTGGTGGTAAATGCATCAGCCATAGTAAGCTAATTGGAACTGCAATTATACAATCACACAGCTTTAAATCCTCAATTGGTTGCTCTACTCGGATATTCCACTCCTGAATCCAAGATCTAGTCTTAATCTAACCTTAGCTACAACAACACAATTATAATCCCTGATTCTCATAATTAAAGACCGATACTTACAGTCTTATATTGTTACTCCTCAGAGTTCTTGGATTGCTGAGAAAGCACCGTCGTAGCATGGGACTAGAAGAAGAGTGCCCTAACCAATCCCTGATTCTCATAATTACAGACCGATACTTACAGTCTTATAGTCTTACTCCTCAGAGTCCTTGGATTGCTGAGAAAGCACCGTCGTAGCTTGGGACTAGAAGAAGAGTGCCCTAACCAATCCCTGATTCTCATAATTACAGACCGAAACTTACAGTCTTATAGTCTTACTCCTCAGAGTTCTTGGATTGCTGAGAAAGCACCGTCGTAGCTTGGGACTAGAAGAAGAGTGCCCTAACCAATCCCTGATTCTCATAATTACAGACCGATACTTACAGTCTTATAGTCTTACTCCTCAGAGTTCTTGGATTGCTGAGAAAACATCGTCTTAGCTTGGGACTAGAAGAAGAGTGCCCTAACCAATCCCTGATTCTCATAATTACAGACCGATACTTACAGTCTTATAGTCTTACTCCTCAGAGTTCTTGGATTGCTGAGAAAGCACCGTCGTAGCTTGGGACTAGAAGAAGAGTGCCCTAACCAATCCCTGATTCTCATAATTACAGACCGATACTTACAGTCTTATAGTCTTACCCCTCAGAGTTCTTGGATTGCTGAAAAAACACCATCGAAGCTTGGGACTAGAAGAAGAGTGCCCTAACCAATCCCTGATTCTCATAATTACAGACCGATACTTACAGTCTTATAGTCTTACTCCTCAGAGGTCTTGGATTGCTGAGAAAGCAACGTCGTAGCTTGGGACTAGAAGAAGAGTGCCCTAACCAATCCCTGATTCTCATAATTACAGACCGATACTTACAGTCATATAGTCTTACCCCTCAGAGTTCTTGGATTGCTGAAAAAACACCATCGTAGCTTGGGACTAGAAGAAGAGTGCCCTACCCAATCCCTGATTCTCATAATTACAGACCGATACTTACAGTCTTATAGTCTTACTCCTCAGAGTTCTTGGATTGCTGAGAAATCACCGTCGTAGCTTGGGACTAGAAGAAGAGTGCCCTAACCAATCCCTGATTCTCATAATTACAGACCGATACGTACAGTCTTATAGTCTTACTCCTCAGAGTTCTTGGATTGCTGAGAAATCACCGTCTTAGCTTGGGACTAGAAGAAGAGTGCCCTAACCAATCCCTGATTCTCATAATTACAGACCGATACTTACAGTCTTATAGTCTTACTCCTCAGAGTTCTTGGATTGCTGAGAAAACACCGTCGTAGCTTGGGACTAGAAGAAGAGTGCCCTAACCAATCCCTGATTCTCATAATTACAGACCGATACTTACAGTCTTATAGTCTTACTCCTCAGAGTTCTTGGATTGCTGAGAAAGCACCCTCGTAGCTTGGGACTAGAAGAAGAGTGCCCTAACCAATCCCTGATTCTCATAATTACAGACCGATACTTACAGTCTTATGGTCTTACCCCTCAGAGTTCTTGGATTGCTGAAAAAACACCGTCGTAGCTTGGGACTAGAAGAAGAGTGCCCTAACCAATCCCTGATTCTCATAATTACAGACCGATACTAACAGTCTTATAGTCTTACTCCTCAGAGTTCTTGGATTGCTGAGAAATCACCGTCGTAGCTTGGGACTAGAAGAAGAGTGCCCTAACCAATCCCTGATTCTCATAATTACAGACCGATACTTTCAGTCTTATAGTCTTACTCCTCAGAGTTCTTGGATTGCTGAAAAAACACCGTCGTAGCTTGGGACTAGAAGAAGAGTGCCCTAACCAATCCCTGATTCTTTTAATTACAGACCGATACTTTCAGTCTTATAGTCTTACGCCTCAGAGTTCTTGGATTGCTGAGAAAACACCGTCGTAGCATGGGACTAGAAGAAGAGTGCCCTAACCAATCACTGATTCTCATAATTCCAGACCGATACTTTCAGTCTCATAGTCTTACTCCTCAGAGTTCTTGGATTGCTGAGAAAACACCGTCGTAGCTTGGGACTAGAAGAAGAGTGCCCTAACCAATCCCTGATTCTCATAATTACAGACCGATACATACATTCTTATAGTCTTACTCCTCAGAGTTCTTGGATTGCTGAGAAAACACCGTCTTAGCATGGGCCTAGAAGAGGAGTGCCCTAACCAATCCCTGATTCTCATAATTACAGACCGATACTTACAGTCTTATATTCTTACTCCTCAGAGTTCTTGGATTGCTGAGAAAGCACCGTCGTAGCTTGGGACTAGAAGAAGAGTGCCCTAACCAATCCCTGATTCTCATAATTACAGACCGAAACTTACAGTCTTATAGTCTTACTCCTCAGAGTTCTTGGATTTCTGAGAAAGCACCGTCGTAGCTTGGGACTAGAAGAAGAGTGCCCTAACCAATCCCTGATTCTCATAATTACAGACCGATACTTACAGTCTTATAGTCTTACTCCTCAGAGGTCTTGGATTGCTGAGAAAGCACCGTCGTAGCTTGGGACTAGAAGAAGAGTGCCCTAACTAATCCCTGATTCTCATAATTACAGACCGATACTTACAGTCTTATAGTCTTACTCCTCAGAGTTCTTGGATTGCTGAGAAAGCACCGTCGTAGCTTGGGACTAGAAGAAGAGTGCCCTAACCAATCCCTAATTCTCATAATTACAGACCGATACTTACAGTCTTATAGTCTTACTCCTCAGAGTTCTTGGAATGCTGAGAAAATACCGTCGTAACTTGGGACTAGAAGAAGAGTGCCCTAACCAATCCCTGATTCTCATAATTACTGACCGATACTTACAGTCTTATAGTCTTACTCCTAATAGTTCTTGGATTGCTGAGAAAGCACCGTCGTAGCTTGGGACTAGAAGAAGAGTGCCCTAACCAATCCTTGATTCTCATAATTACAGACCGAAACTTACAGTCTTATAGTCTTACTCCTCAGAGTTCTTGGATTGCTGAGAAAGCACCGTCGTAGCTTGGGACTAGAAGAAGAGTGCCCTAACCAATCCCTGATTCTCATAATTACAGACCGATACTTACAGTCTTATAGCCTTACTCCTCAGAGTTCTTGGATTGCTGAGAAATCACCGTCGTAGCATGGGACTAGAAGAAGAGTGCCCTAACCAATCCCTGATTCTCATAATTACAGACCGATACTTACAGTCTTATAGTCTTACTCCTCAGAGTTCTTGGATTGCTGAGAAAACACCGTCGTAGCTTGGGACTAGAAGAAGAGTGCCCTAACCAATCCCTGATTCTCATAATTACAGACCGATACTTACAGTCTTATAGTCTTACTCCTCAGAGTTCTTGGATTGCTGAGAAAGCACCGTCGTAGCTTGGGACTAGAAGAAGAGTGCCCTAACCAATCCCTGATTCTCATAATTACAGACCGATACTTACAGTCGTATGGTCTTACCCCTCAGAGTTCTTGGATTGCTGAAAAAACACCGTCGTAGCTTGGGACTAGAAGAAGAGTGCCCTAACCAATCCCTAATTCTCATAATTACAGACCGATACTAACAGTCTTATAGTCTTACTCCTCAGAGTTCTTGGATTGCTGAGAAAACACCGTCGTAGCTTGGGACTAGAAGAAGAGTGCCCTTACCAATCCCTGATTCTCATAATTACAGACCGATACATACATTCTTATAGTCTTACTCCTCAGAGTTCTTGGATTGCTGAGAAAACACCGTCTTAGCATGGGACTAGAAGAAGAGTGCCCTAACCAATCCCTGATTCTCATAATTACAGACCGATACTTACAGTCTTATAGTCTTACTCCTCAGAGTTCTTGGATTGCTGAGAAAGCACCGTCGTAGCTTGGGACTAGAAGAAGAGTGCCCTAACCAATCCCTGATTGCTTGAAAAGCAAGGTAGCCTTTGTTGGGGTGAAATAGATCGACTGAGGTATCGTAACACCAGGATTTTATACAAGGTCAGGTAAAAACTTTAAGTGGTAGTTCTGGAGTTTTTAATGAACTTATTGTATTCTACATCTACAATAAGTTCATTAAACTTATTAATTTGTTAAAAGTATAAATTTGTCAAATACCACTCACGCACTGACCTATCATCGCCCAGCCCAAACCACTCACTCACTGACTGACCTATCATCGCCCAGCCCAAACCACTCACTCACTCACTGACCTATCATCGCCCAGCCCAAACCACTCACTCACTCACTGACCTATCATCGCCCAGCCCAAACCACTCACTCACTCACTGACCTATCATCGCCCAGCCCAATCCACTCACTCACTCACTGACCTATCATCGCCCAGCCCAAACCACTCACTCACTCACTGACCTATTACCGCCCAGCCCAAACAACTCACTCACTCACTGACCTATCATCGCCCAGCCCAAACCACTCACTCACTCACTGACCTATCATCGCCCAGCCCAAACCACTCACTCACTCACTGACCTATCATCGCCCAGCCCAAACCACTCACTCACTCACTCACTGACCTATCATCGCCCAGCCCAAACCACTCACTTACTCACTGACCTATCATCGCCCAGCCCAAACCACTCACTCACTCACTGACCTATCATCGCCCAACCCAAACCACTCACTCACTCACTGACCTATCATCGCCCAGCCCAAACCACTCACTCACTCACTGACCAATCATCGCCCAGCCCAAACCACTCACTCACTCACTGACCTATCATCGCCCAGCCCAATCCACTCACTCACCCACTGACCTATCATCGCCCAGCCCAAACCACTCACTCACTCACTGACCTATCATCGCCCAGCCCAAACCACTCACTCACTCACTCACTGACCTATCATCGCCCAGCCCAAACCACTCACTCACTCACTGACCTATCTTCGCCCAGCCCAAACCACTCACTCACTCACTGACCTATCATCGCCCAGCCCAAACCACTCACTCACTCACTCACTGACCTATCATCGCCCAGCCCAAACCACTCACTCATTGACCTATCATCGCCCAGCCCAAACCACTCACTCACTCACTGACCTATCTTCGCCCAGCCCAAACCACTCACTCACTCACTGACCTATCATCGCCCAGCCCAAACCACTCACTCACTCACTCACTGACCTATCATCACCCAGCCCAAACCACTCACTCACTCACTGACCTATCATCGCCCAGCCCAAACCACTCACTCACTCACTGACCTATCATCGCCCAGCCCAAACCACTCACTCACTCACTGACCTATCATCGCCCAGCCCAAACCACTCACTCACTCACTGACCTATCATCGCCCAGCCCAAACCACACACTCACTCACTGACCTATCATCGCCCAGCCCAAACCACTCACTCACTGACTGACCTATCATCGCCCAGCCCAAACCACTCACTCACTCACTGACCTATCATCGCCCAGCCCAAACCACTCACTCACTCACTGACCTATCATCGCCCAGCCCAAACCACTCACTCACTCACTGACCTATTATCGCCTAGCCCAAACAACTCACTCACTCACTGACCTATCATCGCCCAGCCCAAACCACTCACTCACTCACTGACCTATCATCGCCCAGCCCAAACCACTCACTCACTCACTGACCTATCATCGCCCAGCCCAAACCACTCACTCACTGACCTATCATCGCCCAGCCCAAACCACTCACTCACTTACTCACTGACCTATCATCGCCCAGCCCAAACCACTCACTCACTCACTGACCAATCATCGCCCAGCCCAAACCACTCACTCACTCACTGACCTATCATCGCCCAGCCCAAACCACTCACTCACTCACTGACCTATCATCGCCCAGCCCAAACCACTCACTCACTCACTCACTGACCTATCATCGCCCAGCCCAAACCACTCGACAGAAAAATGAGAAATTTTACTTCTACACTCCCTTGAGAAAGTTAACACTCGCTAAGTAAGGTTCATTCGATATTCATATTTTTTAGTATTTTTTAAGGGAATGACTTTTTACTTGGCTTTAAAAATAGCGTGCACCCCTAGACAGCATGTATTGCTAGGACGATAACAGAACAGCTGTTACCGTACTGTATCTATTTCATAGTATTATTTTTAATTGCGGTTCATTTCAACTACTTATGCAGACCTTGAATTACTAGAAATAAATTGTGATTTTGTCCCTCACACACTTTACGCTGCTATAGGTGATGGGCCTTCCGAGGTAATAATATCCCCAACCTTTGCACAGCCTCCTCACCCATCATCATCCCCAGTCAGAACACTGCTTGCAAATATAATGGATGTTTCAAAATGACATGTGAGAAACATAAATGTTTAAATTTTAACGAACATTCACTGCAGTTACTGATAACCTATAGATAAAGGGTCTCTTGAAACTGGTCCGGAGCGCCCCGGTGTCAAGAAACATTATTCTTTGATTACTTATCAATTGATGATTAACATATAGTATGACGGGGACCGTGATATAATAAACTGCAAACAATTATATAGTAGCATTAATTTTGATGATACATTATTTAACGCAATAAAATATGAACTTATCTGCCGTGACGAAGCACGGGTATTCAGCTAGTAACTACTTATCTGCCGTGCCGAAGCACGGGAAGTCAGCTAGTAACTACTTATCTGCCGTGACGAAGCACGGGAAGTCAGCTAGTAACTACTTATCTGCCGTGACGAAGCACGGGTAGTCAGCTAGTAAGTACTTATCTGCCGTGACGAAGCACGGGAAGTCAGCTAGTAAGTACTTATCTGCCGTGACGAAGCACGGGTAGTCAGCTAGTAACTACTTATCTGCCGTGACGAAGCACGGGTATTCAGCTTGTAACTACTTATCTGCCGTGACGAAGCACGGGAAGTCAGCTAGTAACTACTTATCTGCCGTGACGAAGCACGGGAAGTCAGCTAGTAACTACTTATCTGCCGCGATGAAGCACGGGAAGTCAGCTAGTAAGTACTTATCTGTCGTGACGAAGCACGGGTATTCAGCTAGTAACTACTTATCTGCCGTGACGAAGCACGGGTATTCAGCTAGTAACTACTTATCTGCCGTGACGAAGCACGGGAAGTCAGCTAGTAACTACTTATCTGCCGTGACGAAGCACGGGTATTCAGCTAGTAACTACTTATCTGCCATGACGAAGCACGGGTATTCAGCTAGTAACTACTTATCTGCCGTGACGAAGCACGGGTATTCAGCTAGTAACTACTTATCTGCCGTGACGAAGCACGGGAAGTCAGCTAGTAACTACTTATCTGCCGTGACGAAGCAGGGGAAGTCAGCTAGTAACTACTTATCTGCCGTGACGAAGCACGGGAAGTCAGCTAGTAACTACTTATCTGCCGTGGCGAAGCACGGGTATTCAGCTAGTAACTACTTATCTGCCGTGACGAAGCACGGGTATTCAGCTAGTAACTACTTATCTGCCGTGACGAAGCACGGGTATTCAGCTAGTAACTACTTATCTGCCGTGACGAAGCACGGGTATTCAGCTAGTAACTACTTATCTGCCGTGACGAAGCACGGGTATTCAGCTAGTAACTACTTATCTGCCGTGACGAAGCACGGGAAGTCAGCTAGTAACTACTTATCTGCCGTGACGAAGCACGGGAAGTCAGCTAGTAACTACTTATCTGCCGTGACGAAGCACGGGAAGTCAGCTAGTAACTACTTATCTGCCGTCACGAAGCACGGGAAGTCAGCTAGTAACTACTTATCTGCCGTGACGAAGCACGGGAAGTCAGCTAGTAACTACTTATCTGCCGTGACGAAGCACGGGTATTCAGCTAGTAACTACTTATCTGCCGTGACGAAGCACGGGAAGTCAGCTAGTAAGTAATAATAAATGAAATTCATATTTATTGACAAATTTAATTTCAATGATAAAATTCCTGTAATATTTTATTCTTAATTAGTAATGCATTTTATTGGAATGCTTTTCGCAACTGAATATATATATATATATATATATATATATATATATATATGTATATATATATATACACACAGTAGACTCTCCTTCATCCGTGGCTCTCTCTAATCCGGCGCATAGTGGTATTTTTAACTGATCTAGCTAGAAAAAATTATTTTATCTTGGATTCTTAGTGGAAATGACTCGCTATTCGCTAATACACCCCATTTTAGGGGTCGGAAAAAAAGTTTTACCGTTATGTCATGTCTTTTTCAGCAGAAAAAAACGTTTTTTTTTTTATTATTATGTTTTAAGTGTTATCCAAAACCATCTAATCTAATTAATTTTTTTTCAATTTCTTTTAATTGTTAATATTCTACTGTTAGAAATTATTTAATTTTTCCAAATGCAACAACAACAAGCTCAAAAACGAGTTTTTTTTTGTTTTTTTTTTGTTTTATTTCGGTGCATCTATTGCTGAGATCATTAGCTCAAAAACAAAAAAACGAGGTATTACAACAAATAATAATAATAATTAAAAAAAGCAACAATAGAAGAAAAATTCGGCGCTAATGGCCCAGATGACGTTGCGCCGTAAAAATAAAACCAGGACAAAAAAACATAATAAAAATTAAGTTACCAAAACTAATGTATCATTGTTGGCCAAGTAACGGTTCATTAAAAAAAAAAAATAATTATTTCGTTTGGGAAGGAATGAATCTCTTCCTTATTTCGACAAATTTCTCCACTCATACTAGAAATATACGGATCCCTCGAGTATAGTATACACTGAAATACATCTTCAATATTCGATAGCCCCCCCCCCCACTACTAGCAGATATACTTAAATGTACAGTTAGTTTTAAAATAAGTATAATTAAAATCGATCGTGAATGTTTTACTCTTTAAGGCCAACTAAATCTTTTGAAGGATGGAGGACGAGAAATGCATCGTGTTTTCTGGAGTCAGTCATCACCAAGTCAGACTACAGCTAACCAATTCTCCATGCGCAAATAGGCCTTTCCTTCCTTTAAACCATCAAATAGAAAAGCTGGAATCCAGCATGAATATTAAAACAATGACAATGAAATCTACTTACTTTAAGAAACAATAAAAACTAAAGATAAACTGGAATAAAACAGCCCGCCTGGTGGAGAACTCTAGCGGGATGTATGGGATATTCTCCAGTCTTCTCCTGTCGCTCCTCTAACTCGGTGCTCCGATCTACGATACTTCCGACGCGATCAGCCCGCGATTGGTTCGTAAGTGCAGATGATCGCGAATCGTCTTCGATATATATCCTGACTACATTATCTCTCCTTTAATACATTATCTTCTGCTTATTCTCCAAGGTCAGGAATAATTTTCCTTATTATAGTATATATATATATATATATATATATATATATATATGTATATATATATACATGCTTACACAGATAAAAGCGTATTTAACAGATAATTATGTATGACGTCAACATATATATTATTTATTTATATTGCATTTTAGAATTATGTATACTCCGAAAAACAGCTACAATAAATTCTCAATTTAAAAAGCAACAGGTGTAACACCTAAATTACAGGGACATATTGTCAGTAAATAGGTAAATCATTTATGTATTTATAATACATACACACACATATATATATACATGCTATTATTAGTTCTTTTAGCAGGGTTCTCTGCACTAAAATGCCGTTTATTGTGTGATACATAATCCAATACGCAATCTAAATAACACGTATTTTATAAAATGCTATTCCATATTTTTTTTATATAGTACGTTGATGATTTCACATTATATTAAAAATGTAATAGATAGATTAAAAAAAATCAATTTAAACAGAAATATAAATTATTTTTTTGTTATTTTAAATTTCATTCTTAATTTTTCTATTCTTTTTCATTTGTACCGTTTACAAAAATCTCTGAAACATGGATAATGGTTAATGAAACATGGATAATGGTTAATGAAACATGGATAATGGTTAATGAAACAGGTCATTTTCCGTAATGGGCCAATTATTTTACTATCTTTTGAATTGTTTTTCTTTCTGTAAAAAGATAATTACATTTGTATGTTGTATATTGGTGTATTGTTTGTGGTGTTCTGTTATCGCAAGGGCAGTGTGGCTAGTAATCTGCAAGTAAAGGAGCATAAATGAATTATTCGAAATTGATCAACAGAGGTATAAAATAGACAATAACTAACATTGAAATTCTCTCACAAATCAGTTATATATATATATATATATATATATATATATATATATATATATATACACACATATACATTTTACCGTAAATTGACGTCTTCAATATATTTTTTTTCTTTTTGTAAGGTATTAAAGGCCAAACAATTGTTTAAACTTTTTCACAACATTCTTTTTGTATCCTAACACGTTTCTAGCCGGACTTGTAAATATAACCTCAAAAAACTATAAATATATATATATATATATATATATATATATATATATATACTCTTAAATTACATTTAATATTTTTAATTCCTTGATGTCCACATTATTTGTTTGGACTTGTAGTTGAAAGCATGGTCCCCATGTTTCCCATGGCTGCCGAATGTTATTTAACAGTATACATAAATAAATGAATATATATATATATATATATATATATATTTATATATATATATATATATATAAATATATATATACGTACATATATTTTTAGGTTGAATTTAAAACACATGATTTGTTAATATCGAAATAAGAAAATGCTATTTTAAAAGAAGCCAAACATCTAGAAACGCGTCTAGGTAATATATATATATATATATATATATATATATATATATATATATATATATAAGGCGTCGTGTCATTTTGATTGGCTCAACGCTTATTGAAGTAAATGAGTGGTTTGAGACCGATTAGGATAAAAACATTTTGGATGTTCCATATGTTAACTTAACAATAAATCTAATAACAACAAGACTCATATATTTTTAATTGTTATTATCATGAGCATCAACAACAAAAGCGAGTCGAACAATACACAATTATTACGTATGATAACAATTACACAATTGAAATTATACATATATATCCAATTATGCAATTATTTAGACATCCAATTACACAGTAATATACATTAAATTTATAAATTAACACACATATATATATATATATATATATATATAATCATACAGTTAACTAAATTTGTAAAAAAAAGTGATATTTATAGAATATTGTATTTAGTTTCCCCAAGGACAATATGTACATTTATATCCCGTAAATGTTGTAACATTTTTTCCAAATGTGGACTACCTTGGGTCAGTAAGTGATGCCTGTTGTGTTTGATCGCTAGTTCATGTTGCTAATTCTACATACGACTTGTTGTCGTCTCGCCATTTCCTCCAAATGTGGACTACCTTGGGTGAGTAAGTGATGCCTGTTGTGTTTGATCGCTAGTTGCATGTTGCTAATTCTACATACGACTTGTTGTCGTCTCGCCATTTCCTCCAAATGTGGACTACCTTGGGTCAGTAAGTGATGCCTGTTGTGTTTGATCGCTAGTTCATGTTGCTAATTCTACATACGACTTGTTGTCGTCTCGCCATTAAATCAGTGTGAGTATGTAATGAATGACCTATTCTGAGCCTCGTTATGACTACTTCTTGTCAGTGGATTACTCGAAGGCCAGGTTATCTTTATTTAGCCTAGTTTGTTGTTGGTGTCTTTATGTTTTGCCAATTTCTTGTTATGTAGTTGTCAGTGTGTTTTCTAATGTACTCGTAATTTCTTCTTCCTTAAAAAAAAAAAAAAAAAATTTGTCGTGTCTTTTTGGCTTTTCTGTCAACGTCTGAGTTTTCGGATAAATTAATTTGTCCATGAAATCAAAACTTTGTCAATTTTATGTTATATATATTGTAGTTACTCTTGTTATAAATTGTAGTTACTCTTGTTATATATTGTAGTTACTCTTGTTATATATTGTAGTTACTCTTGT
This sequence comes from Gonocerus acuteangulatus, assembly GCA_946811695.1. Taxonomy (NCBI): domain Eukaryota; kingdom Metazoa; phylum Arthropoda; class Insecta; order Hemiptera; family Coreidae; genus Gonocerus; species Gonocerus acuteangulatus. The sequence continues at coordinate 3,605,675 of OX328123.1, read as the reverse complement.
TATATATTGTAGTTACTCTTGTAGTTTTTGTATCTCTTCCAAGATTTTTATTAGTATTTGGCGTGTTTTATAAACGTCTTTCAGCGAGAGGAAAGAACTTAAGGGGTAATACAACAAATATTGTAAATTTTTGTTATCAATTCTTTATGGGATAAAATTCTCCCTTAACTAATCAATCATGATATCTAAGAGTGTTTATATGAAGAAAAACTGTTAAAATGGTAAAAAAATACCATTTTCCGAGTGAAGACTTGATGCCGAGTGAACGCGTTACTGATTTGAAGATAGTTTTTTTAGCGAGTTTCGAATGGACGTTTTTAGCTCGGTATTTAATTAAGTTTGTTTTAGTCCTTCTATAATACATTTAAGAATTAAAACTCATTTTTTTATCTTTATTACAGGAAAGTATTAACAAAATTAAATAGGAAAAAAAAAATGAACATTTCACAATATTAAACTTTGAAGTGGTTTTCTCAAATCTATGTTTTTCTCGGCGATCGAATCGGGCTCTGGATTTTCCAACTACAAACTTCAGCTTTCTAATGATATTCGCTAGTAAAGTAAAGTAGTAATTTTTTCGATTCATCGAATTATACCGATTTTCTACTTGTTTTTTTTTTTTTAATATAAAATGAATAATTGTTCACCATTTTCGAAAAAATTAATATTTTTCAAAAATATACTTTACTAGATTTAACCTTCGTCTTTCGAAATAATTTTAGTTTTTTTTTCTAGATTAAAAATTGCCGCCTGCATACTATCCCCCGTGAAATAAAGAGGGGTTCCGCTCAGCAGATTCAGCGCCGCCATTTCTTCGATTATGAATTGAAACTTCTTCTTTTTTTTTGGATACTTTAACATTTCATATAAAAAGTCTGACTCGCAGGAACTGCATCATCTTAGCGCGGTTCCGTTCTTATCCGAAGTGCGATTAGTAAAGGAATAGTAGCAGCTATCGGTTCGTTAAAAAAATAAAATAAAATCTCAAAGAGAAGGAAGCTAAAAGAGCCACATATGGAAACTGGCAGTTTTCTAAGCGGATGGGACTCTCCCGTCATCGCGACGCTCACTCTAGGAAAACTCTATTACCAATATGATTCTTATTTTCTCAGCTTTAATGAAATACTCATTCCACCGTTAAATAAACTTAAAAAACAAAAGTGAGGAAACAGTGACAAAAACCCGTTTAAAATAACAAAACTAACACTTTCGTAGTTTTAAGCACTTACTTCTCCGACTGACATTGCCCCATCGAAATTTCCTTCAGAATCTTTTTTTTAGAGAATTTAGTAAGCTTTTGAATGGTTACATCGTACTTCCCACGATTTCTTAACAGTTTGGAAGATATTAAGGGGGGGGGGAAATGGTGCTAATACCTACCGATAGCTGCTATATTCCTTCACTAATCGCACTTGAGATAAGAACGGAACCGCGCTAAGATGAAGCAGTTCCTGCGGGTCGGACTTTTTTTTTGTCAGACAAATTAATATATTATGTTTATATTATAATATAAATATTATATTTATAAGAAGAGCAAGTCACTTTAATTGCGGTGTAAAATATTGTTGCTAGCTAAATCTAAGTATTATATAAGCTCATAAGGAAAAAATGGTGCTAATGACTCAGATTTCGATACACCATAAAAGAAAAAAAAATTAAGGACAATATACGAAGATTCCGAAGTATTTCATGTCTGTTAATAAAATATTTTATTCTAATCCCAATAACGCAACACTTATACACAAATACATTTTTTTTTAAGTACCTATTTAATACGTATAAAATAAGGTTATAATGAGCGATCCGCTGTGGCATACACCAAGTACTACCACCGTGTGGAGTGCAACTAGTATAGACCGGTACGTCAGTACCACTGTGGTATGTAAAGAGCGGCTGTTCTGATACTGGCAAAAATTAGAAATCCTACATTCCTAAAGTTGTTTGGAGGCTTATCTTTATGACCCTAGAAAGGGACTTACAGATGACGAGGATACTCTGGGCGATACCTGTACTGGGAATGCCCTCCACCCTAAGCCTCCTAGCTCCTCACCTTCGAATTGAAACAAAATATTGTTTCTATATATACGTATCCTGTTTTATTGACTAATACATTTGACTACTATAAGCAATCACAAAAATAACGAACAGTGAAAAAAAAACTGTAGGAAACACACAAAAAGATTCGTTCAAATGAACGAAATTACCTATGTTTTAAGCACTTATTTCTCCAAATATAACCGTCCCATCGCAAATGTCTTCAAAACATTTTTTGTAGAAAATTTAGTAACCTTTCAAATGTTTACCTTTCGCTTCCCAAGATTTTCAACCGTTTTCGAGATATTAATGAAAGTATACGAAGTTCCCAAAATTTTCATTATTTCTAGCAACAGAAAATTGGTCTCATTTTTCCTATCCTGTTTTACAAACAAATACATTTTCCTAACATGAGAAATTACAAAAATAAAAAACCAAGGGAAATAGACAAAAATTACAAAAAGAACGACAAAAACCCGTTCATAAGAACAAAACAGACGTATTTGAAGTTTTAAGCACTTATTTCTCCGATTGACATAACCTAATCAAAAATAGTTTTCGAATCATTTTTGTAGAGAATTTAGTAAGCTTTCAAATAGTTCTATCCACTTACCACGATTTCTCAACCGTGTTCGAGATATTAATGAAAGTATACGAAGTTCCCAAAACTTTTCATGTCTGTTCATAAAATATTTTATTCTAACCCTTCCTTAACTCCAAACGTAACATAACTTTCAACATATTAGTTTTAATGAAAGTAGAACATGCAGATAATGTTCCAACTGAATCCCATGATTCTAAGAACCCAAACCAAAAACGGTATTCAAAAACTTTTTTTCCAATTTTCTCGAAAACGGTTAAAGCTATCGCCTTGAAAATGGGTTCATTCGTTTTCCTAGCCCAAGAAGCCTATAAAAAGAGTACTTACAAGCTTATGAACTCAAAAACGTAAGCGTTACGATTTTTTCTGCGCGAATTTCGCCCCAAACGCCATCTTCCAGTGGGCGGATTTTGCTGGTTAACGAACTTGACCTTTCAAATTGGACGACTGATTTTTGTACCAAATTTCATAAAAATCGGACCAGAAATGAGCGAACAGACAAATATATATATATATATATATATATATATATATATATATATATATATATTTATATATATATATATATATATATATATATATATATATATATATATATATATATATACAAATTTGAACCACCGTTATTTTCGGTCTCTAGGGGTTCTGAAATTTTCTTTTTTTTTTTTTTTTTTTTTTAGAATTTATTGTGCGTCGACTACAATGGCCTTTAGCACAACTGAAATTTTCTTGTCGGCACTTCAGGATTGTTTCATTGTATCAACCTTATAAGCGGGGTTCCTCCCTATGGGGGAGGGAGGAACCCCGCTAAAAACTATTGATATAAATAATATAAACATGTTGATTTATGTATCTGTTGTTTATAAATTGAAGAAAATGGCTTTGATTTCGATCACACAACGTAGTATTACACCTTAATGAATTCGAAAAAGGTTATTTTTTGGGTTCGGGCGTTATAGTAATGTTTCTTAGGTGAAATAGAATAACATGAAACTGTAAAAAGGTAAAGAGTTATTCCACATTTTAAGATGAAACGTGTTTGAATCTAAATCATCTGCAAAGCTAGTGCCTTCCGTCGCTCAATCTGGCAATATGTACGGCAACCTGATTGAGTGGAAAAATGTTAACATTTATGTAGAAACGGATATTGAGAGAGTCTGTGTTTTGGGGGAATTCAATACGTACTTATATCTAACTCTGTCGGATTTCTTCAAATTTCACTATTTCTTCTTCCACTTCATATTTGCACTTAATATTGCCAATCTTGGTAGATAGTTCCAGCACCACCCATATAAATCTTATAACTTAACACAACTACAATATAACAAACCTCCTACCAATATAATACTTATCACATAGTTCCTGGTTATAGTTTCTTAGAAATAGTAATGAACAATAATATCATATCGGGGGGGGGGGGGGGGTTCATCACTTCTTTGGAATAATTACATTTTGGCAGAAGAGTCCGACTCGCAGGAACTGCATCATCTTAGCGCGGTTCCGTTCATATCCCTAGTGCCGTTAGCATAGGGGTAAAGCAGATATCAGTAGGTTTTGATCTGAGGGAAATTTAAGGCGCCACAACAGGAAACTGATAGTATTCTAAGCGGAAACTGGGTTATTTTTATTATTTTTTTTTTTTTTTTGCATATATAAGTAACAGTTCACATTTTCACTTAATATTGCAACATTGCACATTTAACAATTTTCTCAAACTCGTGTACCTCTTTCTTCGCAGACTTTGCGCTGCTCCTCGTGAACTCATCAGCAGCTACTAGGATACAGGTGGTGCCAGTGACTATTTTTCACTGCACTCCTTGTATCTCTATATCGCCAACCCCCCATTCATGCAACACCCTCAGATCACCACACTGCCGACACGTTTCTCGTTGGTTCTGTTTATCTCCTCAACACTGCCGTACATGATGTCATGATTTTCTTTGGTCTTCTTCGTATTCCGGATGTCGGAATTTCGTACTTAATCTTTGGCGTGATTACTCATCTTCGTACAGCAACCTTATGGGAGTTTACCACCATACGTTCGTCAAGGTTCTATCAATATACGGGCATCTCTGTGCCACGTTCCCTAGTCTGTCACACTCAAAGCAAGTACATGCTAGAAGAGCTACCCAAGACAGGACAGGAGTGTGTTGTGCTCACACACATGCTAGGAGAGCTACCCAAGACAGGACAGGAGTGTGTTGTGCTCACACAGATTTCAACAACAATTAAAGTATTAATTTGTATTCAAGGAAAAAAAACCAGCGATATATATATATATATATATATATATATATATATATATATATATATATATACTAGCTGTTCCCTGGCGTGCCATGCTACCCCTACTTTCCACCTATGTTTCTCCCTTTATACCCAGTTACGTCAACATCGGTCAAACGGTGTGAATTTGTTTATATCTGTCAAGTAATTCATAATACAGCCGGCAGAGGCCAGCAGCACAGCAATTCATAAAACAGCCGACAGAGACCAGCACCAACGCCTGCGAGTAGACAGCTCTTATCAAAGAAAGGCCAGCACTCCTTAGTTAGACAGTGACTGTTGATATATAATTGAAATAAACTGCATTACATGATTATATAATGATGTAAAGTCATCAATTATCAAGAACATCAACAAATAAATTTGAGACATTATTCAAAATGGCCGTAGGAATCTCAATGGATCAGTGTAGCCAATTTTTCTTGAACAAAAATTTTGACCTTTTGACCAAATTGTGAAATTTGACTATTTTGACCTAGCCTAGGATATTTTCCGTATCAAGACCTACCCGTGTGCCAAGTTTGGTCAAAATCGGTCAAAGGGTGTAGATTTGTATAAGGAACAAACAGATAGACACGTGATATATATATATATAGAAGATATGGAACCGCCTAGTAATTGGATAACCTGAATAACAACAACGAAACCTCAACTCCATTCGATTTGAATTAAATGCCGTGTTGTCTGTTATTCCTGGAGATAGCTAGGACATGACAACTACTTCCAGATTTATGTACAGTTGGAGATATGCAGAACCACCGCAGAACTATACATTGCATATGCAGAACCACCGCAGAACTATACATTGCATATGCAGAACCACCGCAGAACTATACATTGCATATGCAGAACCACCGCAGAACTATACATTGCATATGCAGAACCACCGCAGAACTATACATTGCATATACAGAACCACCGCAGAACTATACATTGCATATGCAGAACCACCGCAGAACTATACATTGCATATGTAGAACCACCGCAGAACTATACATTGCATATGCAGAACCACCGCAGAACTATACATTGCATATGCAGAACCACCGCAGAACTATACATTGCATATGCAGAACCACCGCAGAACTATACATTGCATATGCAGAACCACCGCAGAACTATACATTGTATATGCAGAACCACCGCAGAACTATACATTGCATATGCAGAACCACCGCAGAACTATACATTGCATATGCAGAACCACCGCAGAACTATACATTGCATATGCAGAACCACCGCAGAACTATACATTGCATATGCAGAACCACCGCAGAACTATACATTGCATATGCAGAACCACCGCAGAACTATACATTGCATATGTATTCATGCACGCTTTTATACGGCTACATTAATTCTATAGTCCCCAACTAGTAAACTAAAATACTATTGGAGCCTTTATCAATGCATTAGTATCCAAAACAATGATTTTTAGAATTATTGTCTGCTTATGTGTTGGTTGGGCGTTAATCTCAGAAACGGCTTATCCGATTTAAATGCGCTTTTCACTAATATATTGTTGTTTCTTCTCTATCCAGTGATATTTTCTCTCCACAATATATCGTTGCCTACGTCTCATCCACCTCCATTCCTCCCGGCTGGACGCATGGGATGGTTCGATGGTGAAAGGTAGACATGAGGACATCAGTATGAACCCCTTAGGAAGGTATTCGGCTGACAACCTGCTGTACCTGAAACCTGGCTAATCCTGTCATCACATTACACCATACAATGTAAATGTAGATTGTAATATACCTGTAAATAAAATCAAAATCAAAATATTAAAAAAAAAAAAATATTGTTGTAAGCTTTACACTTGAGTGTTTGTTTAATGCCATTCGGTTCATAAATAAGAAGGTTATGCCAATGTAAAGAATCATGTCGAACATTTCATGAACTATCGTTAACACGATACAAACCAGAGGTTTTGTTTTTTCGTCACGAAACTTGGTATATAGTATTTCCCTAGCAAATGGTTGAACGAGTTAGTTAACCAGCAAAATTGGTTCATCTAGGGGGGGGGGGGGTTTACTCTGACAACCTACCCAATGTAGTTATTCTTCCATACCGGCCGCAATTAACTCGGAATTCGGTAATATTAATACAAAAATATCTTATAAGAATAAACTAAATCTGTTTATTAGGAGGGGGGTTTACTCTTACTATGCCACTACCAACCGTAAAGTATGTATTCATAAAATGAATTTCTAACGGATCGCTGTCTCTACATGGAAGATATAAGGGAGAAAATATTATTAGTAGCCTTGATCAGCGCCCTGACGAAACAATGATATTTTTTTTTTAATTTTTGTCTGTTTGACTGTATGTCTGATGTCTGTCAGACACTGTTTACACACTAGGGTTTAACAATCCCTAAGGGGTCTGCTTAGAGGCTCTGTCACGTTTTAGCAATCGTGTATGGAGCATTGCAGTAAACTAGATTTTTTTAAAATATCCATACAACAGTGTTTTTAATATATATATATATATATATATATAAATATATATATATATATATATATATATATATATATATATATATATATATATATATTAATCCCTAGGCAGGTGATGACTGAGATGAAATCTGTAGTGTAGAAATGGGATTTGGACTTTGATCACGCACCCCCTTCCCCCGCACGAATATGCTGAAGTGAAGGGGTGTGTGGAGGGAGGGGGGGTTATTGATGAGCTGAGTTTTGATTGGCTATCGGCTCCCGAGGGCTCCAAGGCTGATCCTACCAGCCAGAACTAGTCGCGCAGCTAAAGCGTTGGCGGTGGGTGTTTCTGGTGTGTGGTGGTCGCAGCTTTGATGAAGTGGTTCCCTCTCGTGGTGTGATGATGTTCCCCTTTAAAAGCTGTGCATTCCATATTCCCTTTAACACGTCTAATGGACGATGTCACCATACATTTTTTATGCATTTCTGGTCCGGAAATTGATTTTCACTCCTAAAAGGCTGAACTTTCACAATGCAACATTGATTTATGAAGAACTAGCTGAATACCCTTGTTTTGTCACGGTGGATAAGTAGCTATTTTCTTGCGTGAAATTATCTATCATCAAAATTAACGCTACTATTTAATTTTATGCAGTTTATTATAGCACGGTTCCCGTCATTCTATAAGTTATTAATCAATTGATAAGTAATAAAAATATAATGTTTCTTGAAACTGGGGAGCTCCGGAGCAGTGTCAACAAACAAATAACGTAGAGATAACCCGTTATCTATAGGTTAGCAGTAACAGCATTTTAACCAGTACAGGTTAATATTCGTTGTCAATATTAAATGGATGGAAAAATTAAAAAAAAATATGTTTCCAAGATGTCATTTGAAAACACCCATAATATTTGCGAGAATTACCAAAAAGTGATCTGCCTGGGTATGCTGATGGGTGAGGAGGCTGTGCAAGGGTTCGGGATATTATTACATCGGATAGAATATCACCAGGTATAGCGTAAACTCTATGTGGAACAAAATCACAGTTTATTTATCGTAATTCAAGGTCTGCCATCATAGTTGAAATAAACCGCAAATAGAAATAATACTATGAAAAAGATACAGTACGGTAACAGCTGACCTGTTATCGTCCTGGCAACGCATGCTGTATAGGTGTACATGCTCTCTTTTTAACCAAATATAAATTCAAACCCCTCTACAAATACTTAAAAATTTGAATATAAAAAAAACCTATCTTAGCGAGTTTTTACATCCTAAGGCGAGCGTCCAAGCAAAATTTCAAATTTTTATTTCAAGTAGTTTGGGCTGGGGGATTATAGGTCAATGAGTGAGTGAGTGAGTGAGTGAGTGGTATTTGACAAATATATAGTAGATAAGAATTCAGAAATTATAAAATCTACAGGGCTTTAAATGGTTGTCTACCTCTGACTTTGCATTGGTCTTGTTGTGATGTTACAGGTGATTTTGTGGTCGTATTCATTAAACATTTATTTGAGTGATTATTGAATAAAATATTTATTGAATAATGCCCAACTCTGATATATATATTTATTATTATTGTTATTCTTGTAGATGACCCAAAATATTTCTTAATACGTTTATCACACCACTTTATTTTGCATGCCCTACATGTTTCGTGCCTTATTTCATTCTCACCTCATCAGGGGCACTTCTTTCTGAGAAGTCCTCTTGTCCCATGTATCTTCAAAGGAGGCCCCTGCACGAAACATGTAGGGCATGCAAAATAAAGTGGTGTGAAACAAGGAATTGCTACTTTTTCCGACCCTAAGCCTCAAAGAACAAAACGTATTATATATATATATATATATATATATATATATATATATATATATATATATACTAAGTGACCCGGCAAACGTTGTTTGCCTTCCAAAATGTAATTATTTCAGGAAAGTGAGGGAACCCCCCCCCCCCGATATGATATTATTGTTTGTTACTATTTATAAGAAACTATAACCAGGAACTATGTAATGAGGAATATATTGGTAGGAGATTTGTTATATTCTAGTTGTGTAATGTTATATTATTGGTATAGATGTTGCAGGAACTATCTACCAACAATATCATGAAGAGTATAATAGCAGTTATTGGATACTTGGCGTGATTTCTAGTTTTCTCATCTTATTGCTCCCTATCATGCACGCCATGTTCCTCCCATGTCATGGATATACTTCAAGGAGATGGTCTCTATTTCATGCATTTTCATGACCTTCATGTTACTTCTATAACCTACCGTCAGCTTAAAACATAGTGATTTATTCACTAATGTTTTAAATTGCATGAAATATATATATATATATATATATATATATATATATATATATATAAATACTTATTTATATACTTAGAGCTCTAGTAGCCTCAAAAATGGTTCGACGAAATTTATTTCAAAAAATACTTTGCTGATTCAAAAGTTTAAGTTTGTTATTGAGAAGAGTCCGGCCACCGGCGGATTGATGTCAGCGTTTACTGCTTCACGTTTATTTACGCACATTTTGTAGAACATTCTGCAGAGGAAATGAAATAAAAGTCCTTCGAATATATTTCTGCAGAAAACAACATTAATACGACTATTGAATACGTTCAGAAATAAAACAAATGTCTGTGACGGATACTCCATACCTTCATGTGTGGTGTTGTGGTGGATTGTGCATACCTTCATGTCTGGTGTTGTGGTGGATTGTGCATTCCTTCATGTGTGGTGTTGTGGTGGATACTCCATACCTTCATGTGTGGTGTTGTGGTGGATTGTGCATACCTTCATGTCTGGTGTTGTGGTGGATACTCCATACCTTCATGTGTGGTGTTGTGGTGGATTGTGCATACCTTCATGTGTGGTGTTGTGGTGGATACTCCATACCTTCATGTGTGGTGTTGTGGTGGATTGTGCATTCCTTCATGTGTGGTGTTGTGGTGGATACTCCATACCTTCATGTGTGGTGTTGTGGTGGATTGTGCATACCTTCATGTGTGGTGTTGTGGTGGATACTCCATACCTTCATGTGTGGTGTTGTGGTGGATTGTGCATACCTTCATGTGTGGTGTTGTGGTGGATTGAGCATACCTTCATGTGTGGTGTTGTGGTGGATACTCCATACCTTCATGTGTGGTGTTGTGGTGGATACTCCATACCTTCATGTGTGGTGTTGTGGTGGATTGAGCATACCTTCATGTGTGGTGTTGTGGTGGATACTCCATACCTTCATGTGTGGTGTTGTGGTGAATATTCCATACCTTCATGTGTGGTGTTGTGGTGGATACTCCATACCTTCATGTGTGGTGTTGTGGTGGATACTCCATACCTTCATGTGTGGTGTTGTGGTGGATTGTGCATACCTTCATGTGTGGTGTTGTGGTGGATACTCCATACCTTCATGTGTGGTGTTGTGGTGGATTGTGCATACCTTCATGTGTGGTGTTGTGGTGGATTGTGCATACCTTCATGTGTGGTGTTGTGGTGGATACTCCATAACTTCATGTGTGGTGTTGTGGTGGATTGAGCATACCTTCATGTGTGGTGTTGTGGTGGATACTCCATACCTTCATGTGTGGTGTTGTGGTGGATACTCCATACCTTCATGTGTGGTGTTGTGGTGGATTGAGCATACCTTCATGTGTGGTGTTGTGGTGGATATTCCATACCTTCATGTGTGGTGTTGTGGTGGATATTCCATACCTTCATGTGTGGTGTTGTGGTGGATATTCCATACCTTCATGTGTGGTGTTGTGGTGGATATTCCATACCTTCATGTGTGGTGTTGTGGTGGATTGTGCATACCTTCATGTGTGGTGTTGTGGTGGATATTCCATACCTTCATGTGTGGTGTTGTGGTGGATATTCCATACCTTCGTGTGTGGTGTTGTGGTGGATTGTGCATACCTTCATGTGTGGTGTTGTGGTGGATTGTGCATACCTTCATGTGTGGTTTTGTGGTGGATTGTGCATACCTTCATGTGTGGTGTTGTGGTGGATACTCCATACCTTCATGTGTGGTGTTGTGGTGGATTGTGCATACTTTCATGTGTGGTGTTGTGGTGGATTGTGCATGCCTTTATGTGTGGTGTTGTGGTGGATACTCCATACCTTCATGTGTGGAGTTGTGGTGGATATTCCATACCTTCATGTGTGGTGTTGTGGTGGATATTCCATACCTTCATGTGTGGTGTTGTGGTGGATTGTGCATACCTTCATGTGTGGTGTTGTGGTGGATATTCCATACCTTCATGTGTGGTGTTGCGGTGGATATTCCATACCTTCATGTGTGGTGTTGTGGTGGATATTCCATACCTTCATGTGTGGTGTTGTGGTGGATATTCCATACCTTCATGTGTGGTGTTGTGGTGGATTGTGCATACCTTCATGTGTGGTGTTGTGGTGGATATTCCATACCTTCATGTGTGGTGTTGTGGTGGATATTCCATACCTTCATGTGTGGTGTTGTGGTGGATTGTGCATACCTTCATGTGTGGTGTTGTGGTGGATTGTGCATACCTTCATGTGTGGTTTTGTGGTGGATTGTGCATACCTTCATGTGTGGTGTTGTGGTGGATACTCCATACCTTCATGTGTGGTGTTGTGGTGGATTGTGCATACCTTCATGTGTGGTGTTGTGGTGGATTGTGCATGCCTTTATGTGTGGTGTTGTGGTGGATACTCCATACCTTCATGTGTGGAGTTGTGGTGGATATTCCATACCTTCATGTGTGGTGTTGTGGTGGATATTCCATACCTTCATGTGTGGTGTTGTGGTGGGTTGTGCATACCTTCATGTGTGGTGTTGTGGTGGATTGTGCATACCTTCATGTGTGGTGTTGTGATGGATACTCCATACCTTCATGTGTGGTGTTGTGGTGGATTGTGCATACCTACATGTGTGGTGTTGTGGTGGATTGTTCATACCTTCATGTGTGGTGTTGTGGTGGATTGTGCATACCTTCATGTGTGGTGTTGTGGTGGATTGTGCATACCTTCATGTGTGGTGTTGTGGTGGATTGTGCATACCTTCATGTGTGGTGTTGTGGTGGATTGTGCATACCTTCATGTGTGGTGTTGTGGTGGATACTCCATACCTTCATGTGTGGTGTTGTTGTGGATTGTGCATACCTTCATGTATGGAGTTGTGGTGGATTGTGCATACCTTCATGTGTGGTGTTGTGGTGGATTGTGCATACCTTCATGTGTGGAGTTGTGGTGAATACTGCTTACCTTCATGTGTGGAGTTGTGGTGCATTGTGTGGAGACGGAGGTAGCTAAGTTGGGCTGAGAATAGCCTCTGGGGATTTACTGGGACTATCTTACCCTTACCAGCTCCACCGTCACACCCCGTCGGGGATTCCTCCATACTATCTTTCTCATATTTACACACACACACACACATATATATATATATATATATATATATATATATACAAATATATATTTGTTATTGAACATTGTTCTTAGAATAATGGTCGGGGTAAATAAATAAAATAAATTGAAACTATATTAGAGTGGACTGGTATCATTATGAATATGTGGCACCATATTCATAATGATATTAGAGTGGACTGTTATCATTATGAATATGTGGCACCATATTTTAATAGATGTGCATATAGTCTATTGGTAATCATCGGAAATAGCAATGAACCTCATCTGCCTTCAAGAATTTTTTTTTTTTCAAATTTATTTAAAGAATACAACAATCTGTTCCGGATATCAGATACAATTTTTGTTAAGTATTATTCTACTAAGTATTATTGTTCTATTTAACTCAGAATTTTGGAATATAGGAAAAACAAAATGAAATAAAACCTATGCATACTTTAAGAATTGAGCCACACCCAATATGTATACATCTGCCGGGATGATCAAACGTTTGATCGCGAGTGCTTTTGAGTCGATCTCAAGAAAATAATACCGGTATACAACTATCGCAGATTTGGTTTCAGTAATGACTTCCCCCATGAATGAAATGGATTTTTCTGTGCAGATCCAAAATTCTCAGATTCTACCGCATAAAAAAAAATTTGTTTCGGTGAAAACATTTCGTGTAAAAAAGCCTATAAGAACGAAAAATGTCTTTACCCTGGTTTACTTGGTGTCCAGAGGGCCTCGAAACTCACCATTTTAAACTAAAGTATTTAAAATTTTCTCTACCCCCACCGAAATTCTGTCTTATGTACGCTCCTGGATGTAAGCTCTTTTAGAAATTGGTGTATTATACATACTTCTAAGGATGGATCAAACGCTCTAAATTTTAGAATATCTTTTCTCTGTTACTTTATATTGTCCAACATTTATGCCTGAGCAGAAGCTTTTCGTAATAGAATAAAAAATAAAACTGAGAATTAATCGAAAGGAAAGAAAAGGGAGGAAAATGGGGATTGGAAGATTCCAGAAGATTATCCGATTCCTGGAGATTCTCGCCATCTTGGCAACGGAGACTGTGGAATTAAACTCTTCCAAAGGACAATGAAACTCACACAGCTCGATGAGTTTATTGGAATATCTGTCAGGTCACAAGGGGAAAACTCCGAGTCTGTCCTTCTCAAAAAAGGATATTTTTTCCTTCAGAAATTTCACTGAAATATTTAATACTCTGCTCCAAGCGGCAGGATAAAAGTGTTTTCGATGAAAAAGTAAGGGGCAGGAAAAGAGTTACAAGACAGAGCTCCCAGTGTTTGTAGAAAACATATCAGGACATTGGAATAGAATATGCTCGAAGTGTGGATGTTGGGAAATGGAAATGAAAGTTCTAGAAGTGCTTGAGGATAGGAAAGGCAAATGTTTACTCTTTGGAATGCTGATTCATAAACCTGATTGGAAAGATATGCAATCGAAATTCAATTTTTTAAAAAAAAAACGAATTATTTATGGGTAACAAAATCCCAGGATGGGTTCAATGATGCTCGGGGTTCGAAACTGTGACAGAAGTAAGGACGAATAATATTTAAAAACTAATAACCCTCAATCCTATATATATATATATATATATATATATATATATATATATATATATATATATATATAAATATGTTATGGAGATAAGCAGCCCAGTCCAGGTAGGATTAAGACACCTATATGTAAGGTGCCTTCTCGTAATAAAGTCAGTTGTTGCCTAGCATTCATGCGAGTTGTTTATCTGGTGCCGAAATCCTTCTTTACGCGCACGTTCACGCAACTCCTCGACCATAACGGTGGATGGAAAGGTGGAACCAGCAGGACAGGCTACAAGATCGGCTATTGGAGATTAGAATTGCAGAAAGATATACACCCATGGTGATTCCAGCAGAGGGAGTCGATCCACGCCCGGTAGCCTTCCAGGCGACGGATCAGTCGACCCTGATGTTGATCAAAATCCGCACCTCCAATGCTCATCATATGAGGGCGGCTATTTCGGTGATTGAGCGATTCACCGGGGATGCAGGGGACCTCTCCCACTTCCTAAAAGCAGGTGACAGGATCAACAACGCCATTAGCGCGAAAGAAGCAACAGGCTGGCTAGACGCCGATGAAGTACCCGCACTCCGAAGCGCTTTAGTAAATCCCATCAGCTGACGGGTTCCGAATATTATCCAGAGCGACGAGTAAACACTTTGGGACACCGGGAAAATTCTGCTCAAGAAAGCGTATGAAGGAGGAAGATGGTCTCCGGAAGAGGACATGTTACGTATGTTTCGTGAAACCAAGCGCACTAACCAGCCAGAGGGAAGTTTCGCTGCCACTCTTCTGAAGTGGTATGCCAAGTTGCAATGAAGGACTGATGAAAATTCAATTTCACGAAAGCGTACTTTAAGTACTGAAAAGGGGGAACCTGCAAGACAATAGACGAAGACACGTCGTTCGTGGACATAGCCCAATCCCTCATGGACGAAGATAGCAGACGGGAAGAAGAGAGAATGGACCTAGCTGACACTGAGTGGAGAATTGCGAAGGCAGAGGCACCCCGCCCCACTATTCCGGGATCCAGGTGCAGCTAAATTTTATTAGACTTCATTGTAAAAAAATGTCATTGAAATCGGTTAAGATTTAGAGGCTGTAGACTTTTTTGAAACTCGAAAAGTTGTTTGTTTGGCCCCACTGTGCGACGGCCCCGTACACTAGAAACAAAGAAGTGTTTCGAGTGTGGAAGCTGCAAACACCTCGCGACGAGATGCGAACGGACAAAGTGTTTCGAATGCGGATGAGGAGGACACCTCGCTTGCAACTTCCCATATATGAAGAAACGGCAATAGGACTGGGGGGGGGCAATGGAGGTGAACGCCTAGGGAACGCCCTACCTCTAGCGGAAGCAGTAGCTCCAGCCAGTCACCGTGGGTCAGGAGAGCACGAAAGCTATGAGGCTGGAGCCCAAACACTGTCAATGAGGGTGGTGGCTGGAGAGCGACAACCTTCCGTGCGATAATGAGGGAGCTCGTTTACTATCGTAGCGAAAAGAACGCAATCACTTAAGTGCAAAGCCTTTAGAAGATGCGGGTGGAGTTTGCACAGTGGAAGGTGAAGTTGTGTGGAACCTCATGAGATTCCAATCAATGTGGTCTTAGTGATGCATGTGGTAAACACCTGTCGGACACGTACGACAGGATCATAGGCTCCGATATCATGACGCGGGTCGGAGGGTGCATGAGTCACGACGGAGTGAGGTGGGTGGTAAACCTCGGACAACGAGACTATGTGGCACAACACAGCGACGGAACGGTTGATCTTTAACTAGGAGCAGTATTGGAGCAGCAAAGCCGATGGGATGCGGCCAGACGAAACTTTACGGATGCGTTTTGGAATGAAGGAGACCCGGTCAGCGCCACAGGAAAGCTAGTACAAGAGATCCCCTCAAGGTGGAGAAGGTCATGGCCGTGAAGGAACGGACGTATCCACACCAGATGAAAAATATTATTCGGGCAGAACTAGACTCGATGCTAGCAAGTCACCCTATAACAGCCCAATCTGGGCTGCACCCAAAGCCGGTGAGAAGGACGAATTCAGCGTAGTGGTGGATTTTCGGAAACGAAATGAAAACACGGAGGACAAGATGTACCCACTCCCCCGCATAGATGACATCTTGGACTGCCTACAAGGAGCCACCTGTATCACAAGAGCGGCTACCACCAAATACGACTCCACCCACGAGATGCTGAAAAGATGGTGTTCTCTTTAAGGATCATTTTTACTTCACGAGGTTGCCCTTCGGGTTGAAGAATGCACCCACCTCATTCCAAAGGCTCTTGGTCGAATTCCTGAAAGGACTAAGCGAGACCTTCGGGCAGGTATACATGGACGACCTTCTGATTTTAGTGCGTCCCCCGCTGATCACGAGAAACATCTGTGAGCTGTGTTCCAGAGACTTCGCGAATTTGGCCTTAAATTGTCACCCACCAAGCTGAAGTTAGAGCAACCGTCCCTAAACTGTTTGGGTCATCTAATCTCAGCCGACTGCATATGCTCAGATAAAAAAACAGGCTATCAGGACTACGGAAGTTCCTAGAGATCACAAAGGTGTACGTCGAACACTGGGGGTACTGAACTACTAAAGGTAATTTGTGCCCTCCATGGCCGCCAAAATGTCAGGGCTGAACACTTTACTCAAGAAAGGATGCACGTTTCATGTGACATGATGCCAGATATCCAGGAGTATATACAGCTTCTACAGGCAGCCCCACTTCTCGCGTTCCCGGACTTTAACCTGCCGTTTGTGGTCACTACTGATGCGAGCGAACTCGCACTTGGGGCTGCCTTGTCCCAACAACGTGACGGTGGAGACCGGCCAGTAGGCAAATCCCCTCCAGACCATGAGTCCTATTCTGTACTACTGTCCCCTCCTAAAGAGGATAGAGTGACGAATATCCCCCTCCCCCCGAATATATTCCTACTTATCCGCACAGAGTACACACAGGGATTGCTGTAATGTATTCAAATACATTCCATCCTCCCCTTTCTCTCTCGCTGGTTCCCTATTCAGTTTTTACCATTTGCACATCTGTCACGCTCTTATAATTACATCCTCAATTATTCAAATTTAAACACAAACATTCTGCCGAGTTGCAATATTTCTTCTTTAACATTTCTTTATGGATCTTCCTTTTTTGCTAAAATTTTTTTATAATTCACTAAAAAAACATTGAAGCTTCAAAAATATTTTTGAAAGGAAATCCCTCTTCTTAAAAGTTTTTATCTTCGTTTTTTTAGTTCTTCGGTCAACTTATACAGTCCAACATAGAGTCAGTAGAGAAGAAAGTGCTACTTTTAGATAGATAAATAGTCTTTATTAGGCAACAAAAAACCTAACCAAACAACAAAATGAATTATACAGGCCTGCCTACAGAAATGTATTGTAGACAAAACATTGCTAAATACATAAACTCTGAAGACTAATACTCTTGGCTAACTGCCATCAGAGGGAGGTAATAACAACCATAATAATAGCATTAATATGTGATAAAATTCGGCTAAAGAAACCTCAATACGATTTTTGTTAAAAACATCTATATTTAGGACGTTTCGGCTACTCATTGGTAGCCTTCGTCAGCATTGAAAGTGCCGGGAGGCAGAGGAGGACCAAAGTTGACAGTTCCATCTTTACTTTCAAGAAAGGTCTTATTTACGATCTTACCTGGATGGGTCCCCGCCCTAGGAAGACCCCGCTAGGCAGTTGAAAAGCTATATCTTGGAAATCCATATCTCTAAGATTAAATTGTTTTTCTTCACCTGATTTATTATCAAATACATTATCCAACTATAAGCAGTTAAAAAATAACAAGAAATAAAAACAGACAAAAAGAACAGTTCGAATAAGCGAAATCAATTACTTTAAAGTTTTAAGCACTTATTTCTCCGATTGACATCGTGTAATCAAAACTTTCATCACAACCTTTTTTGTAGAGAATTTAGTAAGCTTTCTAATGGTATTCTTCCGTTTAACAAGATTCTCAACCTTTTTCGAGATATTAAGGAAAGTATACAAAGTTACCAAAACTTTTTATGTCTGTTAATAAAATATTTTATTCTAACCCTTCCTTAACTCCAAACGTAACACAAATTTCAACTAAAAAAAAATCATTCCTGTAACAGGCCACGAGGAACCTGAGGGGCAAATACTATAGAGGTATGTGATTCTTGACAATACGGCACACTAGGGAGATAGTGCGGTCAGTAATTTGCTCCAGCAGCCTGATTTTCTTCTTTGCTGCATCGACTATTAGGGTCATTAGCACCAAGGTACCCATTAATAAATTAATACCCATTAAAGGCTGGGTTGGCCTAGGGACGGTCAGGAAGTCCTAATCCAACCTATGAACGAAGACACTAGAAGAAAAACATCTTTAGTACTTGCTCGGGATTTGAACTCAGGTCCTCCAGCATATTAGTCCAGTGCTCTACCACTGAGCTAACCTCGCCCCCTAGCTTATTAGTCCAGTGCTCTACCACTGAGCTAACCTCGCCCCCTAGCTTATTAGTCCAGTGCTCTACCACTGAGCTAACCTCGCCCCCTAGCTTATTAGTCCAGTGCTCTACCACTGAGCTAACCTCGCCCCCTAGCGATGTACAAAAAGTATCAAGGAATATATCGTCGATACAAATGCAGACTTACGAATGTGAAAATCACCACTTTCAAGAGTGAAAATACTTTTATTTATTACTCTGCTTTTGAAGAATCAAATAGTCGGCAGATTCCACCTTTTGGCAGTGATTACATCCTTTCACTGTGTGAACTTAGATTCGAGAGTTTGCCATCCATCAGTCCAACAGCAATCAGTAAAGATTTAAAATGAAAAAAGGCGTTTTTTCACATTCGAGACTTAGAATTTGTATCGACGATATATCGCTGGGCGGACAATGCACTGAAGAAAAGGATGTGGAAATGTGGAGGTGCAGAATATTAGAGATAGACCAGCATAAAGAAACCACGGAGTCCAGATGAGATGAAGCTGGCGATGGGAATGCGTAATCCTAGCGTGTTTCCGTTCTTAAATCACTTAGAACAGAAACAGATATCGGTTAATCATTCGACAAAACTGTTAATAAATGAAAATAATCCAACTAGCAGGAACTGTGTCATCTTAGCGCGTTTCCGTTCATATCCCTAGTGTCATTAGGAAAGGAGTAGAAGCAGTTATTGGTAGGTTTTGATCTTTCGTGAAAAATATCTGTACCCCGGAGGTAAAGGACACCATGTCTCATATTTGTAGTATTGGCAGAAGAGCAAATTTTCCATAACTTTGAACTATTAAAGTTTGTTTCTTTGTTACTTATAGAAACAGTTTAAAGAAAATGTTTCACATAGTTATTGGCATTGATAGATAATTGTAAGTATTGATCATAGTGAAACAAAACCAAGTCCTCCACATGGTGTCTTTTATCTCTAATGATAACACACATGATTTTATTTTCACTGTCTTATCTTCGTTATCCCTATTAAGAACATGGTGTTAAGTCAATTTAATAAAAAAATGGACATGGTGTCCTTTACCTCTGGGGTACAGATGTATATATATATATATATATATATATATATATATATATATATATATATATATATATATATATATATAAATTTGAACCACCGTTATATTATTGATCTATGGGATCTGAAACATGAAATTTTTGGGTTGGCACTGTTTTTTGTGGGTCAACCTCATAAGCGGGTTTCCTACTTATAGAGGGAGGGAGGAAACGTGCTAAAATGTAAAATGAAATCGCACGGAGAACCAAGATCTTGTGCAAGCTATTCTCGTTCCGATTTGAAGTACGACTTGTGGTCAAACAAAGTTGGACTACAAGTCGGAACCTGAATGGGCTGGTTGGATTCTCTGAAGTCTAGTTGGAGGAGTCGTAACATTTAGAGGGACGACTCGAAGATCCGACATCCGACTGGCTACGGAGTCGGATCAATGTCGTCCAACTTAGCTCAGACAGTGCTTGACCTTCGGGCATCTTTGGTCTGCACTCGATAAATTTTTCGGCTCGTGAGTGACGTACACAGTCGTGAAAACACTCAAGGACTAAAGTTGTATCGCTAGTTGGATAGCAAGTCGGAGCGTGAGTGGAGTCCACTATCCAACTAGTAGTCGTACTGCAAATCGGAATGTGAATGTCCTGCTTTAGGCAGAGTGCTAAAAGGAAATTACTCAAATTAAGAACTACTTTCTAAGAATGTGGTCTCGCTATCAATACACTTTATAGGAAACGTTATTGAAGTTACTGGAGGCCCGGTGGTCGTGAACACTTAACACTTCGTGCGTAGGTCGTGGGCTCGATTCCCACAAGGGGTGGTGGCTTTTCTTTGCAGAAACGAATAGGCATCAGCCCTATCCTGGCTAGAAAAGGGTGGTAACCTATAGATAACTCGTCTTAAAATACTTAGTTAATAATAATGGACGTTAAAATTTAAATAAACTAGAAAATATTATCTGACATAGATTAGAAAAAGAAAAACTTTACACTTTTGCTCTTCGTCCAGACATGTCAGACGTTTTTGATTGTTTTTTTTTATGTTTAAACATATAAAACCTTACGGCGAGGAAAATAGAAGCAGGAGGAGGGGAAAAAAAAGACGCAATACCATCAGCGCTGCCAACGGACAGAATCCCAACTACACCAGGGAGCTTGAACACCATTCGTCCGCCGATACTGTGGCTAGAGGGGAGAAAAGGAGCCCAGATCGAGAAAAATGTCATTCCCTTGGCTACCACCGAGGAAGAAACAAGTACCTGGCTGAAGAAGATGGAGATGAATCCATCGAAATATTCCGGGAAGAAGTGAGGAGGAGTACCACCGCTGGAGAAAAATGCCGTTCCATCTAAAAATATATATATATGTATATATAAATTATAACGGGCGACATTTTCGGTTCTACTAGGTAGGATCGTAAATAATTGAAAACATTTTTCAAAATTTCCGTTATGAGTGCAACCTCAATACCTACTTTCATTCGGAGAAAAGTGCTAAAAAAAAAAAAAAAAGAAGCTGTTTACACGTAGGTAAAAGTGCCTAGCTGAAAAGCACTCATGAGGAAACAAACTATTGTAAGCTATGCATTAAGCATGAGAACATAATCTCGTTTACTCATTTAATACTTCATTAAAATATCCTAGAAAGTAATATTATTCCATATTAAATTTTAGGAATAAAATATCAAGTATACAAATAAAGAATTCCTCCGCAATAAGGCGAGAGACGGTGAGAATTCCGATGTCCTTGAATGAAATGATATTCCCACTTCCTGAGCCTTGGTGGAGTTCTAACGGAAGACCGTAGAACCTATTCCTAGTCTTGTCAGATTCAAGTCCTCATAGTAGGGAAGTTTTTATAGGGAAGTCTTTAATGAAACGGGGGGGGGGGGGGGAAACACTTTCTTTTGAAATTACTAAAAGTGAATTTTCACCGTTCTTTATAAATTATATAATTTTATTTTATTAAATTACCAGCTGACTTCCCGTGCTTCGTCACGGCAGATAAGTAGTTATTTTATTGCGTTAAATAATGTATCATCAAAATTAATGCTACTACATACTTTTGTGCAGTTTATTATAGCACGGTTCCCGTCATACTATAAGTTATTCATCAATTGATAAGTAATCAAAGTATAAGGTTTCTTGACATTGGGGCGCCCCGGACCAGTGTCAACAGGCAGCAACCATTATATTTGCAAGCATTACCAAGAAGTGTTCTGACTTGGGATGCTGATGGGTGAGGAGGCTGTGCAAGGGTTCGGGATATTATTACCTCGGATGGAACATCGCAAGGGACCTGTGAGGGACAAAATCACTGTTTATTTCTTGCATTCAAGTTCTGCCATCATACTTGAAATGAAGCTCAAACAGAAATAATATTATTAAATAAATACAGTACGCTAACAGCTGACCTGTTGTCCTAGCAACGCTTGCTGCCTAGGCTTGCCTGCCCTCTAACCAAATAAAAATTCAAACCCCTCTAAAAATACTTGAATATTTGAATATCCAAAAAACCTTTCTTAGAGCGTATTTACATCCCAAAGGGAGTGCCCATGCAAAATACCAAATTTTTCTTTCAAGTGGTTTTGGCTAGGCGATAATAGTGAGTGAGTAAGTGAGTGAGTGGTATTTCACAAATATATAGTAAATTTTATCGAATGAAACTTCTAACTAAGACGAAATGTTACCACTAAAGTGTCTACGTTGGTTTAATTAAGTGTTTAACGTACAACATTCTTGCTCGAGTCCCTGGCTTCACTCAGGGATTTAATATGTGTGGAGTTAGGTTAGGTTTGGGGTTTAAAGACAGAAACTATAGTCATTAAAAACTATAGACTATAGTGATTTAAAAACTATAGACTATAGTGATTAAAAAATATAGATTATAGTGATTAAAAACTATAGAGTATAGTGATTTAAAAACTATAGACTATAGGGATTTAAAAACTATAGACTATAGTGGTTAAAAACTATAGACTATAGTGATTAAAAACTATAGACATATAGTGATTAAAAACTATAGACTATAGTGATTAAAAACTATAGACTATAGTGATTAAAAACTATAGACATATAGTGATTAAAAACTATAGACATATAGTGATTAAAAACTATAGACTACAGTGATTAAAAACTATAGACATATAGTGATTAAAAACTATAGACTATAGTGATTTAAAAACTATAGACTATAGTGATTTAAAAACTATAGACTATAGTGATTAAAAACTATAGACTATAGTGATTAAAAACTATAGATTATAGTCATTAAAAACTATAGACTATAGTGATTTAAAAACTATAGACTATAGTGATTAAAAACTATAGATTATAGTGATTAAAAACTATAGACTATAGTGATTTAAAAACTATAGACTAAAGTGATTTTAAAACTATAGACTATAGTGATTAAAAACTATAGACTATAGTGATTAAAAACTATAGACATATAGTGATTAAAAACTATAGACTATAGTGATTTAAAAACTATAGACTATAGTGGTTAAAAACTATAGACTATAGTGATTAAAAACTATAGACATATAGTGATTAAAAACTATAGACTATAGTGATTAAAAACTATAGACTATAGTGATTAAAAACTATAGACATATAGTGATTAAAAACTATAGACTATAGTGATTAAAAACTATAGACTATAGTGATTAATAACTATAGACATATAGTGATTGTAACCTTTAGACTACAGTGAATAAAAACTATAGACTATAGTGATGAAAAACTATAGCCTATAGTGATTAAAAACTATAGACTATAGTGATTAAAAACTATAGACGATAGTGATGAAAAACTATAGACTATAGTGATGAAAAACTATAGACTATAGTGATCTCGTGCATAGTGTTGACCATAAAAGGACCAAAGGTAAGTTTTCACGATGGTTGCTTAACTGTTAATTTTGGTCTTTCTCTAGCCCTCGCCACTCATTCCTGACGAAGGATACCAAACAGTAGCCGAAACGTCTTTAATACAGAATTTCACTAAAATCGTATTGATGTTTTCTCAGCCGTATCCCAACTTTGCCCTGACTGCTTATATATATATATATATATATATATATATATATATATATATATATATATATATATATATATATAAAAGTAAAGATTGAATGGTTGGGATTCGGCTAAATAAACCTCAATATGATTTTGTTTTAAAAAAATCTATATTTCGGACGTTTCGGCTACTCATTGGTAGCCTTCGTCAGCTAAAATGACAAAAAAAAAGAGAAATTAATACAAAAACAGAAAAAAATGTTTATAATTGTGATAGGTAACAGAACTATAGATACAATTAACTTATAAAAGAACATATCGTCTTAAATTCTTAGAATGAAAAAATAAAAAGGTACAATAATTGATTTTAATAGTAATTAGTAACATTAATTGATTTTACAAAGAAATAAGAAACTACATACCAATGACCAATATAGTAGCTAATAGTAACATTAATAAATTTTGCAAAGAAAATAAGATACTACATACCAATGGAAATGCCGAGCGTCAGAGGAAGACCAAGGTTGGCAATTAAGTAACCATTGTGAAAGTGTCTAAGGATAAAGGAATCTACTGGGGGTATATGTAGTTGAAAACAGCAGGTGGTGGGAGGTCGGTAGGGATCAAAGGCCTGTTTATGACATTTTATGACAGGAAAGGAGAAAAAGGTGTTAATGGAAGGATACCCAAGGGGCATGGGAAAAATCTAGGTGGGAGGTCGGGAGAGTATTTGGAAAATATTAGCGTACATAGGAGAAATGCCTTGTTGGTCAGTTTTGTAGTTTATATTGTTTTTGTTTAAGTTTATGTGTACACATTCCGAGATCTGTAGTCTTTTTTTGTTTCGTTGTGTAGAAAGAATTTTCGTGTCGTCGAAGTTAAAAGTGTGTTTTTGTGTAATGGCGTGTATTGCAAGTGCAGATTTATCTATTTCTTTATTAGTGATGGTTCGTTTATGTTGTGTAAGACGTGAGTGAATGTCATTTATGGTTTCTCCTATGTATACACCATTACAGGAAGGGGTTTGACAAGGGACTTGGTAAACACAACGGGTGGTATGTTCAAAAGGGATGGGATCTTTGAGTTTGGTGTAGAGGGTTTTGAGTTTGTTGGTAGTTTTCAATCCAAAATTTAGGGAAGGGTAGGATTTTTTAATTGTCTTTGTAAGTTTATCAGTCAGTCCAGGTGTAAATGGTAGAGATCGGAACATTTGGGAACTGGGAGTTAGGGAAGAATTGGGAGAGATAGTGTTGGAAAGTTGGGATTTTACTTTTTTAACAAGGGATTTTATGAGGTTGGGGGGAAATTGGTTGCGTGCCAATATATCTGAGGCGATATTAATATTTTTATTGTGGAAGGAAGCATGGGATAGGGAGAGGACTCGGCGAAGGAGATTTCTGGCTACATCAATCTTGAGGTGGTAGGGATGGGATGAATGAAAATTAAGTAACCGTCCCGAGTATGTGGGTTTGGTCTAATTAGTAAGATGTCCAAGTATGGGAGCTGTCTGTCCTGTTCTATTTCGACTGTGAATTGAAGCCTAGGGTAAAAGGAATTGAAACAGGTAAGTATGTCTGTTAGTGTGTTAGGGTTTATCATCAGCAAAAGATCATCTACGTATTTGCAGATGAATGAGATGTCATGGGGAAACTGTGGGACGAGGGAGTTGAGAAGATCGTTGAGAAGGATTTATTCACTAACGTCCCACTAGCCAAAACGCTAGAAATAATCGAAAACCATTAGCCCACCCTACAACTCCATAGCCCTCTATCCTTTGATTTGTTTATAGAAAGTCTAAAACTGTGTGTTAACAGCGGTTTTTTTAAATATGATGGGAAATTCTATAAACAAATTGAAGGTCTAGCCATGGGCAATTGTCTTGCACCCGATTTATCCTCAATCCTTCTCAACGATCTCCTCAACTCCCTCGTCCCACAGTTTCCCCATGACATCTCATTCATCTGCAAATACGTAGATGATCTTTTGCTGATGATTAACCCAAACAGACTAACAGGCATACTTACCTGTTTCAATTCCTTTTACCCTAGGCTTCAATTCACAGTCGAAATAGAACAGGACAGACAGCTCCCATACTTGGACATCTTACTAATTAGACAGACTGACGGTACTATTATTACTGACTGGTACACCAAACCCACATACTCGGGACGGTTACTTAATTTTCATTCATCCCATCCTTACCACCTCAAGATTAATGTAGCCAGAAATCTCCTCCGCCGAGTCCTCTCCCTATCCCATGCTTCCTTCCACAATAAAAATATTAATATCGCCTCAGATATAGTGGCACGCAACCAATTTCCCCCCAACCTCATAAAATCCCTTGTTAAAAAAGTAAAATCCCAACCTTCCAACACTATCTCTCCCAATTCTTCCCTAACTCCCAGTTCCCAAATGTTCTGATCTCTACCATTTACACCTGGACTGACTGATAAACTTACAAAGACAATAAAAAAATCCTACCCTTCACTAAATTTTGGTTTGAAAACTATCAACAAACTCAAAACCCTCTATACCAAACTCAAAGATCCCATCCCTTTTGAACAAACCACCCGTTGTGTTTACCAAGTCCCTTGTCAAACCCCTTTCTGTAATGGTGTATACATAGGAGAAACCATAAATGACATTCACTCACGTCTTACACAACATAAACGAACCATCACTAATAAAGAAATAGATAAATCTGCACTTGCAAAACACGCCATTACATAAAAACACACTTTTAACTTCGACGACACGAAAATTCTTTCTACACAACGAAACAAAAAAAGACTACAGATCTCGGAATGTGTACACATAAACTTAAACAAAAACAATATAAACTACAAAACTGACCAACAAGGCATTTCTCCTATGTACGCTAATATTTTCCAAATACTCTCCCGACCTCCCACCTAGATTTTTCCCATGCCCCTTGGGTATCCTTCCATTAACACCTTTTTCTCCTTTCCTGTCATAAAATGTCATAAACAGGCCTTTGATCCCTACCGACCTCCCACCACCTGCTGTTTTCAACTACATATACCCCCAGTAGATTCCTTTATCCTTAGACACTTTCACAATGGTTACTTAATTGCCAACCTTGGTCTTCCTCTGCCGCTCGGCATTTCCATTGGTATGTAGTATCTTATTTTCTTTGTAAAATTTATTAATGTTACTATTAGCTACTATATTGGTCATTGGTATGTAGTTTCTTATTTCTTTGTAAAATCAATTAATGTTACTAATTACTATTAAAATCAATTATTGTACCTTTTTATTTTTTCATTCTAAGAATTTAAGACGATATGTTCTTTTATAAGTTAATTGTATCTACAGTTCTGTTACCTATCACAATTATAAACATTTTTTTCTGTTTTTGTATTAATTTCTCTTTTTTTTGTCATTTTAGCTGACGAAGGCTACCAATGAGTAGCCGAAACGTCCGAAATATAGATTTTTTTTAAAACAAAATCATATTGAGGTTTATTTAGCCGAATCCCAACCATTCCATCTTTACTTATCTCCTCGACGGCTAACTACCTAATCATCATTATATATATATATATATATATATATATATATATATATATATAGTATATAGATATAAATATATTGATATAAATATATTTATAGTCAGTCCCGTAACCGTCTTCAAAATAGAACAATATGAAGATAGGATGGACAGTAATATGCTCCGTCCACCCGATTTTACTCATTGCAGGCACCCATTAATTTTTTTTTTATTTATTAATTATAGGTGCTTCTACTGCCAAGGTCATTAGCACCTCTGTTTTTGCGGAAGTTGGCAACTACCGCACTTTTAAAACTACTGCTATAGATACTATTTACATTGGCTCTTCGTTTTTAACAAATATTAGAAGAACCATTAACCTTAACCTACCACTAAACCTAAAACTAAATAAGCTATTTACATATTTACACGTTCAATCCCTAATACTCACTCATACAATAAATACATTCATACACAATATACATTCACTCAAATATATATATATATATATATATATATATATATATATATATATATATATATATTTACATTAAATACAAGCACAATTCATATATACACTCCAAAACAATACTTCCACTTTATAGTAAACTTACACAACAAATCATTTCAATACAGTTATATCAGGCTATACATTTTGATATATTTTAAAAACTCTATCAGTCTCCTCACAGATGGCTCACTTCTAGACAACAAGTCACTAAGGTTACTTGCTAGTTGGTGCCGAAGCCTAGATTCCTGTAACGATGCGCAGTCCACCAAGATGTGTTTTACATCAAGGAGGTCCCCACATCGCGAGCATTGAGACCTTTGGCGCCCAACCAGGTGATAACCATGTGATAGACGAGTGTGACCGATCCTTAGTCGTGTTATCACTACGTCATCTCGTCTCTTTGGAATGCTCATTGGTTTCATGGTAGTTACAGACTCTTCTACGTTTCTAATGAACAGAGGTTTGTTATTATACTCCTCCTGCCATTTTTGCTTCACCAGATGTTCCAATAATTGTTTGACGTCATTGATGTGTAGAGGGGAGGCAGGATCAGGCGCTACTGATGCTGCCTGCCGCGCCAACTCGTCCGCCCTGTCATTGCCACCAATGCCAGCATGTCCTGGTATCCAGAGGAACGTTACTATCGCCCCTCTGGATCGTGCATCTGTAACTAGATTGATGATTTCCAATAACAGAGGGTCTTGAGTAAATTTATTCTTGAGAGCAATCAGAGAGCTATATGAATCGGAGCATACCAATATTCTTGATTCGAGGTTCCCATATCGTTCTAAAGCTATTTTAATTGCTATCAGTTCTGCATGAAATATGCTTGTATTTGGGTGCAAGGGGACCGAGTGCAGTCTTTCATTGTCTATGAATATACCGCACCCGACTCCGTTGCACATCTTTGCGCCATCTGTGAAAATCGTTACATGTTTAGTATATCTCTGACTCGCTTCGAGGGAACACTTATTATAAACAGCCGATGAAGTACAATTTTTTCCATATCGAGCTAATGTGAGGTCAATAGAGAGATCTGGGATAACCCATGGTCTTGTAAAGGGGCGTTGGATCGCCATAATGTTATCCCTAGAACCGTTATAACGCAGCTTAGCTTCATCTGCTCTCACAACCAAAGGTCTAGTTATTGTCCGCCTAGTCTTATAGATGCCTGATAAATCGTCCATCTGTACCATATCATGTAGAAAATTATTAGTTTTAGTCTGCAGCGATGTTGTATACGTCAATGCCAGTAGATTCCTCCTATGTTCTGGAGGTAGATGTCCGGACTCCACATAAATGGAGTCTAATGGACTTGTTTTGAAGGCACCAATGGCAACTCGAAGTCCTGCATTGTTGAGTGTATCAAGCTGCCGGATCCATGATTTACGAGCAGATCCGTATATTGGACACCCATAATCAACTGTGGACCTGATAAGTGCATCAAAAATCTGTAAAAGTACAGATTTTTCGGCTCCCCACTTTAGTCGTGATAGAGTTTTTAGAATTCGGAGCGATGCCTCACATCTCTGAACAACATGACTAATGTGTTTTTTCCATCTCAATTGCTTGTCCATTACCAGCCCAAGAAATATGTGTTCATCCTTGAAGACTATCTCAGAATCACCCATAAAAAGATTAGGGTGACTATGAGGTTTACGGAGTCTACAAAAGTGAACACCTACTGTTTTCTCGGGAGAGAGTGTTAAACCTCGTCTTATGGTCGTTTCATTAACCACATTAATCGCTTCTTGCAGGCTCTGGGCATCAGAATCCTCAGGAGGATGAGGAACAAACAGAGCGAGGTCGTCCGCGTAGAGCGACCTGCCTATCCGTTCCCCCACACATCGGCAATTCCGTTATACCAAAAAAAGTGTAACACTCAACACAGATCTCTGTGGGATTCCAATCTCCTGCACACGTGGGGTTGACAGAGCGCCACTTATTCTGACTTTAAATGTCCTTTCCTCAAGAAAACTCTTGAGAAACAGGGGCAGCTTACCTCTGAACCCCCACCCGTGCAGTCAACGGAGAATGCCGTGTCTCCACATTGTGTCATATGCCTGTTTAATATCAAAGAATATCGCAGTGACATGTTGGTGGAAGGTGAAAGCATTTTGGATTGTATGCTCCAATAGCATCAACTGGTCTTGAGTGGTGTATCCTTTTTTGATACCGGCTTGGTATGTGGATATAAAATTATTTATTTCTAATTCATGAACCAAACGGTAATTCACCATAGCTTCCAGGAGCTTTCCCGTACAACAAAGAAGTGATATAGGTCTGTATCTACCTGGAGACTTTGGGTCCTCACCGGGTTTTATGATCGGTATGATAATTGCCTCTTTCCAAGCCTTGGGGTACTTAGCACTGGTCCAAAGGTGATTAAATAACTCAGGAAATTTTATAATTGCCTTATCAGGGAGGTTAAGGAGCATTTCATACGGCACCCCATCACATCCCGGTGAAGATCCCCTAGATACCGCACCCCATCAGATCCCGGTGATGATCTCCTAGATGATGCCTGGAGCGCCCTTTCCAACTCTTCAATTGTGAACGGAGCATTGTAGTCAGACGAAATGTCATCGATCGTTCCGAAGTCTAGAGGAATTGATTCACCGTCGGCGTTTATTTGTAGGAACTCGTTCGTGTAGCTGGAAGTACTAAATGAAGAGCCGAAGTTGTCTGCAAAAATGTTTGCGACCACCTGTGGCTCATTGGTATATTCTCCATTATTTAGGAGGAATGGTATTTGGCTCTTGAAATACCTGCCACCAATCGCTCTAATTTTTCTCCAGACTTCGGAAGGAGATGCATTTCTCGTTATAGATGTTACATAATTCGCCCAGGATTCTCTCTTCTTTTGGAGTTTTACCCGTCTTTCTATTGCTCGTGCTTTCTTGAAGGAGATAAGGTTTGTTTCAGTGGGATATCGTCTGAAGCGGTTA
Source organism: Gonocerus acuteangulatus (assembly GCA_946811695.1). NCBI lineage: Eukaryota > Metazoa > Arthropoda > Insecta > Hemiptera > Coreidae > Gonocerus > Gonocerus acuteangulatus. The sequence goes on along the minus strand of OX328123.1, from coordinate 3,574,856 downwards.
AATGCCTTCTTTTTGGTCCTGTTAACCTCCCTGCATTCCTCATTCCACCAAGGAACAAGCGGTCTCCTTGAGTGGTATGAGGAAAATGGTATTGACTGACATGCAGCATCGTTTATTGCTAAAGTAATCTTATGAAGGAGATCTTGTGAAGAATTAGCTGAGTCGGGTAAACAGATTAAGTCTTGGTATTTATTCCAGTCGGAAAGATTAAAATTCCATTTTACAGGTTTCATATGCTCACTATATCTCCCAGCATGGTTTATTATTATTGGGAAATGATCTGACCGGTGAAGGTCCCCAAGCACACTCCACTGGAGATAGGTCCCAATTGATGGGCTTACGACTGAAAGGTCGATTGCATCCAGTTTTCCTGATGATTCTGTAAAGTGGGTGTGTGAACCATCATTGATAATCCACCTCCTCCACCTCCTCAAGGCCACTGTACAGTAGGCGGCCTTGAGCGGTGGTCCTTTGTGATCCCCAGGCAACATGATGAGTATTAAAGTCACCTAGCACGATTATTGGAGGTGGTAATTGATTAATGAGGTCTTTTATGTCATTTATATTATATCCTCTTCCGTCTGGAAGGTATAGAGAGCATATTGTGCACCTTATCGGAGCCTCCAGTCGCACAGCGACTGCTTGTAATGGTGTTACTAGACTAATGGAGCGAGCTTCCAGATTCTCCATAGTGTACAGAGCAACAACTCCGTGGCTTCGGCCACCAGGTAATATTCTTGGCTCTTTGTGTACACATTTGTAGCCACCCAACTGACGGGCCGCTCCTACGGGAAACTTAGTTTCCTGAAGCGCCACCACCAGTGGGTTATAAGTTCGTAGTAGGTAGCGCAGTTCGTCACTGTGTTCAGTAAAGCCACGTATGTTCCACTGAAGAAATCTATTCAACTAATGAAGAAGAAGGAAGTTTAGGAATGTCAGATGTAGGGTCAATTTCTTTTACCGATTCTTCATTTTTCTCCACCGAAATGGAGATATTTAAAGGGGGGTTAGAGGTGGATGGTAGGGTAAAAGCGGGTGGGGGACTGATTGGGAGTGGGAGGGGATTTGGGGATTTGGGTGTTTCAGGTAAAGGGGTTTGGGGGGATATAGGTTCTTTCGGATTTTTTTTAATAATATTTTTATCTTTTACTTCTTTGTTAGCCTCATTTTTGGCTGCACTGGAGTATGTACCTCTCCAGGCATAAGATGCACTTCTAGCAAGTACTTTTGCTTCCTTGAACGTCAAATTTTTTATTCAAGTCCGCATTTTTTGTATTTCATTGTCTATTTTGTACTCTAAGAAGTCTTTAGAGCGTGAATTGTGGGGGCCCTCGCAGTTTGGACATTTGGGAGGAGAAGGGCAAGGATTTAGATTATGGGATGGATACCCACAAATACAAATCTCCCGCTCTGATTTGCACCTCACCGCCGGATGTCCAAACCTTTGGCACCTAAAACATCTCAATGGTGGTGGGATGTAAGGCCGGACTCTTAATTTGTAAAAGGCAGCTTGTGTATTAGTAGGGATTTCAGGTCGATTAAATGTCAGCATAACGCTTCCAGTAAATTTTAAGGTATCATCCTTGCTGCTCGCTGACCTCTCCTTGCGGAAAAATCTGCGGACAGCAATGACGCCCTGATCTTTTAATCCCTCCAATATTTCTTCATCTGATGAGTGCTCAAAGTCAAAGCAGGTAACCATTCCTCTGGAAGTGTTCAGTGTTTTATGCAATTCTGCCTTAACACTAAACTCTCCCAGAGTTTTAGTCGTTAGTATATTTTCGGATTGAACCTGCGTAGTTGCTTCTATTAATAATGAGCCATTTGCCATTTTACTGATTCCGGCCATATTACCATGTTCCTGTAGTATAAGTTTGTTAATCAGAAACGGAGATACCTTGGTAAAGGTATTGTCATCCGCTCTGCTCAAAACTATGTACTTCGAAAATTATTGCTCTTTCATCACAAGTTCTTCGAGTGGCCTTTTATTTCCTCTTTTTATCTTCTTTTTCTCAGGAGACCTTGACGGCGACCTATAAGGAGTCAAAGTGTACTGAGAAATCGAATTTTCCTTATCATTAATCAACGTCTGGTTCGTATCAGTTGTATTCTGACCCGAACCAGACGCCGTAGTTAAACTATTTCCTACAGCTTCCTTGAAGGTAACTGAGGTTTTGTTTCCATGGGACATCAGTGGGTCCATATCCATGCGTGTGTCACCCAGAGGGTCCTGCATTCCCTCTGGGTTATCATTTAGGGGCAATCCGGCTGTATCCTTTACAGTGCTTGTAGGTACAATTTTTTTATGTGACGCAGACCTCTAATCTTTGTCACCGAGTCTGCTGGTGGGGCTGCCACCTAGGCCGGCAGACCGACACAGTTCCTCCCGAAGGAGAGGATCCACTCAGCAGGGAAGGTGTCCCTGCCTCATCGTGGAAAGAACGTTGCCCAGGGGGTACCACGGGGAAATCTGCTGTAGGCGTTGACGGGAATCGGGAATGCTAGGAGTTGCTAAGCAGTGGAATAGGGCACTTTAGCTTAGCAGAGCTCCCAAAAGAAGTCGGACGGCTCCCATATCCGCACGTCCGCTCCAGCAACCCTTTAGCCCGCCCATTTACCCCCCGGCACCCATTAATAAACAGATTAAATACTTTGTAGGCTTAGGGGCGATATGGGACCCCGAATCCAGCCCACGAACGAAAACACATTTCTTGTTAAAGTAGAAAGCAGAATATCTTCATTTGGTATATGATTTCTACAACAATGCATACAAAAAAGATGGTCAGCTGGCGATGTGCAACGATCTGTCTATGGAATGGTGGATAGTGTTTCATACTCGAAGAGTTACGGGTTCAATGTCCCTGCTTCTAGAACGTTTTCATCTTTGCTCTAACTAGTTCGTACGAATTACTAGCAACCTGTTGGTAGACCGGCACAATTGGCCTCGACCCGCTAGCTATAACCGCTGTAAATATTGAGCTTCTCCTCAAACTATTCCTAGAAAAGCGTCGAGAGGAATATAATACTGAATATTTAAAAAGGTAAAACCATATAAATACAGAGTTGGGATGGAGGCAGCGGAGTTAGATTGATGGTCTGCGGTTTAAAACTCCGCTCCAAACAAGTTTTTGCAAAGGAACAAAAAATTGCCAGGATTATTTAAAGTTATTCTCGCATTTTCTACCGAAGCTCACCTTTCACTATTAATCATCTCCTAGTTCAACTTTTCAACAACTACTCTCTCTCTCTCTCTCTCTCTCTCTCTCTCTCTCTCTCTCCCCTCTCTCTCTCCCCCCCCTCTCTCTCTCTCCCTCATATAAATGTTATTAGATATAAAAATAAATATAATACCACTTGAAATAAGTAGAATATAGAACCAGCAAGGAAAACAAGGAGGAGAGATTTTGGCATTTTCCCACCTACTTAAGTAAACATTTGTTTCTTTGATTTTCTCTGCTGTCGCGCTGTATTATAATCTCGGATTGTACGATATTCATCTCGCATAACAAGGAAATAAATCCCAAATATGCCGTGACAGCTATGAATGGAATGTCTGCCGACGAGGATCCAAGGGCTGAGCTATTCTAGAAACACGGAGAGAACGGAAGCTCGTATTTACAATGTAGTTCTTCCTTCTGGGACGTGACTGGAATCAAATTGTTATATTCTAGAAATATCTCTTGCAGAAAGTACCGGAAGTGCCTTAGCTACAGCCAGGAGTGTCCAGCTGTCTATTGTGGGAGATATATAGCTTGTCACTTGGGGATAGGATAGAGGGGGCTCGACGTTGCCAGTTCTGCAACCCTCCCAGCCCTCGCTTTGCCTAGGCGCGGGGCTGCAAGAGGGAGGAGTGACAAACCAGCAAGGCTAAAGGTGCCTCCCCCTCCCCTAACCTTCCACAGCCAATTGACACATTATATCTTTCCCAATACAGGGAACGTTGCAGCATTTCCAAGTAACAGATTCCAAGTACTGACCACACTATCTCCCTAGTGTGTTCATCTGGGGGCTCGTGGCTTGTTACGGGACTGATATTTTTTTTCATTTACTTGTAATTGATTGTTAGTATTCATATTTGTAATTTTAAAAAGAACTTTCTGAATATCCGTGCTTTGTCATGGCAGATAAGTAGTTTTTTTTTTATTGCGTTAAATAATTTATGTATCATCAAAATTAACGATCATAATTTTGTGCTTATGTGTTGTTTTTATGTGTTTATTATTGCTCGGTTCCCGTCATACTATATGTTATTCATCAATTGATAAGGAATCAAAGTATAATGTTTCTTGACACTGGGGCGCTCCAGGCCAATGTCAAGAAACAGATAACCTAGAGATAACTCGTTATCTGTAGGTTACCGGTAACAGCAGTTTAACCAGTACAGGTTAAAATTCGTTTTGTAATAATAAATGTACGTTAAAATTTAAAAATTGATGTTTCCAAGATGTAATTTAGAAACACCCATTATAGTTGCAAGTATTAACAAGAAGTGTTCTGACTGGGGACGCTGATGGGTGAGGAGGCTGTGCAAGGGTTCTGGATAACATCACCTCGTATAGACCATCACCAGGGCGTAAACTCTATGAGGGACAAAGCCACAGTAATTCAAGGACTGCCATCATAGTTGAAATGAACCGTAATTCAAGAAAATATTATGAAATAGATTCAGTACGGTAACGGCTGTTCTGTTGTTGTCCTAGCAACGCAAAAGTTCAAATCCCTCTAAAAATAATTAAAAATTTGAGTATCAAAAAAAAAACAAAAACGGTAAAAATGCAGTTTCCAGCCCTCCAAACCGGTTTCTTTCAAACTTTGCACAATAACGTATTTTGATGCACTAAACACGAATACGATAAAAAAAAAACGTCGGATTTAACTAGGAAAGAATTTATTAAGCACTTAAGTTCACTGTTGTGCAGGTTATGAGAGCTAATGTAAACAACTAAATTTGTCAACATACGCATGCGCGGGTATGGAAAAGTTCGTAATAAGGAAGTTTAATTGAAATTTACCATAAATTATCGAAATTCATCAGCAGTTATTTATTTACAATCATTTTTTTAAATAATTAAACACTCCTCACATTTCTTGTTTCGTTCATGAAAAGTATTATATATCAGAAATACCTTAATAATTAGCTAATGCCTTTATAATTATCGTTCTAATTCGCGCCTATCGAACTTCAATTGTCAACAAGTCAATTGTCTACTGTTATTTTATAAAAAAAACAAAAAAACAATGAGCATGAAATTGCACCAATTTATAATTCTTGTTGATAATAGACAAGAATTACTCAAATTTTTATTTGAACATAAAATTTTGAGTAATTCTCTCAACTGTAGTCAATGTGGGGAAATTTTAAAACTTCATGAAAAAAATTTGGAGTTTAGGTGCCGCAAATGGCACATCGTAATTAACAAACACAGAAAAAAGTACGAAAACAATGTGAATTCAAGGCTAGCGCCAAGCAAAATACTTGGTTTCATGGGACACATTTGTCTATCGAAAAACTGTGCCTAATCACCGCATATTTCATAATGATGCGTCCTCCAAGACAGCAATTCTTATGCCAGGAATTGGACGTTGCGGAGCATTCCATTGTTGATTGGATGTCTTTTTGCCGAGAAGTAAGTAATATAGTATTATTATAATTACATGTTACATATATTAGAAAATTTTGCAATAATTTTTGTTCTAGGTATGCTTACATTGGGCCCGAAAGGCAACTGTTCAGCTTGGAGGGCCCAATGTGACTGTAGAAATTGATGAGGCAAAAATTGGAAAAAGGAAGTACAATCGTGGAAGAATAATTCCTGGCAACTGGATTTTTGGTGGATACGAACGTGGAACTGGAAAAGTATTTCTCGTCCCAGTTCCCGATCGCACTGAAAATACCCTTTTAGCGCTGATAAAAGAATGGATAAGGCCTGGAACGACTATCATTTCAGATTGTTGGAAATCTTATGACTGCTTAAACAGCCAAGGTTTCCAACATCTGAAAGTGAATCATTCCTTGAATTTCGTCGATCCAGAAACAGGTAAATAAAGACACAAGCATCTTGTATGGATTAATAATATTAATACTATATATATATATATATATATATATATATATATATATATATATATATTTATTTTATTTACAGGTGCCCATACTCAAAATATTGAGCGCATTTGGAGGGAAGTTCGGGATAATATCCCACGATATTGGCGGCGAGAAGAACATTTAGATGGATATTTAGCCGAATTTCTCTTCAAACGCGCTCATAAATATGAAGAGCGTTTAAAGGCATTTTTCGGTGCGATTGGGGATTTGTATCCACCGACCATCCAGTCTCAAGAAGAAGAAGAAGAAGAAAGCTAAAAGAGATGTCTTGGAGGATTAGAGGAATGTCTAGGAAGACTTTAAGGGCATACGTGCTATGCGTTTCCGCTCGCTCCTCTACGCTCCGTAAACTCGCTAAAATTAATAGAATTCTATTAATTTTAGCGAGTTGGATTGACTGGGGTTTTGTTATTTTCTTGAGCGAGCGGAGCGTAGCGGAGCGAGCGGAAACGCATAGCACGTATGCCCTTAAGCGACAGGTGACGACGGGTGAGGATGCCCTTAAAATTAACAATATCTTTGAATAAATGGTTTCTGAACATTTCAAATGAGAGTTCTCTGTTTCCCAATGTTACATATCTGCGCATGCGCGTGTTTACAAATACGCTGATGCCTAGTTTTATAACCTTCCTAACTTTAGTGCTTAATATTATAGTCTATTAATTTTAGCGAGTTGGATTGACTGGGGTTTTGTTATCTTTTTGAGCGAGCGGAGCGTAGCCTTATGCCTTAAAGTCGTAATTTATGCCTTAAAGTCATGTATGCCTTAAAGTCATCACAAATTTAGTTGTTTACATTAGCTCTCATAACCTGCACAACAGTGAACTTAAGTGCTTAATAACTTCTTTCCTAGTTAAATCCGACGTTTTTTTTTATCGTATTCGTGTTTAGTGCATCAAAATACGTTATTGTGCAAAGTTTGAAAGAAATCGGTTTGGAGGGCTGGAAACTGCATTTTTACCAAAAAAAACAAACATTTTTAGCGGGTATCTACATCCTAAAGGGTGCGACAAAGCAAAATTTCAAATTTTTCTCTGAGTGAGTGGTATTTGACAAATATATAGTAGATTTCTTTATAGAGGGTAATAAAATAACACAAAATGGCATTACATTTTAGTGCTATAGAAGATTCTCTAATGCTGTGTCTTTTTTGGATTCCAAACGATTATCTGACGCTCTAATGCGACATTGGAGAATGTACGCCCGTTGCTAGGTTTGAGCAAGTGATAATGTAACATAGCAACGGATTATTATGAAAGGTATGTCGCTAGGCCTCCTTGTTGCAATCCCGAGTCAGCTTGGACCAATCGGCCTGTGTCATAAGGCCAATGTCCCCGTAGCAAGTCGTGTCTGGAACGTGACTTGACTCTACTGAAACAATCTTACAAACTATCCGCTGAAACTACCCAGAAACTAATTCAGTATTCTGTATTATATCCAAGATTTCAGTATTGGGGATTGTTGTTCTGAATAAATCGTCTGGCCCTTTCTGTGTGGATTTTAGCGATTATCACGAAGTTTGGCGAAATGACTTACTTTTAGAAAGATGGACATGAATATTTGTTTAAAAGCAAGATTATATTTATTCTTATGTTTTTGCTAGAATTCCAAGCATCCATTGTGGTTATTATACAAAACTGTACACATGAAGGGTAAGGGGAAAGAACAATAAATGTCCGTTTTTTAACGAATTTCTAATTATTTGCTCATTATACAGTTCGATAGAGGTACTAAATAACTGACACACAATCACATTGAAAATTCTACACAAATCCGAGTTACACACGATGAAAGATTTGGCATACTGGGAAAGAACAAGGAATGTCCAAGCAGAAAGAGGAAAAACAAGGAATGTCCAAGCAGAAAGAGGAAAAACAAGGAATGTCCAAGCAGAAAGAGGAAAAACAAGGAATGTCCAAGCAGAAAGAGGAAAAACAAGGAATGTCCAAGCAGAAAGAGGAAAAACAAGGAATGTCCAAGCAGAAAGAGGAAAAACAAGGAATGTCCAAGCAGAAAGAGAAAAAAACTGGAACTGTCCATATTTATCACTTTCCACACTTATCAGCTTTATCCCCTTTTCTTTCTTAAATATTCCTCTCTTCCTTCTAAGCTAACTTTAGTGGTTCAAAGTCTTTAGTTGCTTATGAATAGTGAGTGATTATTGTGTGTCGTATATTAAAGTTATTTCGGCTGACAAAATGAAATCTGACGCGAGTGATGATGAATTTAGGATTGTTGAAGTGGTTGAGAAATAGTAAAAAGAGGAAAATAACTGGTCGTGTGACAGATGTGATGACGAAATTACGCCTTCAGTTACATGAAGCAGGAGAAGACTGCCAGTGTAAACGTCTACAATGTTTTAAAAACACTACAGCTGAAGAAAGCAGGAATATAATCAGGAGAAGACTGCCAGTGTAAACGTCTACAATGTTTTAAAAACACTACAGCTGAAGAAAGCAGGAATATAATCAGGAGAAGACTGCCAGTGTAAACGTCTACAATGTTTTAAAAACACTACAGCTGAAGAAAGCAGGAATATAATCAGGAGAAGACTCCCAGTGCAAACGTCTACAATGTTTTAAAAACACTACAGCTGAAGAAAGCAGGAATATAATCAGGAGAAGACTGCCAGTGTAAACGTCTACAATGTTTTAAAAACACTACAGCTGAAGAAAGCAGGAATATAATCAGGAGAAGACTCCCAGTGCAAACGTCTACAATGTTTTAAAAACACTACAGCTGAAGAAAGCAGGAATATAATCAGGAGAAGACTCCCAGTGTAAACGTCTACAATGTTTTAAAAACACTACAGCTGAAGAAAGCAGGAATATAATCAGGAGAAGACTGCCAGTGTAAACGTCTACAATGTTTTAAAAACACTACAGCTGAAGAAAGCAGGAATATAATCAGGAGAAGACTGCCAGTGAAAACGTCTACAATGTTTTAAAAACACTACAGCTGAAGAAAGCAGGAATATAATTTCTTTATTTAACAGTTTGGAAATCTCCAGCGCTCAAAACGCAACCCTCGCAGGTTTGATATCTGTTCTACCTGTTGTAGACCAAGATCTGAAATAGATCTTGACTTCCACGATGCCTCATTATATGATGATGTACAAGTTTTAAAACAATTTTGTCATCCGGACAACCATCGTTTCCATAAATTGTAGAAGTAAATAGGAGATTCAAATCTGCAAAATGCTGGACATTCCTTGTTCTTTTCTCCTAATAATATTACTTTTGTGCCAAAAATGTCATTAAAAGCTCTATTTTGAGGTATTTATTGTCAATTTTTTTTTACATGGACAATAGGACTTATACTTTGATTTCTATTTATATAAATAAAATAAAATAGGTTGCTGTACATATTTTGGTAATTTTAAATACAAAAATAGCTTTTTCTCGAAAAGTAGATTTTGTGACATTCCTTGTTCTCTCCCATTACCCTTCAAATAATGAGACTATTTTAATTCTTGCCCATTTGAGGTGTTAGGAAATCAACGCATCTTTAGGATTTGGCTAAGATAAAATCAAATATTTGTTATAACCTATATTAACAACATTTCAGCATGATCCCAGAGGATGGAGGCCGACCGAACATACCAGTTAGGCTTTATAACCTATATTAACAACATTTCAGCATAATCCCAGAGGATGGAGGCCGACCGAACATACCAGTTAGGCTTTATAACCTATATTAACAACATTTCAGCATGATCCCAGAGGATGGAGGCCGACCGAACATGCCAGTTAGGCTTTATAACCTATATTAACAACATTTCAGCATAATCCCAGAGGATGGAGGCCGACCGAACATACCAGTTAGGCTTTATAACCTATATTAACAACATTTCAGCATGATCCCAGAGGATGGAGGCCGACCGAACATACCAGTTAGGCTTTATATTACACAAACCGTAAGTATTCAATCAAAAAAAGTCCGACTCGCAGGAACTGCATCATCTTAGCGCGGTTCCGTTCTTATCCCTACTCTATTTTGGAAAGATTAAAATAGAAGCAGTTATTATTTTGTTGAGAGGAGATCGTTGACCGTTGATGATGCAAGGTAGGGATTGTCGGGGTTCGGTCGCTGCTACTTAATAAAATTTTATTTTATCGTGAATATGGTTTTATTGTGCCGACGTTTCGGCTTGAACTTCAAGCCTTCATCAGGGCTGTAAATACAAGTAGGACATATTTAACACAAATATATACACATATCTATCTAAATATACCTAGCATATATATATATATATATATATATATATATATATATATATATATATATACAGGGTGTCCCAGTATATGTGTCCACCCCCTTTTCCTCCTAGAGTTGTTGGAATTTTGAAATGAAACTTGGTAGGTCTTAGTTATGTTGCATGAGGTTTCTTTTGAAGGTTTAGTTGACTTTGTAACATTCCCCAGTTTTTCTCCAGCGCATCTAACTCTTGAGTTTCCAATGGCAACAGGTATATTTTATGACGAATTCTGATAGAAAATTTAATTTTAACACTAATTTATTCCGAGGCATCTTTTGATCCGACGCACCGTTTGCGCGTAAAACTGAAAAATATTTTGTAGACAAATTCCTATTTGTCACTGAAACCAAGCCTTGTACGTAAAAACACCTATAGATACAAACGTTGTAGCCTATTAATTTTCCTTTCAAATGATACCAAGACCAAAGTTGTAGATTGAATATTTAACGGGATATTATGAATGAAAACGTATGTTGGGTCGATTGATGAGATGGGTGGAAAAACATGGATATTAATTGCTTAAAATAATTGAACCTACTCCGACTAAGGTGGTAAGTGAAAGTTGTGTGTTGCATGTACCAGATTTTTTACTTTTTCTTTTTGCCATTTTTCTTCGGTAGAGTATGAAAACCTGATTTTTCATTAATTTTCAAAGAATACCATTGCAAATCAAGGAAATTCGAGTTAAACACTTATTCACTGGGATGATTTTTATGTATTAATTCTTGAGTAATAAATTGGCAGTTAATCCCCATGTCAGCTGCAGGGACATTGCTAGGGACTCAGATATGAGTAAGTCCTCAGTGGGAAGGATTGCAAAACAAAATAAAATCTTTCCATTCCATATGAACCCGCACCAAAAACTATTACCTGAGGATTGCAATAAGAGATTACGCTTCTGCCATTGGATGCAACAAGCCTTAGCAGAAAATAGGAATTTCTACAGACATATTCTATGGACTGACGAATCCACATTCTGCAGCGATGGAAGCATTAATAAACACAATTGTCATTACTGGGCGGAAGAAAATCCTCACTGGTTGACGGAGGTTCATCACCAGCATAGGTTCTCGGTAAATCCTCACTGGTTGACGGAGGTTGATCACCAGCATAGGTTCTCGGTAAATCCTCGCTGGTTGACGGAGGTTCATCACCAGCATAGGTTCTCGGTAAATCCTCACTGGTTGACGGAGGTTGATCACCAGCATAGGTTCTCGGTAAATCCTCGCTGGTTGACGGAGGTTCATCACCAGCATAGGTTCTCGGTAAATCCTCACTGGTTGACGGAGGTTGATCACCAGCATAGGTTCGCGGTAAATCCTCGCTGGTTGACGGAGGTTGATCACCAGCATAGGTTCTCGGTAAATCCTCGCTGGTTGACGGAGGTTGATCACCAGCATAGGTTCTCGGTAAATCCTCGCTGGTTGACGGAGGTTGATCACCAGCATAGGTTCTCGGTAAATCCTCGCTGGTTGACGGAGGTTGATCACCAGCATAGGTTCTCGGTAAATCCTCGCTGGTTGACGGAGGTTGATCACCAGCATAGGTTCTCGGTAAATCCTCGCTGGTTGACGGAGGTTGATCACCAGCATAGGTTCTCGGTAAATCCTCGCTGGTTGACGGAGGTTGATCACCAGCATAGGTTCTCGGTAAATCCTCGCTGGTTGACGGAGGTTGATCACCAGCATAGGTTCTCGGTAAATCCTCGCTGGTTGACGGAGGTTGATCACCAGCATAGGTTCTCGGTAAATCCTCGCTGGTTGACGGAGGTTGATCACCAGCATAGGTTCTCGGTAAATGTATAGTGCGGGATTTTCGGGCCATACGTAATTGGCCCTCATTTCTTTCAAGAGAGACTTACGGGAGAAGTTTTTTGTAATTTTTTGACAAATACTCTACACACATTATTGGAAGATATTCCACTGCAACAGCGATGTAACATGTACATACAACTTCACGGTTGTCCCACACATTTTTCTTTGATAGAACGGGAAAAACTCGTCAGTTATTTCCAGGTATTACATGCAACTTATATAAAATTATGAAGTATTGTTTAAATTTATTATTATTATTATTTTTATTTTTTGTTTATATTTTTTATGAGCTTTTCGCAACTATAGCGACTTGCAGAACAAATATTACACATATATACATACATCCATACATCAACAATATATACATCATCATTATTATATATACATCAAATTATATAAATATACATTACACTATGTTTTTTTTTTATAAAGCGTTTATTAACATCTGCACAAATAATAAAGTACATTGGTTAATTGTGATAAATAAAGACATTTTTATGATTTCACATAATGTGATTACAGAAAAAAAAATAGTACATACTTAAATTATTAACAGAAAAAAAAAAGATAAATAAATAAAAGTCCGTCACGCAGGAGCTGCATAACTAAGCACTTTCCTCAGAATTTGGGTAGTGTAGACTGCTTTCCAGAACAATTTACTTAAAATATCCTACATAAATAAAATAAAAACATGAATAGTTCTCTTTTAAATTTGTAATGAGTAACTGATCAATTATTAATTTGCTTCCAGAGTTATGTTTACACATGGTACCTATTGCACCACGTAATAAATGCAAAAAACCTCATATTATCGTATTTTGATCTAAGGCAGGAACAGGATACAGTCACTCTAGTGGTAGCTCCTTGCGGCGGCTTTGTGAACCTACGTCTGACGGGCTTTTCTATTGAAATATATTACAAATTAAACCCCCGCTTTCCGATTGACCGATTCAGCTAATTTTTACAACACTTCTTTCTCATGAGTTACCCACGACGTATACCGCGTTTCGTTACAATACAGCAGAAATTACGACCGGTATGAGTATATTAGGAATTTGGGTCCGGAGCAAACCCCCCCTTCTAATGAACCGATTTAGTTTATTTTTACAACACATATTTAACTGTAGATTACCACTACGAATACTTAGTTTCGTCGAAATATACCAAAAATCACGGCTGGTAGTGGCGAATTGGTATTGTGGGTCCGGAGTAAACCCCCCCCCTTCTAATGAACCGAATTAGTTTATTTTTATATCTCACTTTTCTATCTATATTAACACTACGAATACCAAGTTTCGTTGAAATATAACAAATATTACGGCTGACATAGTCAAATTAGTGTTTTGGGTTCGGGGTAAACCCCCCCCTTCCGGTGGACCGACATTAACGGTTAACGAACTCGTTCAATCGTTTGCTAATTGAATGCTATATACCAAGTTTCGTTACGAAAAAACAAAAACTCTGGCCGCTATTGTGTTAACAGACACACACATATATATATATATATATATATATATATATATATATATATATATAGAGAGAGAGAGAGAGAGATAAATTTTAACGGGGGTCATTTTCGGTGTCTACTAGGTAGGATCGATAAAGATTTGAAGAAATTTTTCAAAAATTCCGTCATGAGTCCAATCTCAATAGCTACTTTCCTTCGGAGGAAAGTGTTAAAAGGGGGAAAAATAATAAAAATTAATAATAAGAATGATAATAAGAAAAAAAAACAATAAATGAAATGATAAAATTTAATTTAAATAGAAATTTGGAAGGAACCAATCATAAATGACACTTCCTAGTTAAACGCTTTTATTTGTCCTTTAAGTACGAAGTTGATCACGAGGCCAAGATCTCTTTAGCCTCCTAGGAGGGTTTTCGGGGTGGGATTGAGAGAAGAGGGATTGAGCTCTGGGATTGGGATGAGCAGATAGTTTAGAGTGAAAGGTTAGTTCATGGATAAACAAAAAACTAGCTTTTATTTTTAAAAAATCATTGAAATCGGTTAAGATTTGGAGGCTGTAGCCTTTTTTGAAAAACGAAAAGCAGTTTCGCCCCACTGTCCGGCGGCAGGAATTTTCTTACCTCACTGCTTGTTGGGAAAATTCCTCGCTGCACCCTGGTGTCGGCACTAATGGTCTAGATGTCAAGGTGCCGTAAAAAAAAAAAAACAAAAAAAGAAAAAAAATTCATCAAACACAAAAATAATTACTACGAAATTCTAGCCAACGGCCATAGCCACGTTGAATGCACCGGTTCCCATAGATCACCGAAGTTAAGCAACGTCGGGCGTGGTCAGTACCTGAATGGGTGACCGACCACGTGCTGTTGGCATTAGAAAAGGGTGGCAACCTGTAGATAGCCCGGCGCTAATGGCCAAGATGTAGATGCGCCGTTAAAAAAAAAAAAAAAAAAAAAAAAAAAAAAAAACTACGAAATTCTAACGATTAGGTGAGTTCTATTGCTTTAAATTTATTATTTTAATGCCTTTATAAAGTAATTGAATTTGATTTTTAGGTGGAGCAAAAAGTTTAGGAAATGTTTATTAAGTTTTACGGAAGCGTAGACTACGTTGATCATAAACCTTTCTGAAATTTCAAAAACAAAAGTGTGTTTTGCCCCATTCCTATTAACATTTTAGGCATTAAAAGGTACTTTTTGGAAAGCAAATTTAATCCTCTCCAACGTTCATTTTGACTACTTTTTTCATTACGGACATACTTTCTACGTTATTGGCAGAAAAATGACTAAAAACAAGGGTTTCGTCGTTTTTTTTGCAATTTTTTACTCTTTGGTGCGCTTTAGCGAAAAAATGACCGATATAAAATTGACGTAATATTCAATTCTCTATAATAATCCGTCATAAAAATAACCCTTTTCCATTGGAGATTCCAGAGTTAGGGTCTCTGGAGAAGAACTGGAGAAAGTTGAGGGGTCGTGCATTAGGTCTTGTGAATGTACATTCGACCACGTTAAGATCCACAAAGTTTCGTTTTTAAATTTCAAAAATTGTGGAAAAAAGGGGGGTGTCAATCGAGTTTTGAACACCCTGTATATACAGGGTGTCCCGTAAATGTCTAGTCATATTGTGGGAGGTGATAGAGGACCCTTAGGGGGAAAAAAATGTTAATTGACGATTTTCCGAATCCTCACACATTAAGGGAGAAAACGCCATTTTATTGTTTTTCGAGACAAACGTGGTTTTTAGAAGAATAATCTTTGTAGCTCCGTTCCAGGTGGTTGTACTAGAAAGGAAGTGAAATCAATCGAAAGCTGAGTAAATTTACTATAAGACTAGTTTGGATTAAACGTAAAAATGAATGAATTTAACTATGTCTATTTTACCAAAAGAAAGCTATTCCAAATTTCCTGACTTTTTCTAGATATTTCTTACTAGCGTTATTCTTCAATGGGAAGGATCTGAGATTTCCGGGTTTCAGAAAAACTTCTTCATTTAACCAGCTTTCAATTCATGTATCACAACCCTGTGTTATTGAAGCAATTCAACGATTTAGGAACAAAGATTATAAAAAAATGTAGATCTGTGAAAAGAAAATTAATTTTTTTTCCTCAGTTTATTCAAAAAGCTCAAAAGAAATAGTTATTTTTATAAATATTTACTTAAATATTAAGTAAATATTTACTTAAAACAATAAAAAAAGTAGTTTCACTAGAATAAAAAAAGTTCTAAAACAGTAAATAAATAATATACACTTATATTTTGAATTTATTAATCACAGTAACTACTACTGGGTCTAGGAGGTGGCCATTAACGAACCCCAACCATACATTAACCTCAAAAATAATTATTTTCACATAGTTAACGCATTTGAACACATTTTTACAGGTGTTTATAATTAAAAAACCAATGCTTTACCTTGAATTGATACTGATGGCTATGCTTGTGAACCGCCCTGGGATTCTCGTGAGCCCATGTGTGATTGTTGTGGTAATTAAATATCCCATCCCTAATATTAAATACGATATAGATAGTCCTGTAAAAATGTGTTCAAATGCGTTAACTATGTAAAAATAATTATTTTTCAGGTAATATATTGTTAATTCAATCGTCTACATCAGGGGTCTCCAAACTACGGCCCGAGGGCCACATCCGGCCCGCGGACAGATTTTGTCCGGCCCGCGGAGAGCTAGCATACTTGAAAACTCCTTTTAGAGAACATATTTTTTATAGCGTTTTAAGGAGGTACGCACTATTTTATTTCACAACAGTGTCATAGGAACTGACTTGTGGTTGCGCCACTAGCCTTCTTATATATTCCAATTACTGTCATCTAGAAGTGAGTGGAAGACACCAGAACTTTCTCGAACCAACGAGATTATTCTGTACGTGCTATTAGCGCCATCTGTTAGCGATAGAAGGTACTACCTATTTCCGCTTGTGTCCACCAGATGTCGTGTCACATTACTCCTCATGGCTCGTACTCTACGACTAATCAGTGGACTATTTCACTTTTTACCACCGGCAACAATGATAATATGGTTTTGGCCCTCGGAACCTACTGGAGTAATCAGTATGGCCCTAAGGCTGGAAAGTTTGGAGACCCCTGGTCTACATATGGAACGAAATATAACTACAAGTCCGTATGAGAGGACTGCTAAGGGCTGATTGTTGACTGGGAGCTGCCTGAAACACGTCCACACTCGTAATGTTGCGCAACAATGTATCAGTGAGTCCTGAACCAGCGGGACTCAGATTCTTGTATCACCTAGACCCGCAATACACGCCTGATTCACGGGGACATGTTGCGCGGCAGAATCGCAACAATCCAGATTCAAACGAGATACAGTTCGGCAACAATGATGCGCAACATTGTATCCCAGTGTGTCCTAACCTAACTGATTGCAAGGTTTATAAGCTTTTCCTCTGTTACTAAAGTGCTGGAAATGAAAGGTAAGAGATAGTCAAACTCGGAGACATAGTCACAAGAGGAGACAACTTTAGTCTGGCCATGCGTCGGACCTGGCAGTCAACGTGTTAAGTTTAACGGTCAAACTAAAAGAATTTAAGAACGACGAGAATTATTTAAGTCCATGTACCTTTACCTTATTTTATTCAGTTATTTCTTTCAAAATTCCCTTATTACTTTCCTTATAACGCGGGAGAGAGAACCACACGCCTGAGTTTTCGGGTCCCACAAATTCTAGCTCGTTCTCCCGGGTCAAAGCAATCCAGACCCTGGAATATTGAATTATATTCATAGCTGCTATAATATGATATTGTGGTATAATTGCTTGATTGTCTTGTACGAGGATTGTGGAAGCCATAAGCAGCCGAGTGGCTGGATTTCCCCCATAAGATTAGACCGTTGAGCGGACAATAGCTCCTGGAATAGAATGATAAATGTGCTGGAATTTCCAGAACCATGGTTCTCTTCGGATCGGCTCGCTGCTTCCAGGCTTCGATATCTTCTCTCCATTCGATTCATTAAACTCAGCTCTCATTGATATTTCATGGTTCTACTCGTTAATAGCATCGACGGCGGAATGAATAAAATAGAGGATTATTCTAAATTATAGACCCGCTTTTAGAAATTCATATTTATTACAAGTACAAACACAAAATGAAGAATCTTTGTACCAATTGACAGGAAAAGTTTCAAAGTTTTTTCGTTTTTTTTTGAATACATAAACAGTAATACGTTGGATATATCCACCATCTGGTGCATGGCAAACATCTATGCCATGTCCAAACCCCTCATACCCACGACAAGGTTCTTGAGCTCTATAAATTGGTGCCCTGGGAAATAAGAAAATAATCCATCTAAATTCAGAGATATACCTTTCAAGGGAAGGGTTGTCTCTATATTCATATGTCGCATTACATTTTTTAAAATTACATACAAGATTTTTCTTTAAAAACTCAAGGAAGAAGTTTGCAAACGGATTTTTGATGAGTGGGGTGCTTCTCTGTAAAAATAAGGGTTTTTAAATGTACTTTTCAGCCGAAATTAAAAAAAAAAAAAAAAAAAAAAGGCACTTTAATTCATTGAAGAAGTATTTTTCTTGGGAGAGTTGAGCTTAGGGGATTGTCCTTTTCAAGAAACCTATTCCCTTTTCAGAGCCAGAAGATCTGCAAAGAAGTAAGGAATACTGTATTTGGGGGCTTAGTCGACGCGAGAATAATTTTCCGGACTTTTTTAGCAAGGTTTTATTTTTTACTAGCTGTTACCTAGTGTGCCATGCTACACCTACTTTCTATGACTCTCCCCATATCAAGATCTACTTGATACCTAGTTGTCTATACCCAGTTACGAAAATCGGCCAAACGATGTGAATTTGTTTTAGCTCATAATGATACCGGCAGAAGCCAGCACAACAGCACTTCATCTAACAGCCGACAGAGGCCAGTAGCAGAGCCTGCTGTCGATTCAAAATGGCCGTCACAATCTGAATGGTTCAGTGTAGCCAATTTTTCTAGAACGAAACTTTTGACCTTTTGACCAAATTTTGAAATTTTACTCTTTTGACCTAGCCTAGGAGATTACTCGTATCAAGACCTACCTGTGTGCCAAGTTTGGTCAAAATCGGTCAAACGGTGAAGATTTGTATAAGGAACAAACAAACAGAAAAACAGACAGACACGTGATTTTTATATATATAGATTTTTCTACTGCCTCTACCCGTTTGAGTCATTGGCAGTCCTGTGGTGTTATATTTCTCTGTAGAGTCCTACATCCTTGATATATGTCAATACTTGTTACCCAGATCTTTAGTTGTCCTGTAGGATTCAGGAAGACTCCCTTTAATATTGCTCACAGTTCTCGCCTGGCTGTATCTAGTACATTCTATTATGAAGTGTTGAACCGTTAGTATCTCATTACAATGTTTACAGGTGGGAGGGTAGAGTCCTTATAGACCAGGGGTCTCCAAGCATTCCAGCATTAGGGCCATACTGATTACTCCAGTAGGTTCCGAGGGCCAAAACCATATTATCATTGTTGCCGGTGGTAAAAAATGAAATAGTCCACTGATAAAAGTCCGAAAAAGTACGCAACGTTTAAAAAAGGCTGCAAATCGGACTAAAGTCCGCAAAACGGCAACACTGCATATTATTAATTTTCCTGTAATTATCTGTAATTTCTAGATTAGTCGTAGAGTACGAGCCATGAGGAGTAATGTGACTCGACATCTGGTGGACACAAGCGGAAATAGGTAGTACCTTCTATCGCTAACAGATGGCGCTAATAGCACGTACAGAATAATCTCGTTGGTTCGAGAAAGTTCTGGTGTCTTCCACTCACTTCTAGATGACAGTAATTGGAATATATAAGAAGGCTAGTGGCGCAACCACAAGTCAGTTCCTATGACACTGTTGTGAAATAAAATAGTGCGTACCTCCTTAAAACGCTATAAAAAATATGTTCTCTAAAAGGAGTTTTCAAGTATGCTAGCTCTCCGCGGGCCGGACAAAATCTGTCCGCGGGCCGGATGTGGCCCTCGGGCCGTAGTTTGGAGACCCCTGTTATATATGATAACTGTGAGTTACTTCGGTATGGCCAATTCTCATTCTTGCCAAAACCACTTCCTCCCTTCAGTTCAACCTTTCAAATGTTTCCATACATTTACGTTTCCTTTAATGTATCTTATTAGCAAGGTTTGTTCAGCGACGAAGCAACCTTTTGCAGTTATTGGTTCTTAACCTCCATCGACCAGGTGGGGTCTAGGCGGACCCCACGCACACTATTTCCCTTCCTAATCAGTAGTGCTCAGGAGATCGGGAGTGTCAAATCACTCATAGTGGATAGTCCACTCTTCAAATTGATTATTGTTTGTTGAAAAACGGCTTTGGGGTCTGAGAGGACCACACGTGGGCTTTGGGGTCTGAGCGGACCCCACGTGGGCTTTGGGGTCTGAGCGGACCCCACGTGGGCTTTGGGGTCTGAGCGGACCCCACGTGGGCTTTGGGGTCTGAGTGGACCCCACGTGGGCTTTGGGGTCTGAGCGGACCCCACGTGGGCTTCCGTACTTCTTTAGGATATTTACATATATTTTCTTTTTCCATTTTCATTAGTTTGCATCATGGTAGTATCTGCACTCAAGATACAACTGAATTTGTCAATCTGACAAAAGGAGGAGTTGATTGTTTAGTCAGAATGTGTCACACTTACGCAACACTTTTGTCGTTGGCAATGAAACATTTCTATGGGATGTTTGACATAATGGGAGCAAACAGCTGAGTTTTACACATCTTAGCAGAGAAAAAATCATTTCGACAAGATTTTTTGAAAAATCTTGCATACAACTTTGTTGAGCCTCATATGAGGAAACTAGCTAATGTGAGGATTATGAAGTAATGGTTTCTCAAAAAAAATCTTCTTTGTTAACTCAAGTTCCTTCTTTTGTTCAAATATAAAAAGGTATTAAATATTTCAGAGATTATTATCCCATTTTTCTGTGTTTTTGTCTTTCTGAAATGCAATTTCAAATCCTACAACCACAGTTTTGGAACCTGAGACTCCATATCTTCACAGACACCTACAAATTGATTGAATATTTTTTGAAGGTAGTCTTGTAAAGTATTAGCACGTTACCACCATAAGTGTAAGTGGGGTCCTGGTGGACCCCACGTGGGCGATGGTGTAACTCTCTCTCACGTGATCGACGGAGGGTTAAATCGCCATAATACACATCACTAGACGGCTGAGAAACCCAGATGGACCCAGAGTATTGATAGACAGCACCCGTGGAAAATCAACGACTGGTGTCGATTCATAGGGCCATATTCTATACACGGGGTTTTATACACAGTAAAGCCAAACTTGTAGTCAATGATATTTAGGTTATTTTTCAACGTATTTCTCTCGTTTCATAATTAGTATCTATTTGTTAATTCATGTACTTTTTAAAAAATAATAATGAACAAATCCATCAAACATTTATTATAATTTGTTTGAATAATTGAAACCTGTATAATGAGTAACAAGAACTGGTTATTCGGTTCATTTGTAAATCCATCCGTATGAAGAGCTTTATGTACAAGATCCTGTTGAAAGGATAAAGTACCGCAAGTCCGACCCTTGTTGTGGGACTTAGCCGGGGCTTAGTAAGTCCGGATAAAGAGATACAGCCGGTAAAGTGCCGGGGAAAAAGTTACAGGCTTACAATACAATCTCTATATCCGAAAGGATGGTCATTTTCTACAACACTTGCTAATACCGATGGCACAATTTCACATTTCATCCACCGAGGAATATTTCATCAAAAACACTTTTCATCTTCAGGGCTAAGAATACAATGCCTATAATAAATAGCAAAAGAGTTATATTACCCTTATACTTAGACCTAAGAAAGGTTTGTACAGCGGGTTTTATACAGATCCACAATAGTACGAGTCGAACCTACAACCTAAAGTATGGAATGCACACGCCTTTACGGAATAATAAGAAAGAAACCGGAAATCCATAATAAATTAGTGCACATTTCTCAAAACGCAAAACATCGCAAAAAAAAAAACTATGTGAATATGAGAAGTACCTCGTTTAACTGAAATAATGATGAAAGAATTAGGTTGACACTCTGTAGGTAATTCTCCATTGAATTACAGTGAATATGAGAAGTACCTCGTTTAACTGAAATAATGATGAAAGAATTAGGTTGACACTCTGTAGGTAATTCAACATTGAATTACAGTGGAAATTGATTTGGACTGGAGAAAGGCAAATGAAGAGCTCCTTGGAAATCATCTTCGCCCGACCATCAAACATTGAGGTGATCATGTTATGGTTTGGGGGTGTACGGCTGCTTCGGTGGTAGAATATCATTATTTTATTGAGGAAACAATGGATAAACATTAATATTGTGACACCCTGAAGAAAATATTGCAACCAAGTTCGGAATAATAAATTATTTTGCTTTTATCTAGCAAGAGAATGGGTTCCTATAATATCTCCAAAACTATAAAATCACCCCTCCAATCACTAGACCTCAACTTCATAGAAAATTAATGGAGTTTTAAAAGAAACTCCATTAATTCATGGATTAGAAAAAGAAGTGAGGAAAAAATATCCAACCAAGAATATCTCATAAAGATGCGTCAAGAAGAATGGGAGTCCGTTTAATAATCCCTTCCGCCCTTCGCCCTTTGACGATCTGAGAATGGGAGTCCGTGTAATAATCCCTTCCGCCCTTCGCCCTTTGACGATCTGAGAATGGGAGTCCGTTTAATAATCCCTTCTGTCCTTCGCCCTTTGAAGATCTGAGAAAGGGAGTCCGTTTAATAATCCCTTCCGCCCTTCGCCCTTTGACGATCTGAGAATGGGAGTCCGTTTAATAATCCCTTCCGCCCTTCGCCCTTTGACGATCTGAGAATGGGAGTCCGTTTAATAATCCCTTCCGCCCTTCGCCCTTTGACGATCTGAGAATGGGAGTCCGTTTAATAATCCCTTCCGTCCTTCGCCCTTTGACGATCTGAGAATGGGAGTCCGTTTAATAATCCCTTCCGTCCTTCGCCCTTTGACGATCTGAGAATGGGAGTCCGTGTAATAATCCCTTCCGCCCTTCGCCCTTTGACGATCTGAGAATGGGAGTCCGTTTAATAATCCCTTCCGCCCTTCGCCCTTTGACGATCTGAGAATGGGAGTCCGTTTAATAATCCCTTCCGTCCTTCGCCCTTTGACGATCTGAGAATGGGAGTCCGTTTAATAATCCCCTCCGCCCTTCTCCCTTTGACGATCTGAGAATGGGAGTCCGTTTAATAATCCCTTCCGCCCTTCGCCCTTTGACGATCTGAGAATGGGAGTCCGTGTAATAATCCCTTCCGCCCTTCGCCCTTTGACGATCTGAGAATGGGAGTCCGTGTAATAATCCCTTCCGCCCTTCGCCCTTTGACGATCTGAGAATGGGAGTCCGTTTAATAATCCCTTCCGTCCTTCGCCCTTTGACGATCTGAGAATGGGAGTCCGTGTAATAATCCCTTCCGCCCTTCGCCCTTTGACGATCTGAGAATGGGAGTCCGTTTAATAATCCCTTCTGTCCTTCGCCCTTTGACGATCTGAGAATGGGAGTCCGTGTAATAATCCCTTCCGCCCTTCGCCCTTTGACGATCTGAGAATGGGAGTCCGTTTAATAATCCCTTCCGTCCTTCGCCCTTTGACGATCTGAGAATGGGAGTCCGTTTAATAATCCCTTCCGCCCTTCGCCCTTTGACGATCTGAGAATGGGAGTCCGTGTAATAATCCCTTCCGCCCTTCGCCCTTTGACGATCTGAGAATGGGAGTCCGTGTAATAATCCCTTCCGCCCTTCGCCCTTTGACGATCTGAGAATGGGAGTCCGTTTAATAATCCCTTCCGTCCTTCGCCCTTTGACGATCTGAGAAATAAAAAGATAAAAAGTCTCGTATAGATAAAAAGATAAAAAAACTGATAACAAATAAATCCCCTACTTATACAAATGAAATTACAAACAGCGCGTGCAAAATTCGTAAACCCAGTTTACCCACACCCTCTAATAAACACAACCCCAGCATCTCACAGTTAATTAATAAGAGGAACTCTCAAACCAATAATAATACACATTCTACACCTATTACAAACCCACACGAACATGAATTCTTTGCTAGAACTGTAAACCTTTCAAATATTGCCTTCAGCCCTATAGAACAAGCTCTATTAGACAAAGGACTTAAATATAATCCAAAAAAATCACCCAATATACATGACCTTGAAGATCTTGCGTTAGACATAGACAGCACCCTTGATAATCTTGAAACCGAAAATCGCAACTCCCTCAAAACTATATGTTCTGTTACCATTAAGAAAGAATTAAATAAAGCTAAAACATACATACCCACTGAACTTAATACCTTAAAATCAATATCCAGGAAAATTAAAGATCACCAACTTACTCTTACCAAAGCCGATAAAGGCAACTCTACAGTAATCCTTTACACAACTGACTACAAAAATAGTATGTACGACTTCATTAACGATAATAATCTTGAACCTTTGAACAGAGACCCCACCAATAGTTATAATCTTATAGTTAGACAATTCGTTAACAATCAATGCACACTTTTTTCTAACAAAGACACATTTCACATCAAACATCCAAACCCACAACCGCCCAGACTCTATGGACTTTTGAAAATACACAAACCACCACCCTTTCCTATTAGACCAGTTGTTTCCTACACAAACACATCTGTGAGTAAACTATCCCGCTCTTTGAACAATCTGTTCCAACAGAAAATTCAGTGGTCTTCTAATTACTCCATAAAAAACACCGGCGAACTCATTAATAATATAAGAGATATCAGACCTCCCAAAAATGCAATATTAGTATCATTTGATGCAAAAAACTTATTCTCTAATGTGCCAACCACAGAAGTTAAGATAATTTTAGAAAACCTTATCAACAATTCAAAAAACGGTAACCTCTTTAAATACGAACTTATAGAAGCGTTTAACATATTTATCAACCACAATTTCTTTAAATTTGATAACAAATATTTTAAACAACATGAAGGACTCCCAATGGGCTCGAATCTCTCCCCCTTGCTAGCCGATATCTTTATGAATAACTTAGAAAATAAATATTTAAACCCAAGTTTTAACATAAATAAACATATTAAATTTTACTATAGATACGTGGACGACATAATTTGTTTATGGGAAGGTACTCGGAGACAGTTAGATATGTTTTTGAAACACATAAACTCATTTCACCCAAAAATCCAATTCACGATGGAAATTATGGACAATAACCGTTCTATAAATTTCCTCGACATAAACATAACCATCACCGACAGTAATAAATTCGACTTTAAAATTTACAGGAAACCCACTCACACTGATGCAATAATACACTCACTTTCTAACCACCATATCTCTCACAAATTAGCGGCATTCCACTCCATGATAGATAGATTGTTCAAAATTCCAATGTCCCTAGAAAATTATCAAAGTGAAATAAATACAATTAAACAAATTGCGTCTAACAACGGCTACTCACACAAAATTATAGACAAACTTATACGTAATAAGGAAAAATCTCTGACTCTTAAAGTTGTTTTCCCGACACTAACGCCAATAATTTCTAATACAAGGTACATTTCGATACCATATTTAGGACCAATTTCCGAAAAATTAAAAAACATTTTGAAAGACACAGCCAAAGTTTCCTTTAAGAATACATTTAATACCAAAAAGTCATTATCACACACTAAAGATGAAATAAAAGAATTTGATAAAAGTGGAATTTACCAATTAGAATGCTCGTGCAAAAAAATTTACATTGGGAGAACATATCGCAAGTTCTCACAAAGAATAGACGAACACGTTAAAGCTATACACAACCACAACATTCACTCAAATTTTGCAGAACACATCAAAAATACAGCACACCAATTTAACACACAAACGGGAATCAAAATTTTAAAAAACATAAATTATTCTAAGAAATCCAATTATCATGAAATGTTAGAAATAGAAAAGGCCATTCACCGTAATAAAGATTTATTACTAAACGAACAAATAAACTTCCCAACATCAGACCTTAGGAAAATTTTCATATCCCAACAAAAGACGCCATCCCTCGGACCCACCACCTGACAAACCCGTCATCCCTTACTCTGACACCTTCAGACTGACTACCCCTTCACAAACATGACATCAAATAACCCGACATAATCCTTCCCCATACACTGTCTCCAACAGAAAGTTCAGTGGTCTCTGGTTCAACAACCTTGATTCTTGTGATCTCCAATATCCAACGTCAATATATATACTCTGCTCACCCGGAATAGTCTCATTACCTCACACCTGTTCGGAGAGGCTGTTAGCAGTACTACCGGTGGAGTAATAGGTAACATTATTTGTCATAGCTTTAGTAATAAGAATACTTATAAATTTTTCTGTAATTAATATATGCGTGTTTTTGTGAAAATTGTAGATGCACTGACGATGAGAACCATGTTCTCGAAAAGCTTTTGCTAATAAATACTTTGAAAAACAGTGGAGAGACATTATTTTTCTACCTTCTACGAGATCTGAGAAAGTAAATATTTACATTTTCCCTTCTTCCAACTAATACTAGGCAATATTTAGTGGATGATTTGAAAAATATTTTATACGAATTTTGTCCGCCTTGTGTGATTTTCGCCCACTTTCCGTCATAAGGTCAACTTCGTAAACGGGTTTCCTCCCTATGAAGAGGGAGGAACCGCGCTAAAAGGAAATTACTCAAAGAAATGATTAGGCCAATTTTCTAGAGAAGAACGAATATCATTCCTACTCTCAAACAGCCAAAAATCGTTGTACAACAAATAAAAACGCTACAAACTTGTTACCCTACAGAATATATATGTTATATATATATATATATATATATATATATATATATATATATATATATATATATATATATATATATATATATATTATATATATATGTGTGTGTGTTTCTCGATAGATAAAAAAAAAGTCATTCCCTTAACAACCCACAAAGTAAGAGAAAGGCTGATACTGTAGAGATATCTGATTCATAGATTTTTTTAAAATAAATTTAAAATGTGTACAAGTTATATATGTATAATTGTGCTCGTCTTGTGTAGATTCAGAGAATAGTATATGGAAGGAGCCAAACATTATTGGCACTTCCTAATATAAGCCAAAATTCATACTTTCGCAGTATTTAATCGCTGTTAGGACAGCTGGTCACGGGGCCAAAGTCTCTTATGGATGGGGTGAGTGGTTAGGGATTGACTTCTAGGATTCTCCGAATGAAAGGTTAGGAATCGGGATTTACTACAAGAGCTATATGCCCTGAGATAATTTCCTAACAGATTCATTCTGTTATTACTGTTTATTTCCGTACAATATAGAGGGAGTTATGAGGATAAAACCATTTCTCAAGAGTGGTTTTCTCATTAGAGGTTTTATACTTTAATTGAAAACCTCTTCGGTATAAAGCCCCTGGAGCTGTGGAGGTTATGAATGCTTATGATATATAATCTCTAATGGACTTACTTTTTACACTTTATAACAATCCATTAGGCAAACGCATAATTTATTTCGTTAACTCTTTTATCCTTTCCTTTATGTGCCCAAAAAAATGTTAAAAAATTAATGACACAGATTTTATGTGGTCCTAAGTGATCAATACTACCTGATTTATGTGGTCCTAAGTGATCAATACTACCTGATTTATGTGGTCCTAAGTGATCAATACTACCTGATTTATGTGGTCCTAAGTGATCAATACTACCTGATTTATGTGGTCCTAAGTGATCAATACTACCTGATTTATTCTTTTGTTTTAGTGAAATAATAATATCCAATTTTATTAAACAAACGAAAATTCACTGAAAGAGAAACATCCAAAACGTGTGAAATGTGTTCACGAAGAAGAAAAGTTTAAACATTTTTCTCTTAAACTTTGCCGGATAAGATTTTCTAGTTTTTTAAGCAGAGGATAATTCCGATTTCAACTCTTCCATAACAGCTGTCTGATCTCCTTCCGTCAAATCCGCTGTGAACTTCGCTAAGTAAAATCCGAATTTCATTCACAAAACCTTAACCCTTAGCTGCAGGCATGGATTTTTGTAAGGCAACTACAGCCATGCGGTCTCCCAGACTCGCCCTGTGGGCCTTTAAATTGCCGCTGGCGCTTTCTTCTTTGGGGATATTTCTTATAACACATTGTTTTGAATGACAAATGTTGTAAAAGTTGACAAAAGATTTATCAAAAATTGTTAAAACAATAAAAACATTTTTTCCCTATATTTTAATGAACTTTCCAATCAACATGCTTTCTACAACTAATTTTTGGTAAATAGTAGGTACCATCAAATTTAATTGAAATTTGAAGAAATACAGATGAATATATAATAATTAAACCAACGAAATAAACAATATAATTGAAAAAATAAAATCGATGAAAATCAGCTCCACAAATAAGAATGAACAATTATTTTTTAAAAACATTTTTTTATGGTAGCAAAATGCGTTGAAAACTTCAAAATAATCATAATACAAGAAATACGAGTATAGAAGAGAAAATTCGTATGCTTAAAAATTTCATAAATCATAAAAAGAAAATAATAATAATAAAAAATATAATCGCTAAAAAAAGTATAAAATGTGTTCCTAATCATGATTTAAATTGTTTTCTTGGATGTTTTCACCTGAAGAGTTCTGACAAACAGGACGAAACAATTTTGTAGACAAATTGGTGTGGCATAGAGGTAACACTGATAGGCAGATTTTTTTTTTTTTGGTTTGGAGCATGATTGGCAGGTCTTCCGGGGATTGAGATTTTCTTTACAAACTTGTCTTATTTCCGAACCTTTAAAAATAGAAATAATAATAAGTAAAAAAATATAGACGACAATTATGATATTGGAAATGTGACTGTCATTTTCTTCATCTTGGAACCATTCCAATACGGTTACAGCAAACCATGGATCATCGGTGTAAATTCTTGAGTTTCCTGGACAGTTTTGAGCCAACATAACTATTAGATAAGATTAACACTTGATATTTACTTAAAAAAAGGAACGGAATACCCAGAATCAATACAATATCAATATTGTACTTGAATTAAAAAAGTCGCACATTCACAGGGATGCGGTCAGGGCGACCGCGAACAGAACTTAGCCTCCAATGTGACGTGCACTATGGGAAATAGAAGGCGACCGGAAGTGGGAACAGGTAGTTCCCGCCTAAACGGAAAGGTAAACAAAGTACAGCTGGTCTCAGGCAACTAGATCTACCCGGAATCAAGGCATCTTTTCCGAACGCGGTCTCTGGGACCGCAAGCAGAACTTAGCCTCCAATGCCAGGTGCACTATGGGAAATAGAAGGCAACCGGAAGTGGGAACAGGTAGTTCCCGCCTAAACGGAAAGGTATACAAAGTACAGCTGGTCTCAGGCAACTAGATCTACCCGGAATCAAGGCATCTTTTCCTAGCGCGGTCTCTGGGACCGCAAGCAGAACTTAGCCTCCAATGCCAGGTGCACTATGGGAAATAGAAGGCAACCGGAAGTGGGAACAGGTAGTTCCCGCCTAAACGGAAAGGTAAACAAAGTACAGCTGGTCTCAGGCAACTAGATCTACTCGGAATCAAGGCATCTTTTCCGAGCGCGGTCTCTGGGACCGCAAGCAGAACTTAGCCTCCAATGCCAAGTGCACTATGGGAAATAGAAGGCAACCGGAAGTGGGAACAGGTAGTTCCCGCCTAAACGGAAAGGTAAACAAAGTACAGCTGGTCTCAGGCAACTAGATCTACTCGGAATCAAGGCATCTTTTCCGAGCGCGGTCTCTGGGACCGCAAGCAGAACTTAGCCTCCAATGCCAGGTGCACTATGGGAAATAGAAGGCAACCGGAAGTGGGAACAGGTAGTTCCCGCCTAAACGGAATGGTAAACAAAGTTCAGCTGGTCTCAGGCAACTAGATCTACTCGGAATCAAGGCAACTTTTCCGAGTCAGGTCTCTGGGACCGCAAGCCTGTGGTTAAAGGTTAACATGACAATCCGAATACGAATACATTCATATTCAAAAGTATGAATTCGAATACATTCATATTTGCAAGTGTGAATCTATTCGGATTCATACCTATGAATTCAAATAATTTCGCATTCACATCTATGATTACGAATCCATTCACATCCATGATTACGAATCCATTCACATCCATGATTACGAATCCATTCACATCCATGATTACGAATCCATTCACATCTATGATTACGAATCCATTCACATCCATGATTACGAATCCATTCACATCCATGATTACGAATCCATTCACATCCATGATTACGAATCCATTCATATCTATGATTACGAATCCATTCACATCCATGATTACGAATCCATTCACATCCATGATTACGAATCCATTCACATCTATGATTACGAATCCATTCACATCTATGATTACGAATCCATTCACATCTATGATTACGAATCCATTCACATCCATGATTACGAATCCATTCACATCTATGATTACGAATCCATTCACATCTATGATTACGAATCCATTCACATCCATGATTACGAATCCATTCACATCTATGATTACGAATCCATTCACATCCATGATTACGAATCCATTCACATCCATGATTACGAATCCATTCACATCTATGATTACGAATCCATTCATATCCATGATTACGAATCCATTCATATCTATGATTACGAATCCATTCACATCTATGATTACGAATCCATTCACATCCATGATTACGAATCCATTCACATCCATGATTACGAATCCATTCACATCTATGATTACGAATCCATTCACATCTATGATTACGAATCCATTCATATCTATGATTACGAATCCATTCACATCTATGATTACGAATCCATTCACATCCATGATTACGAATCCATTCACATCCATGATTACGAATCCATTCACATCTATGATTACGAATCCATTCACATCTATGATTACGAATCCATTCACATCCATGATTACGAATCCATTCACATCCATGATTACGAATCCAATCACATCCATGATTACGAATCCATTCATATCTATGATTACGAATCCATTCACATTTATGATTACGAATCCATTCACATCCATGATTACGAATCCATTCACATCCATGATTACGAATCCATTCACATCCATGATTACGAATCCATTCACATCTATGATTACGAATCCATTCACATCTATGATTACGAATCCATTCACATCTATGATTACGAATCCATTCACATCCATGATTACGAATCCATTCACATCTATGATTACGAATCCATTCACATCTATGATTACGAATCCATTCACATCCATGATTACGAATCCATTCACATCTATGATTACGAATCCATTCACATCTATGATTACGAATCCATTCACATCTATGATTACGAATCCATTCACATCCATGATTACGAATCCATTCACATCCATGATTACGAATCCAATCACATCCATGATTACGAATCCATTCATATCTATGATTACGAATCCATTCACATTTATGATTACGAATCCATTCACATCCATGATTACGAATCCATTCACATCCATGATTACGAATCCATTCACATCCATGATTACGAATCCATTCACATCTATGATTACGAATCCATTCACATCTATGATTACGAATCCATTCACATCTATGATTACGAATCCATTCACATCCATGATTACGAATCCATTCACATCTATGATTACGAATCCATTCACATCTATGATTACGAATCCATTCACATCCATGATTACGAATCCATTCACATCTATGATTACGAATCCATTCACATCTATGATTACGAATCCATTCACATCTATGATTACGAATCCATTCACATACATGATTACGAATCCATTCACATCCATGATTACGAATCCAATCACATCCATGATTACGAATCCATTCATATCTATGATTACGAATCCATTCACATTTATGATTACGAATCCATTCACATCCATGATTACGAATCCATTCACATCCATGATTACGAATCCATTCACATCCATGATTACGAATCCATTCACATCTATGATTACGAATCCATTCACATCTATGATTACGAATCCATTCACATCTATGATTACGAATCCATTCACATCCATGATTACGAATCCATTCACATCTATGATTACGAATCCATTCACATCTATGATTACGAATCCATTCACATCCATGATTACGAATCCATTCACATCTATGATTACGAATCCATTTGAATTCACACTAGGATTCACTGAAAAATTTAATAGAAAAGACAGATGTAAACAATTGAATGTCTGTCTGTACCAGTGTTGGGCAAAAATTATTCAGAATGATGAATAATGATTAATGAATAAATGTATTATTTCATTCATGAATGAAGAATAATTACTTTTATTCATTATTCGTTATTCTGTGAATGAAGTTTGTTTTATTCACAAATTATTCGAATGATCATTCAGAATAAACATGTTTTAGTGAATAACGATAGATTTATTATAATGTTGGCAGCCAGAGTAGGATAATTCAGTAGACCAACTAGAAATAAATAATAACGATTGATGAATAATGAATGATGAATAACGAATATTGAATAACGAATAATTCTGTGAATAATTCATGATGTACTGTGTGAAGAAGATAATTCAGTGAATTATTCATCATTCACTAAAATAATTTATTCGAATGATCATTCGTATAATAATTTATTCGAATAGTGCCCAACACTGGTCTGTACCTCGCTACAGGTCGAGTTTTGGGTGTTATTGAGTTTTCGAATGCTTATTTATTGGCGACAAACTAAGTTTGAGGAGAAACTTGTTAGAAAAAACTATTCAAACTTAATTAAAATAGGTACTTATTTGCATTGGAAAAAAATCGTTTAAAAAAATGTTGCGTTCACGCAACTTGGGGGCATGTTGGTTAAACATGTTGTTTATGATTGTGATCACTCTACCATTTTTTATATGGTTTAGAGTGGACCACTGGCGGTGAAGGACTGCAGAGATTTGTACATAGGTTAAATTGGAAATCAGGATTTATTTAAATAATGCATAATTCTATGACCCCCTCCATAGAATTATTGAGCCAAAACTCAGGAACAATTTAGGGTTAGTGTATTACTTAAATTTTGATTATGGGTAAATGATGAGCTGCTTGGATGAGATGAGATGGTTGGTTGGTTGTGATGAGATGGTTTGCTGGATCTTTAGAATGGTGAGATTAAGAAAGGTACCTTGAGGTGTCTTGAGAATAGTTTGTGCTTAAGCACTCCCTGCTATTTGCTGTGTTTTCCTTCTTGCTTCTCCAAATCATGGTGGGCTGGCCAACTCCAGCTGCTGCTCCCCTTGCTCGGCCTTTGAGGCTTAGATGTTTACTCCTCCATAATTGGTGCATAAAACTTGGGGAGAAACTTGGGCTTAGATGCTCCAGACTCGCTGCTTTGTCTAGGCGACTATATCTTCGAACTTGTCTTTGCGTGCAGATTCGTACTGCCGCGGGCAAAAAGTTCCCGGGCACACCGCTAGGTGGCAGCACCTGACGGGGTAACCTTCGTTGAGCGGTGTTTCGCGAACACATATTATTAGGAAGGCTAGCGACATATCGAACCCATGTCGGATTCTTCGCTATAAAATATTGTCTCTTTAATATTATTAATAAACTTGCTAATTATGAACTATTAGTAAGAAATTATATTTCTGAAACATTAATTAGAGATACGGGAATGAAATAAATAACCTTGATATAGTAGTGAATAAGATTAATTAATTAAAATTAAGAAGTTTCTTTATCAGAGTTCGGCCTTGACTTTGCTCTGATTAGGAAATAACTGTTTAAAGGAGGAAAGTACTAATTTAAACCCAACTAAGAAGAAGATAGAACTCAGAGAGCATCCTTAATGTTATCTCTTCAAGATTCAAAGCTATTTCTAAACTCTAGAGTTCAGTGATTTCACGGATAGAAATAGTTCCAGGGGAGTTGGGAATAGAGTTTCTACAACAGCTCTTCAAACTGGTCCCTCCTTTCAAAGTCAGATTTACAGGAACTGCCTCATCTTACTGAGTTCCTATTATAATATATAGGGTGTCCCGATTTTAAATGGCAAAACTTCAGGAGCATGTAGGGGACCAAAAAACTAAGACAAAAAGTCCTTTAGAGATTTGCACGTTTTTGCTTCGTTTTGGAGAAAATCGCAAAACAAAAAAAAAAAAAAAAAAAAAAAACAAGTTCTCATTGTCGTACTTACTTATTTAAATGTTCAATGGACAAAAATTGTCATTGCGAAGTATAATTTATTTAATTTCGCCTCTATCCTGTAGGATCATTGGCAGTTGTCAAGTAGGTAAAATAAGAAATAGTTGATAACTAAATAATATTGAAGGAAGATTAAAGTAAAATGATCATGGAATAAATAAGAATAGCAATTATGATAATAATAAAATATCAATTATTTAGAATAATAATTATAATAAATAACTCAAATATGATAAAAAATATGGAGAAAAAAGAATATATCTGATAATAATTTAATGAATGTTGGTTTAAAAAAATAATTAAAAAAAAAAAAAATTGAAGTTATAATTTTGAATACAAGTCGGTTTGTCTTAAAAATTTGAAGTTTTTTTATGTTCTGTTCATTATCTCCAAGAATTTCTTCAATGGAAGATCCGATACCCTGGGATTGTCTTATGGTAGAGTAGTTCCTGCAATGAAACAATTTATTGCGAATTGTTTCAAGAAACCGATTACTAAAATTCTATCTCTTGATGCTGATATAGTTTTCGTGAAAGGTTTCAGCAAAGGTAATGCTTTAGAAGCGGTGCGAGAGTATGCGCGCCGATTCACAAAGAGAAGAGTGCTTAATCCTCGAGTTTTTTAATAGACTACGAGAGACTTCTTACTTCATAATGAAGGCTACCAATTCCAGGAAGCATTAAGAGCAGATCGTCGGAGAGTCCAACACCTGCATTAGGAATATCGGAGCAGGCAATATGGCGAACATTGAAAGGTGATAATCGCAACCCGTACCATCTTCAAATTTTGCAGAATTTATTACTTCAAATAATGAAAATCTATTGAATTTTAATAATAGGGATGGGAACCTTGAAGCAGGAAGTTTATTCAGTGTCAATAGACTCAAGAGAGGAATTAAGAGATAGAATCTTAGATGAAGTGCACCAAATATCATCAGAACAGTGTTTAGGTCCAATTTATCAAGTCACTGCTAGATGTAATGATTGAGTATCAGCAAGATGGCAACATTTATTAACTAAAATAAATAGATGATAACATAAAAAAAATGAGAATAAATAAAATACCCCAGTCTCTCGTAGTCTATTAAAAGTTATGTAAAATACTCGTAGATTAATCACTTGTAGCGGAGCATGTTTTAAATTCCGCGTGAGAAAAGCCCGCTGCACTAAAGTTTTAATGGAGCTTTCCCGCGGGAATAATTT
This sequence comes from Gonocerus acuteangulatus, assembly GCA_946811695.1. Classification (NCBI taxonomy): domain Eukaryota; kingdom Metazoa; phylum Arthropoda; class Insecta; order Hemiptera; family Coreidae; genus Gonocerus; species Gonocerus acuteangulatus. The sequence goes on along the minus strand of OX328123.1, from coordinate 3,539,767 downwards.
TTACCGTTAGAGTTTGTGAGTTAGTATCCAGATAGTGAGGAGATAACCGGAGGATTCGGCATCTCAGCAGTTCAAGCCAAGTGTCGTTCTCCTAGCATTCCGTGTCCAGCTACCTGCTCCGAGAGAACCACCGAAACCGGACCAACATCTCGGTATACTAGGATTTATCCGCAAGTACTGAACTTGTTTACTAGATTTAAGGCAGCATGCGATAACCCTAGGTTACCTTCTCGGTACAAGCAGTACCAGCGAGATCCAAGCTCCCGGCTACCAACTCTCCGCATGGAGATCTACACATCAGCCTAAGTGACGTCATTCCCTTCTACTGATCTCTTATAATTTATGAACACTTTTTATTTATGAACAATTATTTATTTCATTTATTTATTGACAGTCGTCATATTATTTATTTATTTATTGAAGTTTAGTTTTATTATTTTAATTATTCAAGAGGAATATATTAATTATTTTATGAACACGCCTATTATTTAATAAAGACATAAAGACAGCTTTAACTAGACATGCCATCACAGACGGACATGACTTTGGTTTTGACCTATACTCCATCCTTTCCACTGAATCCAACGAAGACAAACGCCTCCTTTCCGAATCAATTTTTATCCACCTAGAAAATAACCCAGTTAATGACAAAATTGACAAAGAAGTCATCTCCTCTACCTACTCCAACATCTTCCATTTATTAAAAACTCCATCCAAATCCCCTATACCGCCTGCAATATAGCCCTTTATACCTGCCTCCCTTTCCATTAACACAACATTTTATGACTTTATGACCCCTTACTGTACTTCGCCGCTTTCGCCGCTCTTTCTTTCATCTTCTATATTCTCTGTCCATTGGGTGGTCCAGAACCCCCCCCCCCCCCCCTTCACCAACTCCTTTCTTCCTATGTTTCCCTGTATTAACTGTCAGAAATGATCCCGCATTTGTGAGGAATAGTTCTCTATCTTCCCATCGGTAAGCCCATATTGTTATTCTTATATCTAATCTAATATGTAATCTGTTATTCTTATATCTGTTTTCCTAATAATCGAAACACATTGGTATCCTAGAGCACATTGTTCTTCTATATATTATGTTCTAGCATTTTATGTTTTGTCTTTTTCCATATATATATGTATGTATATATGTATGTGTATTTGTGTATGTAGGCATATATATATATATATATATATATATATATATATATATATATATATATATATATATATATATATATATGTATATTTCAGTATTACATCCGTCCTACTTGTTTTTTACAGCCCTGATGAAGGCTTGAAGTTCAAGCCGAAACGTCGGCACAATAAAACCATTTTTATGATAAAATGTAGTATTATTAAATAGCAGTGACCGAACCCCGACAATCCCTACCTTGCATCATCTACGGTCAACGATCTCCTCTCAAACTATTATTTATTTATTCATTGTTGGGACCTTCTGACCAATATACAGACAATTAATTAACCCCAACACACTCTTCTATTTGTGAATCGGCGCGCATTCTTTCGCACCGCTTCTAAAGCATTACCGTTGCAGAAACCGTACACGAAAACTATATCAGCATCAAGAGATAGAATTTTAGTAATTGGTTTCTTGAAATAATTCGCAATGACAATTTTTTTTCATTAAACATTTAAAAACGTGAGTACAAAAAGAGAATACTTGTCTCGCTTCTTTTTTTGGTGTTTTTCTCCAATTCGAAGGAAACACGAGCAAATCTCTAAAGGACTTTTTGTCTTAGTTTTTTAGACCCCTACACGTTCCTGAATTTTCGCCATCTAAATTCGGGACACCCTATATATACTGTAATTTTTCGAAAGCTTAACATGAACAGCTATTTTTCCTTTACAATTTCGTGAAAAATTTAAATAATGACTTGGGCCAGATTCTTAGGTTACGGCCTTTTTTCACCCTTTCTTCTAAACATGATAAGGAGGCCCGGTGGTCGCGAGCGTTAAGGCGTAAGCATTTAACACTCCGTGGGTTCGATTCCCACTAGGGATGGTGGCTTTTCTTTAGAAAAAAGAAAAGACATCAGCCCTATTCTGGCTAGAAAAGGGTGGTAACCTATAGATAACCCGTCCTAAAATTCGTAGTTAATAAAAATGGACGTTAAAATTTAATAATAATAATAATAAACATGATAATGATGCGCGGGTCTGTTTGCGAAGAGCACATCCAGTTACTTTGAAGTATCTATCGTGATTTTAAACAGTGATTTTGGTACTTACGGATTACCTTATAGTCTCTTTGCAGGTTATCTATTACTTATTTACAAGTTATCTAAGGTTAGAAACCATATTATATAAATATAGTAATGAAAAGTATTTACTACTATATTTATATACCTAGTTCTAACTAACCCTTAGATAACTTGTATTTGTAAGTAATACTTTTGTGGAGATGTATTGACTGGACAGGCGGCCACTGACAGACCAATGAGAAGCAACCGGGAACAGCCAATATGAACGAGCGCTCGGCCGAGCATTCCCGACTCTGACCGAGGCACCCCGACCTCGGCCTATGAATAGGGGCGTTCCTGCTGGTCAGAACTAATTCTACTCCGGCGCTCTCTCAAGGACACACTAGCAGCTCTCACAAGACCAGACTCCAGCCAGCCATGCACTCAGGACCAAGCAACCGGCGCTCCAGCAAGGCCTGGCTACCTGCTCTACCTCTCGCTCGGGACAAAGTACGAAGCCGCCGCCTCGATGTACCCAGTGGTGAAGCCAGCCTCCAGTCACTACACTCCCGACTCCTACTCCCTCAACTCTAGTAACCTAGTATGCTTATTTATTCCCTTATCCCTCTCACTCCCGCTTCGAGGAACGGTTATGGCTCAGTACCGAACACCTTCTCCCTGACTCAGTGGAACTGCTAAGGCCTAGTACCTAGTCGGTATCCCCCAGGTTCAAGGAAGCGCCCTTACCGGGACACAGTACTTACCTGGCTACCTTCTCCCGACACATCCTTCCCATCCGCTACACTTTCACGGGTGTAAAACGCAAAAGAAAATAAGCAGAATATATTTCAGCAAGCAATATTTATTAATAAACAGGTTAATATTATTATAAATTAATGGTAATTGTGAAGTTTAGGGGTTTCCTCACCGATTTTTTGTCTGGTGGTTCTATAACGTATTTATATTTTATATTTATCACGCATTATGTGCATACATGCCATGCGTTTCCGCTCGCTACGCTCACTGCTTTATTTCTATAATGTTTATTTATATAAATTTCATTCACATTGCGTATAAATAAATATTTTTTTGAATATTTGGAATACTACTTTTTCTTTTTTTTTTTTTTTCTTACGGCACATCGACAACTAGGGCATTAGCGCCGACATCCAGGGTACAGCAAGAAATTTTCCCAACGAGCCGTGGGGTGAAAATATGTATGTATATATATATATATATATATATATATATATATATATATACATATTAATTTATCATTGATAAATTAATCAAAATCATTAATGATGAATTATAACAGGTTGAACCTATTGAAACATTTTTATCAGCTAAAAAAACCTAAAATTGATGTTTAAATAAAATCCCAAAAAGACCTATTATGCCTGTTGCACAAATCTAATTGGATGCTTTTATAATACCAACCAAGGTGATGAATAACCCTTTAAAGCTCCAAAAAGTAAGTAAAAAAAAGTAGAGAACAGAATACTGTTATTGGAAATAATATAGCTCATAAGTTAAAATATATTCCGGGTTTAACTGAAAAAATAAAGAAAGGTTTAAAGAAGTATGACCATACTAATTTAAAGATTGGTCTTTATAATGATAAAAAAAGAACAAATGCATTAAGTAATATGAAAGACAAAATAAATAGTATAAATAAACAAAATACAATTTATCAAATAAATTGCAAGGAATGCATAGATAAATGTTATATAGGTGAAACTTCCCAAAATTGCAAGGAATGCATGGACAAATGTTATATAGGTGAAACTTCCCAAAATTGCAAGGAATGCATGGACAAATGTTATATAGGTGAAACTTCCCAAAATTGCAAGGAATGCATGGACAAATGTTATATAGGTGAAACTTCCCAAAATTGCAAGGAATGCATGGACAAATGTTATATAGGTGAAACTTCCCAAAATTGCAAGGAATGCATGGACAAATGTTATATAGGTGAAACTTCCCAAAATTGCAAGGAATGCATGGACAAATGTTATATAGGTGAAACTTCCCAAAATTGCAAGGAATGCATGGACAAATGTTATATAGGTGAAACTTCCCAAAATTGCAAGGAATGCATGGACAAATGTTATATAGGTGAAACTTCCCAAAATTGCAAGGAATGCATGGACAAATGTTATATAGGTGAAACTTCCCAAAATTGCAAGGAATGCATGGACAAATGTTATATAGGTGAAACTTCCCAAAATTGCAAGGAATGCATGGACAAATGTTATATAGGTGAAACTTCCCAAAATTGCAAGGAATGGATGGACAAATGTTATATAGGTGAAACTTCCCAAAATTGCAAGGAATGGATGGACAAATGTTATATAGGTGAAACTTCCCAAAATTGCAAGGAATGCATGGACAAATGTTATATAGGTGAAACTTCCCAAAATTGCAAGGAATGCATGGACAAATGTTATATAGGTGAAACTTCACAAAATTGCAAGGAATGCATGGACAAATGTTATATAGGTGAAACTTCCCAAAATTGCAAGGAATGCATGGACAAATGTTATATAGGTGAAACTTCCCAAAATTGCAAGGAATGGATGGACAAATGTTATATAGGTGAAACTTCCCAAATTTAAAAAATAGGCTAAAAGAACACATTTCTAATTGTAATAATAGTAAAAATATCAATACTACAGCATTGGCAACAGAGTTGGGCAAACGTTAGCGCGCGCTAAAAGCTGATACCTCTCCGCTAATTTAGCGAAACTGTAGAAAGCCAGCGCTAATAATTAGCGGTTAGCGGCGGCAATGCGCTAACCGCTAATCTATTTATAAAATATCGTAATTGCTAATAGCTTAAGCTATAGTTACAACTTGTAACTATAGCTTAAGCTATTAGCAATTACGATATTTCATAAATAGATTAGCGGTTAGCGCACTGCCGCCGCTAACCGCTAATTATTAGCGCTGGCTTTCTACAGTTTCGCTAAATTAGCGGAGAGGTATCAGCTTTTAGCGCGCGCTAACGTTTGCCCAACTCTGATTGGCAAATCATGCTTTCACAAAACAACATAAGTTTGATTATGATAATGTAAAAAATTTAAAAACTGTTAATGATAATAAATCTAGGAAATTAACTGAATCCATTTACATAACTAAAAATATCAATAGAACCATTAATTTCAAAACAGATGTTAAAGGTATAGGACAACATTATGTTGACATCTACTATATATTTGTCAAATACCACTCACTCACTCACTCATCTATCAACACCCAGCCCAAACCGCTCGATAGAAAATTTTGAAATTTTGCATGGACACTCCCTATATAACGTAGGCGCTCGCTAAGAAAGGATTTTTTGATATTCGTATTTTTAAGCATTTTTAGGGGGGTTTAAAGTTTGAGTTGGTTAGAGAAAGGTTACATTATCTATCTCATAGTTTTATTTCTAATTGAGGTTAATTTCAACTATGATGGCAGACCTTGAATTACTAGAAATTAACTGTCCCTCATAGAGTTTTAATTGCGTTTCTTTTCTGCCTGTTCCCGTCAGATAGGCTTGTCATATTTTTGGAGAGTTAAACCGAGACACATTAATATGGGATGGCCATACCAGGGGGGGGGGATAAAAAGAGTACAAATTATAAGCAGATTGGTTGGTGAGTTTTAAGCCTAGCAACTAACGGGAAGGGGGAATCCTAAGCTGTTAGTCTACCCAAACCTTAAAAATAAGAACGGAACTTTTTTTGCTACTTGATTTTCTTAAAAAAATCTCGTTTACAGTTAGATTACTTTTGATTTCTTTGACACTGTGAGCAGTAGTAAAAATGTTAATTGTAGAAAAGTAACCGATTTAAAAAAGATTCTTATAAACATGAATTCATTACTTTTTACATCTTACAGCCTTTTCCTGGACATTGATAAAACTGGGCGGGACACCGAAACAATTGCCAAATACCGGGACAGTCCCGGTCAAACCGTGATGTATGGCATATCCTTAGGTTTTCCAGGTGAGGTAATAATATCCGGAACCCTTGCACAGCCTCCTCCTCTATAACCTTGGTAATACTCGTAAATATATTGGGTGTTACCATATGACTTCTTGGAAACAAACTTTTAAATTTTAACGCCCATTGAATAAAATATAGAATGACGGGAACCGTGCTGTAATAAACTGCACAGAATTGTATAGTAACGTAATTTTACTGAAACATTATTTAACGCAATAAAATAACTACTTATCTGCCGTGACGAAGCACGGGTATTCAGCTAGTAACTACTTATCTGCCATGGGGAAGCACGGGAAATCAGCTAGTAACTACTTATCTGCCGTGACGAAGCACGGGAAGTCAGCTAGTAACTACTTATCTGCCGTGACGAAGCAGGGGGATTCAGCTAGTAGTTAATAAAATTAATTTCTGATGACATTGTAATAGATTCCTTTCACAGTTTAAATATCTTGGTTACATCCCTCAGTGTATTCTATATTAAATATTGTAATAAAAATAATGTTAAGTAATGATTAATCAAAATATCTGTGATATGTCATACATAAATTATTATACATTTTAATCAATTGAAATTTAATGTTTTAATGTAATTTTAGTTATACAAAAATATAGTAGGCCTAAGTATGTTGATAAGGTCTTCTAATATGGCTGGGAGATAATGAATGTTTATAATTGGTCTTGATTTGTAATTTACTTGGTTCCTTTTAGGAATCATTTTTGTTGATTTTATGACGTTTAAATGTAATATTATTTATTGACAGGACATGGTGAGTTTAAAATGAAGGTAATAAAATGTAGTAAATGGTTTTAGATGATGTAATATCTTGGTTAATGGTAATTATAAAGCGTGCTTTCTGCAGTATCTAGTAATTAATATACTATTGTAGATCTCCTGAAGATGGACGAATAGTCCGAAACGTTGTGATGTTAAAATAAAAGTAATGTTTGGAGCTTTGAAGGGTTATTCCTCACCTTGGTTGGTATTATTAATTAATACTCTTTATCTAGTCATCAAAAAAATCATACTAATTAGATGCTTATTTTAACCTGAAAATCCGGTCCGTACTAATGACATATCGGATAGAAGCGAGATATATACATTACAATGCTCAGAAAAACGCGCTCATTCGCAAGGAAAACTCTATTACAACCACGTTTCTCGTTTACTTACTCAATTTTTTTTTTATTATACATTAAAATTAAAGTAATATAACTACAATACAAATTACTAATCGACTTACCTGTAGAGCTAGACTCTAAATATGAAAATATAAAACAATAATAGAAAAAATCAGTAGAAATAGATACAGTGTTTTTAAAACTGTTACAGATCCCGGGAGAGTTTCTGCCGGCGGCTCAGCGTCCTGCAACTATTAGGTATGTAGATATTAAATCATTTATTTATATATATATACATATATATATATATATATATATATATATATATATATATATATATATATATATGTATATATATATATATATTAATACATATATACACCCACACACATACATACATATATAAGAAAAGAAATTGTACCATGTAAAAGGTTAAACATGAATATCCTGCGGTATTGGGTGATGTGGCCAAGTAAAGCCAGCCCCAAGCAGTTTGCCAAGAATACTAAAGTAACTCGGCAACGAACTTAAAACTTCCAAAAAGTAAGAAATGCGGACGAAAGTTCAAGAGGTTAAAGCCAGAGAAGGCCCACTCTTAGAAATGGCGGTTAATCTTAAAGCAGGGGGGAGGGGGGTTAATGGAGGCAGAAATTCAAGATATATTCCCACTAAATTCTGAATACACGCTGTCCAAGTAATGAGAAAGATCTCGTGTGTAATTATCAGACACGAGTCTGTTAGATATTGGTATTTTTTGGGTGGTTTACTCAAGAAATAAAATATTATATTGCTTTTAACTAGTGCTGGGCAAAACTAACGTTAGTTTAATAAAGTAACGTTAGTTCATACAATCTGAAAATAAACTCACGCTATATTATTAGTTTTAGTTTAGTTTTCGATTTTTAAAATTATTATGTTATTATTATATTAATCATGTGCTGGAGTATTTTCTTAATAAATAGTTAATACTTAATATTGGTTTTTAGTATGGTAATTAGTTTAATTTAAGCAAAAGTAACCTTAATTTATGACTTTTGTTTAGTTTTAGTTTTTAATTCACTAATTAGTTTATTGCATACTTTGATTCAGGACAAGGGTAAAAAAATAAATATAGGTATATGTATTTTTTTTTTAATTTTGTCCCCCTCAAAAGTGTCTGCCTTATTTATTATTCTTCTAAATAAAAATTTGTTTTGGGGAAATGTTTTTTAGCACCTTTCCCTATTGTATTATTTAGATTGTGCTAAACATGTTGAGTTGTTTAAAATACTACAGGATAGAGTTTATTTATGAAATAATTTGTGTATGAAGTTCTTGTAGGTCGTGTGGAATAGGGCAAACGATTTCCGCTTAGGATATTGTCAGTTCTTGTAGGTCGTGTGGAATAGGACAAACGATTTCCGCTTAGGATATTGTCAGTTCTTGTAGGTCGTGTGGAATAGGACAAATGATTTCCGCTTAGGATATTGTCAGTTCTTGTAGGTCGTGTGGAATAGGACAAACGATTTCCGCTTAGGATATTGTCAGTTCTTGTAGGTCGTGTGGAATAGGACAAACGATTTCAGCTTAGGATATTGTCAGTTCTTGTAGGTCGTGTGGAATAGGGCAAACGATTTCCGCTTAGGATATTGTCAGTTCTTGTAGGTCGTGTGGAATAGGGCAAACGATTTCCGCTTAGGATATTGTCAGTTCTTGTAGGTCGTGTGGAATAGGACAAACGATTTCCGCTTAGGATATTGTCAGTTCTTGTAGGTCGTGTGGAATAGGGCAAACGATTTCCGCTTAGGATATTGTCAGTTCTTGTAGGTCGTGTGGAATAGGACAAACGATTTCCGCTTAGGATATTGTCAGTTCTTGTAGGTCGTGTGGAATAGGACAAACGATTTCCGCTTAGGATATTGTCAGTTCTTGTAGGTCGTGTGGAATAGGGCAAACGATTTCCGCTTAGGATATTGTCAGTTCTTGTAGGTCGTGTGGAATAGGGCAAACGATTTCCGCTTAGGATATTGTCAGTTCTTGTAGGTCGTGTGGAATAGGGCAAACGATTTCCGCTTAGGATATTGTCAGTTCTTGTAGGTCGTGTGGAATAGGGCAAACGATTTCCGCTTAGGATATTGTTAGTTTCCTCTTTTGTTGCAATAAACTTTCTTGTCTTTAAAATTTTATTTTGTATTTTTCACGAAAGATCAAAACCTACCGACAACTAGTTCTACTCCTTTACTAATGGCACTAGAGATACGAAAGGAACCGCACTAAGATGACGCAGTTCCTGCGAATCGGACCTTTTTGAATAATGTTCTTAGAATGTTCCTAACACTTTTTGTGGTAATCATTCAGAGCGGAGGAATGAATGAAATATGGCGATAGATTCAGACCGTCTATCGGGAAACTGTTTCTCATCTGATATTCCTTATTGATTCCACTCCAACGCCTCCTGTAAATGGTCCGTTTTGGCGGGAACAGGATATCTGGCGCGAGTCCAGAACAAAACATGACCCTGTCCTATCTTGAAAACACCTCGTGAATCGATAGCATCAGTTAGTTTGACCTAAAAGAAATATAGGTCAGAAACTAAAGTATTTCTTCTTGCTTACTTCTGCGTATAACATAATTTCTAACTCTAATGGAATAACAAAAAATTCAAAAACAATATTATTCTAAAACCCGTGGCCGCGTAAATATAGCGAATTTCTCATAAATATGAATTGCAACTTCTAGGTTTGTTCAATATAAGGGTGCCCATATACGGCGAGGAATATCTCAAGATTTGGACTGCGCAGCCCAAATCTTGAGATAAACCGTGAACGAGACAGGCTTGAGATCAGAGGTTAACTGTACAGTCCATCGAAGTGGAATGATATAACCAATAGATTAACTGTACAGTCCAATGAGGCCGGGACTGTGCAGGCCAGGCCTGATGTGTGTGGACAAGAGGGTATTTGCTTCACCTTCAGTGGGTTTACTATTACTGGACTGTGCAGTCCCTGCCTTGAGGTTTTATAACTTATCGTGTGTGTGCTAAACCTGTTCAGTCCAAACCTTGAGGCCAAACTGTACAGTCTCTGCCTTCAGGTTTATTTACTTATCCTGTGTGTGCTAGACCTGTTCAGTCCAAACCTTGAGGCCAAACTGTACAGTCTCTGCCTTGAGGTTTATTAACTTATCGTGTGTGTGCTAAACCTGTTCGGGGATCAAGCATACTGCTAAAAAGTGACAGAAACACTAAGCTGACCCCTTAGGGATTGTTAAACCCTAGCGGGCGCAGACTTTCTGAAAGACAGCAGACATACAGACAAAAATTCTAAATCATTGTTTTGGGTACTATTGCGTTGATAAAGGCCCCCAATATTATTTTTCCTCATATATCTTTCATGTACAGACAGCGATACGTTAGAATTTTATTATATTTATAAAATATATTTAAACCGTAATTAATTATAGTCATAATCTAGAAAATGTGTTAACCAATATGCTGGTAACTAGTAACCAATATTGGTTCATCGACCCTGGAATGGTGAAGGAACTGAGAACAATTTCTGGTTCCTTTAATATTTAACTCTATAACTGGAAGGTATCTCTAATATCTCGGGGAACCTCTTCTCTCTCTTATCGGCAAAACCTTTTCTCTCTAATATTGCTCTCATTTCCTCTACTACTCTTCAATGAGCTCAGGGTTTTTATTCGGAAGTGGCGGTTATTGGTGTCGTTAGCGTCGATATATCAATAATACTCGTTATTATTATATATTTACGTTGCCTGCCTGGAACGAAGACGATTGATAATTTTAGATATTTATATGAGAACAACAGTTCTGGAAAAGAATTCGAAATGAACAGGTTTTTTTAGTTATTTGAGGAACGCAGACGACTGGCTCCATGAAATGTTTTACAAATAAACTTTACTTCAAAACATAATAATAAACACAGATATTAAAAACAAAACGAAAGAAAAAAAAGCCTAATACAACAAAACTAATTTTAGAACTGAGAAACAAAGGAAGTAAGGAATCAGGAACATTTTTATAAAGAACAGCTGCTTTAATTAATTAATCTATATCGAAAAATTCATGGGAAAAATTACATTCATATTGTCTATTTACTTTTTATCATTCTTCTTCGTTCTTTTTGTTTTTCGATCTTGCCTCTACTGCAGAAAGTTATTATTTTCTTTACTTCCAGAGCTTTCCATTATAACAATGTATCTACAGTAGAACCTCTCATATCCGACCATAACGGGACCGGGCAATGGTCGGAACGGATATCGGGAGAAACTACAAAAAACGCCTTTCAAAGTTATAAAAACAGCTATAATGTACAGTAGATACATTTCTAAAGATGAACAAAATTTAAGCCAACCTTATTTAAAGAATTCAGTTATGGATTTTTGTTTTAATATTGTTAATCTTGACTTTGCGGAAGTGTCCCTCCACTTTTTTGTCTACACTACATCCATTGGGATTGCATTTGGATGTTGCTCGATGTATTTCATCGCGAATGACTCGCTACGTCATCACTGGTGGTTTTGTCTTCATCCGAGTCGATTTCTTCTTAACTGTAGTTGAGTACGGTGAATCAAAGACGGTCGGATATCGGGAGGAGTCGGTTATGGGAAGGTCTATGAGAGGTTCTACTGTACTATATATTTGTCAAATACCACTCACTCACTCACTCACTCACTCCCTCACTCGCTCACTCACTCACTGACCAATCATCGCCCAGCCCAAACCACTTTACAGAAAATTTTTGCGCGGACACTCCATTTAGAACGTTAAAACTCGCTAAGGAAGGATATTCGAATTTTTAAGTATGTTTAGAGGGGTTTGAATTTTTATTTGGTTAGAAAGCAGGCAAGCCTAGGCAGCATGCGTTGTTAGTACGATAACAGAAAATCTGTTACCGTACTGTATCTATTTCATAGTATTATTTTTATTTCATTTCAACTATGATGGCAGACCTTGAATTACTAGATACGATGCGATAGGCGTAACCTCTATGTCCCTCATAGAGTTTACGCTATACCTGGTGATGGTCCATCCGTGGTTATAATATCCCGAACCCTTGCACAGCCTCATCACCCATCAGCATACCCAGTCAGTACACGTCTTGATAATGCTCGCAAATATAATGGGTGTTTCGAAATGACATCTTAGAAACATAAATTTTTAAATTTTAACGTCCATTTATTATTGACAACGAATTTTAACCTGTACTTGTTATAATTCTGTTACGGGTAACCTATAGATAACGGGTTATCTCTAGGTTATCTGTTTCTTGACACTGTTCGGGACGCCCTAATGTCCAGAAACATTATACTTTGATTACTTATCAATTGATGAATATCATATAGTATGACGGGGACCGTGATATAATAAACTGCATAAAATTATGTAGTAGCGTTAATTTTGATGATAGATTATTTAACGCAATAAAATAACTACTTGTCTGCCGTGACAAGTAGCTAGTAACTACTTATCTGCCGTGACGAAGCACGGGTATTCAGCTAGTAACTACTTATCTGCCGTGACGAAGCACGGGTATTCAGCTAGTAACTACTTATCTGCCGTGACGAAGCACGGGTATTCAGCTAGTAACTACTTATCTGCCGTGACGAAGCACGGGTAGTCAGCTAGTAACTACTTATCTGCCGTGACGAAGCACGGGAAGTCAGCTAGTAACTACTTATCTGCCGTGACGAAGCACGGGTAGTCAGCTAGTAACTACTTATCTGCCGTGACGAACCACGGGTATTCAGCTAGTACAAAAAAATAAACAAATAAATGTACTTACGATTTCTGGTAGAATAAAAAGTAAATAAAACCTCCAAAGTGTTTTTATTGTTTCAACGGTTATTAGGTTTGTTTTTCTTAGGGTGCGTTTACTTCTGATAGTTGTTGCAAGATATTTATGTCAGAAAGAAATGTTGACTATTGTAAACTGCGAACAATTTCTGCCTGATATATATATATATATATATATATATATATATATATATATATATATATATCAGGAGCTATAAGTGTCGACACTTCTTTACCGTCAGGTGTAAACACTGATTATAAAGAGAAGAATAAATGTCAGAGATAAATATCTTGGCTACTAGCTGTATTGTCGGCACTTCTATACCAACAGATGTAAACACTGATTATTTGCTAGTACAGTGCTCAAATGTTTGTGTGTAATCTGCACATTTATCGCAAATTTTAATAAATCCAGAACTACGTATATATATCCTGGACATACATGTCTAGCTATTTCTCTCAGTATGCAAACTTGCAAGAGAATATCCATCCTTGATATATATATATACATATATATATATATATATATATATATATATATATATATAATGCTCAGTGGTAGAGCACTGGACTCATATGCTAGAGGACCTGAGTTCAAATCCCGAGCATAGTACTAACGATTTTTTCTTCTAGTGTCTTCGTTCATGGGTCGAATTCGGCCTCCCTGACCGACCCTAGCAGTCGAAGCAGCCTCTATAGTATCTGCCCCTCAGAGCCCTCGTGGCCTGTTACGTGACTGATTTTTATATATATATATATATACGTGACATATATTTCCTCTAAGAAGCGTCAGATGTAAACGCACCCCCAGCGTTTTATTGCTTGTACGTGCAAATATTTTTTTCAATGAAACATGACAAGTAAATGAGAAGCGTGTTTGTATTTTGCATTGCCTTGTAGTGCCTTGCTTTAGGACGAGGGAGAGCCGGATTTTTACCTTTAGGAAGGCTGCAGGGTTTTATTGCACTCCATAAATCAAGAAGCATCCTAGGAGAGCTGAGAGCTATTTTACAAAGGTCCAGATGTGTTTACAATCTCTCTATCCTTCAGGAATTCACGCAGTCGAATCCCATCAAAGAAATATAATTTCATGTTTTGGGTTGTATGTGCCCCATACAATGAATTTTGTATTGACGATATCGTCGATACAAAAGCAAACTAACGAATATGAAAATCACCACTTTTCAGAGTGGAAAAGTATTTATTCATAACTTTTTTTTTTGGACAGTCAAATATTCGGCAGATTTGACCTTTTGATAATGGAATACTTTCCCTTTAATAGAGTGATCTAAGATTCAAGAATTTGCCGTACATGAGCCCAGCAGAAATCAGTAAAGATTGACAATGAAAGATGCATTTTTTCACATTCGTTATTTTGCATTTGTATCGACGATATGTCGAGTAGCGTTAATGTAAGTATTATTAGTTTTCAGTTTTATTATTCATATGTGAGATGTGTTTGAATGTTTGTGATATGTGTCGGTTCAAGTAGATAGTAATAATATATAAAGAATTCGATTGTGAGTTCATGACGTAAGTCCAGTAGTTATATCTTATCACAATATAATTAGGCTAGTATGTTATTCTCTCGATACGTTTTTCTTTCTTAACAAATCTACAAAAATTCAGAGTTTTAGTATAAGTTTTACTTAGTGGTATACATATCAGTTTTATATAGGCATTCAGAACTGTGCGATAATGCTTCATTTTTAAGTTTTGAAAAGTATTTAAATGTTGTCATAGTGTTTAATTTGTTTTAGGTATTGGAGTGTTCTTTCTATATATTGGCTCCCGTCACAGAGTAAGGTAGTCAAGCTGTACGGTAGGTCAAGGTTTTGTCTAAGTCTGCATTCAGTTAGTAAGTCTTCTATAGTTAATGTCGTGTTGCTGTATTGGCACTTTGGTGCGTTCTGTTTTGTGTAGAGGAGATCTTTCTCTCCCTTGAGTGCTACCAGATATATTTTCTACGTCGACCTCTCCTCTCCGGCAGAATAATATTATATTTTCTACATGTTTACAGGAGTAATAACCCCTCTGGACATTAACTCAGCGTATTTCTCGTCTTGAAGACATTACTTGATGTTCGTTTACCGAAATGCAATATGTTCTGATATCCCCCTTCGAAGCAATAACCTTGAACCGGTGCAATCTTGAACAAGTTGCGGTTCGCCACCAAGTCCCGAGCACGGCTGAGTTGGGAACAGTTCTCCTTCGGCTGTACTTGTCTAAGTCCCAGTCAGAGCTTAATGTGTTTACGTCCCCCTGCTTGGAGTAATCACCAACTTTCTATGAATGTAGGCAGCCTTCCTCGGGGATCACCTCACATCCTCTTACTGTCTTATCGTCGGGTAGAGCCTCATGGAAATTGTGTAACGACAAATTCACTTCATATGGCTTTAATTAGAGTACCCGAGTTCGAAACCAATGGCATGCAATGAACCGTATTGCAATGAGATTTGATGTTGCATTCGTAAATGAATGTTCATAAAAGTTGAAATATTAGATGATCATATCGTCAATGCATATGCAAACTACCGAATGTGGAAATTGATTTCGTACCTTATAGATGACTCTATTTAATTTCTTATTACTAGCTGTTACCCGGCGCGCCATGCTACACCTACTTTCTGCCTATGACTCTCCCCGTATCAAGATCTACCTGTATACTAGCTGTTATCCAGTGTGCCATGCTACACCTACTTTCTGCATATAGAAAATCCCAAATAAGTTAGAAACCACATAAGTAATATTAAAATCTAATAACACAAATCTGTAACTATTTGGGGTGCTTTTTTCGAACCCGTGCCCTCCGAACTGTGAGTCCTAAACGATTTTAACCTAGCCTATGACACTCTCTGTGTGGCAAGTTTGATCAAAATTGGTCAAATGGTGTGGATTTGTATAAGGAACAAACATACAGACAGACAGCTCGTAAACAAACGTTTTTACCTAGCCTATGTCACTCCCCGTGTCAAGACCTACCCGTGTGACAAGTTTGGTCAAAATTGGTCAAACGGTGTTAGTATAAGGAACAAACATACTGAGATATCACTTTCCCAAATTAAAAAAAATGTCCCAAATTAAATTTACATATCGCACTAGTATTTCTAAAGTAATCAACTCAGAAATGAGTATTTTTCAGTTCTGACTATGAAAGACGTGGTAAATATCTCTTTATGAACCATCAAAACTGTATGTACCTAGCTTAAGAGTTTCTACACCAGAGGGAACTTGTGTCACTCTTCCTGTCTTAATGCTATTATGTGGTTGAAAGAAACTTATTTATATATGCATAATTTGTTCAAGATTGAAAATCGTTGACAAATATATTCATTTCTATTATATATATATATATATAAACGTTATATGTTGTTTGAGATAGAAACCCACGCACGAGATCTTGCATCTTGTTCTTTCTAGCGTCCTTCCTATTTGAAATTCTACCGAAAGCCCTGAAGAAAGGAGGAGAGTTGTTGATTCGGACCGTAACGCCAACACTACCCCCTCCCTTCTCTACCTTCCCCCACCCCCCTAGTCCTAGACAAATACCCTCGGACATGTTTACCGAAACCCGAGCTGAGGTCAGGCACTTAGACCTTCTAGGACGGCCATCTACTCGCTTTGTTCGTCTCTATCCAGTACAACGCAGCTCAAGACTCAGGGAAAACCGGCAGGAAATACACAATGTTACATTTCAAGAAATACAAACCGAAGCCAGAAGATTTGTTTGTTCACGAGATTTGAGTTTATTTCCGTTCTTCGATTTGCCTCTATTTTCAATTGATTGCTTTTTAAATTAAATTTATCAGAAAATAAATGAGTATTTAGAAAAATGAGGTTTTCCTATTGACTTATACAGCCTTCCTCAAGAATGAGGATTAAGAATTATCCGCTTCTGTGTATGTTGCCTACTGTCAGTTTCCTGTGATTTGTGATGTTAATCTCCGCTTTTGTGTAAGTTGGCTACTGTCAGTTTCCTGTGATTTGTGATGCTAATCTCCGCTTCTGTGTAAGTTGGCTACTGTCAGTTTCCTGTGATTTGTGATGTTAATCTCCGCTTTTGTGTAAGTTGGCTACTGTCAGTTTCCTGTGATTTGTGATGCTAATCTCCGCTTCTGTGTAAGTTGGCTACTGTCAGTTTCCTGTGCTTTGTGATTCTAATCTCCGCTTCTGTGTAAGTTGCCTACTGTCAGTGTCCTGTGCTTTGTGATGCTAATCTCCGCTTCTGTGTAAGTTGCCTACTGTCAGTTTCCTGTGCTTTGTGATGCTAATCTCCGCTTCTGTGTAAGTTGGCTACTGTCAGTTTCCTGTGATTTGTGATGCTAATCTCCGCTTCTGTGTAAGTTGCCTACTGTCAGTTTCCTGTGCTTTGTGATGCTAATCTCCGCTTCTGTGTAAGTTGCCTACTGTCAGTTTCCTGTGCTTTGTGATGCTAATCTCCGCTTCTGTGTAAGTTGCCTACTGTCAGTTTCCTGTGCTTTGTGATGCTAATCTCCGCTTCTGTGTAAGTTGCCTACTGTCAGTTTCCTGTGCTTTGTGATGCTAATCTCCGCTTCTGTGTAAGTTGCCTACTGTCAGTTTCCTGTGCTTTGTGATGTTAATCTCCGCTTCTGTGTAAGTTGGCTACTGTCAGTTTTCTGTGATTTGTGATGCTAATCTCCGCTTCTGTGTATGTTGCCTACTGTCAGTTTTCTGTGATTTGTGATGTTAATCTCCGCTTCTGTGTAAGTTGGCTACTGTCAGTTTTCTGTGATTTGTGATGCTAATCTCCGCTTCTGTGTATGTTGCCTACTGTCAGTTTTCTGTGATTTGTGATGTTAATCTCCGCTTCTGTGTAAGTTGCCTACTGTCAGTTTCCTGTGATTTGTGATGTTAATCTCCGCTTCTGTGTAAGTTGGCTACTGTCAGTTTTCTGTGATTTGTGATGCTAATCTCCGCTTCTGTGTAAGTTGGCTACTGTCAGTTTCCTGTGCTTTGTGATTCTAATCTCCGCTTCTGTGTAAGTTGCCTACTGTCAGTTTCCTGTGCTTTGTGATGCTAATCTCCGCTTCTGTGTAAGTTGGCTACTGTCAGTTTCCTGTGATTTGTGATGCTAATCTCCGCTTCTGTGTAAGTTGCCTACTGTCAGTTTCCTGTGCTTTGTGATGCTAATCTCCGCTTCTGTGTAAGTTGCCTACTGTCAGTTTCCTGTGCTTTGTGATGCTAATCTCCGCTTCTGTGTAAGTTGCCTACTGTCAGTTTCCTGTGCTTTGTGATGCTAATCTCCGCTTCTGTGTAAGTTGCCTACTGTCAGTTTCCTGTGCTTTGTGATGCTAATCTCCACTTCTGTGTAAGTTGCCTACTGTCAGTTTCCTGTGCTTTGTGATGCTAATCTCCGCTTCTGTGTAAGTTGCCTACTGTCAGTTTCCTGTGCTTTGTGATGCTAATCTCCGCTTCTGTGTAAGTTGGCTACTGTCAGTTTCCTGTGCTTTGTAATGCTAATATCCGCTTCTGTGTAAGTTGCCTACTGTCAGTTTCCTGTGCTTTGTATGTATGTATGTATGAATGGGGTTTAAGGACGAAGAACGTCAAAGGTTACCATCGTCCTGTAAAGTGTTTTTCAATGAAAATTATTTTGTACTATAAAGGTATGCACTACATATATTGTCGAGGATGCTCTTAAGTTGTAATGTTATATAATGTTCAAAAAGGGTTTTTAAAAATGGTTCTGAAATTGCTATGGCTAATATAATTGTTTTACATGGATACTGCTAAAATAATAATTATGGTGATATGAGCTTGGTCCGTTACGGCATATTATTTACAACTATACGCAATCAATGCATCCTGTGCTTTGTGATGCTAATCTCCGCTTCTGTGTAAGTTGCCTACTGTCAGTTTCCTGTGCTTTGTGATGCTAATCTCCGCTTCTGTGTAAGTTGGCTACTGTCAGTTTCCTGTGATTTGTGGTACTAATCTATTCCATTTCTTCGAGATGTTGCTCGAGTAGACGATGACATTCTCAAGAATTACAATTAAAAAGAATAAAATGAAATAAATAAAAATGATCGTTTCAATTCTAAACTTTATGAATTTGGCTAGAAAGAAGAACGGTTGACTAGAAAGCACAGAAGGCAAAATATATATATATATATATATATATATATATATATATATATATTCTGGCATTTCCCAGTTACCAATGGGTTACCAATCCTGTTGATTCCTCATTAGAACTTCCGGATATTTTGATGAGGAGGGCGTTAAAAGCGGGTTTTCTCTCTATTGAGGGAAGGATGAAACGTGCTGAAAGGAGGTTTTATTCAAAAGGAAAAAGTGGAAAAGGAAAACCTTGAAAAGAAGAAATTACTATAGATTTTCTTCAGACGAACAGACAAATTCTTTTTCAAGCTCATTACATTTATTCTGCGAGCCTGAAAGGTTGTAGAATATCTCCTGAGTAAATTGAAGCTGATATTTCTCCTTTTAGAAGACAAATACACTCCCAAGCCCACCGCGTTTCATGTTCCCGCCGGCGGGAGATGAATGGAAGAACCCGCTGAAAGTAGATGCTTTCTTCAGCTTCCATTTCAATAGAGGTCTTCTGGAAAATCTATCCACCTCTCTCTCTCTCTGACTCTCACTTACTCATGCTTGCTTTATACAAGGAAGAAAAGAAAAGAGGAAAGAAACAAAATTAACAGGTAATTTATAATTTTATAAATATATATATATATGTAAGGCCGGCCCGGTTTTCCCTTGGTCTTTGTTAAGTGAATAAAGATTAGAGAAAAAGTTGGTTGTCCATCTCTGGAGATGTGTGAAGAACGAATCAGCAAACGTTGCGTCTGGGTTGTTGGAACCGCACGCGGCTGATTCGAAACATTCCCTGAAGATTTAAGACCTGACAAGAGTATCTCGTCCAGCCACGTGCTAAAGCAGGAGTGGGGTAAAAAGGGTATAAAAAGAGCTGGCTTACCTCCGACAAGTCAGAGTCCTCGCCCGTTCCTGAGGTCCTGGTTGAGATGTGACGAAACGCTTAAAACCGCAGACATTCAATTTTATACCTCTTAACATCCTCGTTTCGGCCTGAAAACTCAAAACCAAATGTTTTCGAGGGTTTAGAACTCAAATCTGAAGTCATTTTATTTTTATCTTGTCGGGATTTTTGGTCAATGACCAAAAATGATGGACCAAAAACCTAAAATTTCAGGTTTCATATTTTGGGGGTGGGAGGTATAATTTCCTTTTGTTTTTCATGCACTGAATCCCATGGAATACTCCCCACATCACTCTGGTCGATAGTTTTGGAGCCTTTTGAGTGACAAATTGTTAAAAAAAATTATTAATAATTTAGCGCTGGCTTTAGCGATTCTTCATTGTAAATTAAAATCTTTTCCAATTATCACCTATTATAAACAGTATTGGCCTCTAGAATATATTTCGACAAAAATTTAATCTAAACTCATTTAACAGCAAAATGTAAAACATATTAGTCCCTTTTAAAAAATGTATAACCATCATTAATTGATATAATTTAAATTATTAAGACGTTTACTAACTAAAATTTCATTGCAATTACTTTTTTTACCGTTGGTGGCGTTCGGAACGGAGGTGGGGCGCGTGGGTCGGCGGGAGCGATGGGCTTGGTTAGGTTTGAGGACGAGCCCCCCCATGCGGTCTGCGAAGGTTTGGTTGCCCTGGCACCAGCAAGCACACCTTCTATCATAGACCTAGCAGCCAGTCACCAGATGCGGGCCACTAAGGTAGAACTGGCACGTGGGACTCTACTCGACCTTGGCTAGGTCCGCCTCCCGCTCTGTCTCTGCTTTCGATGCTACCAACGGACCGGCCAAGAGGCATAACCCAATAGTGGTTGAATGGCCTTTAAACACCAAGGAAAAAAAAAATATTTTACATAATAGACATACTTGTCAAAAATTTACTCCATTAAACTTTAATGGTGTAAATTTTTAATCAAAATATAAACAAAAAGGTCAGGGAAGCGTTTAGAGCAAAATCAAACCAAATAAAGGCCCCAAAGTTATACATTTTCCTCCAATCGGGGGATTTTATAGTGTTCTGGGCTCAACGTTATATGCAAGAAATTTATAATTTTATTTTTATTTTGAGAACCATTTCTTACAAGTATCGTCTAAGAAAATACAATAGTGATTTATATGGTTATAAAAAGGAGTCTTTCTTCTTTAGAAAGAGTCTAAGGACGTAAACATTGGTTTTTCTCAAGAGGAGATATTGAATTTCAAATCGTCGCGTAAAGTTTTCACTTACAAAGTGTCTCTCACGGACTGGAAAAAATGGTTATTTTTTGTTTTCGATGATATTTACCACATAAGGGCTTCTTGGGGTGCTTATTTTAAATCCGCTATTATTTTTGGTGTGAAAAATGTATAATGTTAGTTTACTTAAAAACTTAAACATATTTTTGATTTTATTTGACAAAATATAAATTATTGTTTAACGATTGTATTTTTTCTGTAATCTTCTCTCTAAATCGAACGAATTGGTGAAAAAAATCATGCCGATGTCATTTTCTAAACTCGTTATATATAATAAAGCATTTTTAAATTGTTTTATTTTATTTCTCGGCTCCTAAGGCGCATTGAACGAAACGCTCGGACACATGTCGACTATTTTTCGATGCAGAATCGCCAGAATGAAAATGGGCCAAATCGGCTACCTTGCAGCTGAATAACCTTATGAGCTATTCGGCGATGAAGCTGTTGCCGCCAGTACTTCTTCAAACATTAGGGGGGGGGGATAAAATGTTTACGTATATCTCTTACTTAGGTATATATCTTACTATATCTGTTATCAGATCCCCGACAACTCGCCACACACTCTTCTGTTTTCATTTTCTTTTTAACTACACCTATTTTTATCACAAAAGGTGTACAAAAAACAACAAAAAATTGCTGTTCAAAAATTTAGTTTATTTTTTTCAGAAGCGTACATTGAGCAAAACAAGCTCAAAAATATTTGCAGGTAAAAAAAAAGTATGCTTCTATGACACATCAATAATGAGTTGAACACAGAAATACGGCATATCCTAAGAAATTCGCGGGGAAAAGTTAAAATTATGGGGTATTACGATTATTTTTGCGCAGTCTGCTAATTTTCAGATACCCTGGACTGTGTGGAACAAGTCCTTGTAGTTGTCGAACAAAAAAAAAAAAGTTTCGAATTCGGCCAATGTTGCGGGTTTTGGGCGTTCGTCCCACTGTGTGGCGATGAGAGGTAGGTCAGCTCCAAATATTCACTAATCTCCCGCAAATGATATCTGATAACTCTATCTAGCTGTCTCCCTCTCTCACTCAACCTTTTCTCTCATCTTAGCGATGTTTTATGATATTTATGAATGAAAATGTAACCTGAGTGTAAATTATAGTTTTGAATGGAATTTCCGTTTCTCTAAAATATTTCCCCATTATCTATTCCTTTAAATCCCGTCCTTGCTAATACACACACACACACACACACACACACATATATATATATATATGTATGTGTGTGTATAATGATTTTGTTATTTAAGCGGAAAAGGTAATAAATAAACTAGTTTTATTTTTAAACAAATTAAAATACCTTCTGTTTCGAGATATACAAGGAAAAAGGAATTTGATATCCTTAAATGACAACATCATAGAGACTATTGACTGAAGCCAACCGGAAGCGGAAGTGAGTCAACACATATTCGACGAGACTTCCGCCTGTTCTTAAGAATAGCTTCGAAACAATTTCAAATAATACAAACTTGTTTCTTGTTTCTCCTTTCTAGTTTTCTTGGCAAAAACAACCATTTACCCCTTAAAGGAATAAGGAAGACCAATGAATAAAAACCGAAGAAATACATTTACACCAAGGAAACCTATATATTAGACATTGTAAGTAATTATTTCTCTGAAAGAGTTCTCTGTATAGAAAGGGAGGGAATTTATTCTGCATGTCCAGACTTTGCAAACAGCACACATTTTGTTCTTCTAAAGCATTTCAATTACAAATATTATGTAATAATATAATTACTGGATATAAATTTGTATATATTAGGTCATCAAATAAGTAATGTCTGTTTTTAATATTTTGTCTGCGTATGTTCTCTACTTTATAGCATTAAATACACTTCTATTTATCATGTTTTGGTTTGTGAAACTTATTTATTCTGTGCTGAAATTTCATTTGAAATGAATTTCCTAATACACCACTTAGGCCATGTTATGCTTTGGGAATTCGATAAAGGAGAAAATGCTGCTTCAACTTATCGAAAACTTGTAGAAATATATGGCTAAAAAGCGCAAAGTGGGGCTGCGATTTGAACGATTTTGAGCGGGAAACCGCAAGCTTGAAGACGAGCCTCGTACAGGTCTAGCAACAGAGCTTGACGACCAACTCCTGCAGGCTACTGTAGAAGAAAATCCTGTTGTAACAGTAGAAGAGCTAGCAGAAAAACTTGGATCCACACATTCTACAGTCCACCGACATAAACCGCAAGCTTGAAGATGAGCCTCGTACAGGTCTACCAACAGAGCTTGACGACCAACTCCTGCAGGCTACTGTAGAAGAAAATCCGGTTGTAACAGTAGAAGAGCTAGCAGAAAAACTTGGATCGACACATTCTACAGTCCACCGACATAAACCGCAAGCTTGAAGATGAGCCTCGTACAGGTCTACCAACAGAGCTTGACGACCAACTCCTGCAGGCTACTGTAGAAGAAAATGCTGTTGTAACAGTAGAAGAGCTAGCAGAAAAACTTGGATCCACACATTCTACAGTCCACCGACATAAACCGCAAGCTTGAAGACGAGCCTTGTACAGGTCTAGCAACAGAGCTTGATGACCAACTCCTGCAGGCTGCTGTAGAAGAAAATCCTGTTGTAACAGTAGAAGAGCTAGCAGAAAAACTTGGATCCACACATTCTACAGTCCACCGACATTAACCGCTAGCTTGAAGACGAGCCTTGTACAGGTCTACCAACAGAGCTTGACTACCAACTCCTGCAGGCTGCTGTAGTAGAAAATCCTGTTTACACATTACTGTTACAATATCAGGTAATGAAACAAATAAAATTGGTATCCAATTCCTAACGTGAATCTAGTAATAATATAAAATGAGAGAACTCATACTAAGAATAATCTAAATTTAAAATTGAAAGTAGGTAGCGCTAAAAATTAAATAAAACAAAATAAATACAAATTTAAAGAAATGTTGGTTCTGCCTCTCATTATGCCTCTTTTCCTGGCTATCACTCAGGCGACCTGTCTGCCTGCCTCTCTCCCTGCCTCTCTTCCTGCCTCTCTTCATGCCCCTCGTTATGCCTACTACTCAACCTGCCTTTCTTCCTGCCTACCACTCAGCCTGCCTATCTTCCTGCCTATTATCCTGCCTCTCTTCCTGCCTCTTTTCCTGCCTCTCTGCTTGCCTTCTTCCTGCCCATCTCTCTGCCTGCCTCTCTCCCTGCCAGTCTTCATACCCCTTGTTATGCCTACTAATCAACCTGCCTTTGTTCCTGCCTATCATTCAGTCTGCCTCTCTTCCTGCCTCTCTACCTGCCTCTCTGCCTGTCTTTTTTCCTGCCTCTCTGCTTGCCTTCTTCCGGCCCATCTCTCTGCCTGCCTCTCTCGCTGCCAGTCTTCATACCCCTCGTTATGCCTACTAATCAACCTGCCTTTGTTCCTGCCTATCATTCAGTCTGCCTCTCTTCCTGCCTCTCTGCCTGCCTCTCTTCCTACTTCTTGTTATGCCTACCATTAACCCTACCTCTCTACCTGCCTCTCTGCCTGCCTCTCTTCCTACTTCTTGTTATGCCTACCATTAACCCTACCTCTCTACCTGCCTCTCTGTCTGCTTCTCTTCCTACGTCTTGTTATGCCTACCACTAACCCTATCTCTCTACCTGCCTCTCTGCCTGCCTCTCTTCCTACTTCTTGTTATGCCTACCATTAACCTTACCTCTCTACCTGCCTCTCTTCCTACGTCTTGTTATGCCTACCACTAACCCTACCTCTCTACCTGCCTCTCTGCCTGCCTCTCTTCCTACTTCTTGTTATGCCTACCATTAACCCTACCTCTCTACCTGCCTCTCTGCCTGCCTCTCTTCCTACGTCTTGTTATGCCTACCACTAACCCTACCTCTCTACCTGCCTCTCTTCCTGCCTACACTCTGCCTGCCTCTTTCCATGCCTCTGTTCCTGCGTCTTTTCCTGGTCTCTGCCTGCCTCGTTGTTTGTATCCCTGTCTGCCTCTCGGCCTACAAACCTGCCTGATTCTCTGCCAGTCTGCGTATCAATTTATCTATATAATAATAACAAAGCGGCTCCACGCTAAATATTCTACACATTTCATGGACAAGCTATAAAAAGGATTTTATTCGGAATTAGCCGACGAGTATATTTTTTGTAAACCCAGCCTTATAAATTGTATTATTGCTTGCCTTAAATTGCAGCCATCTTCGGGCGGTGGGAGAGATTGTAGCCCCAGAAACTGGCTAATAAAAAGCGGATCTTCTAAAAGAAACGCCTTTGATGACTAGAAGGGATTAATTACGGGAACCTTGGTCATTATTTTTTACTAAAGCCCGCAAATCACTGGTTTATCGTCATTTTCTTTCATCTTCTTTATCGTGTTTACATTTTAGTAAGTTTAATTTCTTTTTTTCCCCCTCAAAGGAATTTAATTTTGTTTTAATTCCAGGTAGAAGAGATGGATTTTTCAGAGAAAATCGTTGCCCGTGGGAATTAGAATGATAAAGAGTATTTTCATATTAAACCAAATTTCCGTGATGTTGTAAGCGTGTTTCCATATCCTTACTATTACTAGGGAAGTCTGAAATAGAAACAGGTAATATTTTACTTAAAGTGGAGAAATTCGAAGTTCGGCCATGAGAATTAATATTACTACAACTTTTAGCACTTTCCTCCGAAGGAAAGTAGCTATTGAGGTTGGACTCTTGACGGAATTTTTGAAAAATTTCTTCAAATCTTTATCGATCCTACCTAGTAGTCACCGAAAATGACTCCCGTTAAAATATATATATATATATGTATGTGTCTGTTAACACGATAGCGGCCAGAGTTTTTGTTTTTTAGTCACGAAACTTGGTATATAGCATTCAATTAGCAAGCGATTGAACGAGTTCGTTAACCACCAAAGTCAGTCCACCGGAAAGGGGGGTTTACCCCGAACCCAAAACACTAATTTGACTATGTCAGCCGTAATATTTGTTATATTTCAACGAAACTTGGTATTCGTAGTGGTAATATAGAGAGAAAAGTGAGATATAAAAATGAACTAAATCGGTTCATTGGAAGGGGGGGTTTACTCCGGACCCACAATACCAATTCGCCACTACCAGCGGTATGCGTCGTGGATAACTCATGAGAAAGAAGTGTTGTAAAAATGAGCTGAATCGGTCAATCGGAAAGCGGGGGTTTAATTTGTAATATATTTCAATAGAAAAGCCCGCCAGACGTAGGTTCACAAAGCCGCCGCAAGGAGCGCTTTCTACCACTAGAGTGACTGTACCCTGTTCCTGCGTTAGATCAAAATACGATAATATGAGGTTTTTAGTATTTATTACGTAGTGTAATAGGTACCATGTGTAAACATAACTCTGGAAGCAAATTAATAATTGATCAGTTACTCATTACAAATTTAAAAGAGAACTATTCATGTTTTTATTTTATTTATGTAGGATATTTTAAGCAAATTGTTCTGGAAAGCAGTCTACACTACCCAAATACTGAGGAAAGTCCTTAGTTATGCAGCTCCTGCGTGACGGACTTTGTCATATTTTTAAAATATAATGAGCATAGGTGAACATCCCTTGTCTTCTGAACTGCAATGTAATTAACAAATTCAAGATTTTCTATATCTTTCCTGCCTTTTTCTAGTTTCTTTTCATTTTCTTGTTATATCTTCTTCTTCTTGTTATTCTTTATCAACAACAATCGTTGAACAGCTGATCTACAGCCGCCATGATTGATTCTGTCAGTCTAGACGTGGCCCTGTCTGCGGAAGGTAGTCTATCGTCAAGACTGTAATGTTAAGATTTTGTAATTGTTCCTGAAGAGGCTTTAAATATTCAAGAAACATTTAGAAGAAAATATAGAAATATTGATACATGTTATGCAGCTAATGAAATAATATATTTGTGTTTACTAATCGCACCCTTATTTACATTCTTATTATTTAAGTTTTAGTTATAAGATTTTCTTTCAGCGCCGTTTTGAGGAATTGAGTTATTATCAATGTAATTACAGAATTTTTTAAAAGAATTTCAAATCTGCATAGACCTACTTCATAACGGAACGGATTCCCCTTGAAATTCATGTTTATTAATGTTTCTAGAAAAATAGTTCTATATTGGTTGAAGGTGAGTTTACCTTAGATAAACAAGAAATTTCCCCCTAAAAATCATAATTTTACTTATATTGCTACAAATTTCAGGAAAAATCCTCGGTTTAAGAAAACATAGATTGGATTGAACCAAATTATACATTTTCCCGTAACGGTCGTTATTTTTACTTTCGCGAAACGAAACGTTCTGGAAATAATCCCTAACTGATCTGGAACTTCAGTGGTAAAAAGAAAAAAAATCTTTTGATTAGTTGGGGGTAAGAAAGATAACAAAAAAAAAATTATTCAGCTATCAGGTTATTATAAGTTACAAATATAGTTAATTAACAAATTATTCGAAATGCTGCTCATCTTTTAAGCCGAATATGCTTAGTTATGCGGCTCCTGCGTTCTTGTATTTTTAGGGATTTATGTCCCAGGATTTTTTTTTTTTCAAGTACAATTCCTTGCAGGACTCCGTTTTCCTGTTCATAATGAACGAGAAAGTCGATCATACTTCAGGTTAACCTTTTTCTTAAAAATCATTTATTTTAATATTTTTCGAATGTGTTCATTCATTGCCAATGCTAATTCTGGGATAGGAAGAGTTGAACATACGGGAGATGGTTGGTTCGATTCCCATCGTTGGCAGGAATTTTCTCATCGTTAAGGAAATTCCTCGCTGCACTCTGGATAACGGCGCAAATGGCCTAGAAATCGGTGCACCGTAAAATACATAAATAAATTAAAAATAGAATAAAAAAAAAAAAAAAAAAATCAGGAGTAGTAGAGAGAAAGCGTGACAGGTTGGTGAAGTTTATTATACAAATAGAATCGGTTTAGCGAAAAATCAATAAATATAAGCCTTGGTAATCCAGCTTGAAGAGCGGTAAGGAATGGTAATGTGGATATATAGGGCGTGCAGGATGGAATATCAATAGATCAGGGATAATTCTGAGGTTATAGTCAGGTTATAGGCGGGGAGGGGAGGTTATAGGATCCCCAAGGGAGGATCCTGAGGGGAAGGGGGGACTCACACATAGCAACACATACATCCGAATATATTCAGGAGATAAACACACAACTGGGAGAAATAGAATCATAATTGGCAGTATCGGAGTACGCTATAAACCAGGGAGTAGGAAAAGAGCAGAATTATTCATCATGCAGATAAAAAAAGAAACTCTTAAACAATTTCTTTGTTGTGCTGAATACATATTACTCAGACTGCATCAATTGATTTCCAATGCTAATCGAAGAGGTTAATAAATTACTCAGACTGCATCAATTGATTTCCAATGCTAATCGAACAGGTTAATAAATTACTCAGACTGCATCAATTGATTTCCAATGCTAATCGAACAGGTTAATAAATTACTCAGACTGCATCAATTGATTTCCAATGCTAATCGAAGAGGTTAATAAATTACTCAGACTGCATCAATTGATTTCCAATGCTAATCGAAGAGGTTAATAAATTACTCAGACTGCATCAATTGATTTCCAATGCTAATCGAAGAGGTTAATAAATTACTCAGACTGCATCAATTGATTTCCAATGCTAATCGAAGAGGTTAATAAATTACTCAGACTGCATCAATTGATTTCCAATGCTAATCGAAGAGGTTAATAAATTACTCAGACTGCATCAATTGATATCCAATGCTAATCGAAGAGGTTAATAAATTACTCAGACTGCATCAATTGATTTCCAATGCTAATCGAAGAGGTTAATAAATTACTCAGACTGCATCAATTGATTTCCAATGCTAATCGAACAGGTCAATAAATTACTCAGACTGCATCAATTGATTTCCAATGCTAATCGAACAGGTTAATAAATTACTCAGACTGCATTAATTGATTTCCAATGCTAATCGAAGAGGTTAATAAATTACTCAGACTGCATCAATTGATTTCCAATGCTAATCGAACAGGTCAATAAATTACTCAGACTGCATCAATTGATTTCCAATGCTAATCGAAGAGGTTAATAAATTACTCAGACTGCATCAATTGATTTCCAATGCTAATCGAACAGGTCAATAAATTACTCAGACTGCATCAATTGATTTACAATGCTAATCGAACAGGTTAATAAATTACTCAGACTGCATTAATTGATTTCCAATGCTAATCGAAGAGGTTAATAATTTATACAAGAATTGAATAATAGTTAATACTTCGGCTAAAGACGCTAAAGAATGCCTTAGATATAATATGTTTGACTAATTCAGAGTCCTAGGATAACAAGAAAATCCATTGGTAATACCAATTTTATAGAAATAAAAAAAATAATATTGTTCTACTTTTCACTAAAAAGTGTGAGATTTTTACTCTAGAAGAAAACGTTATACAACAAAGTGTTTTGCGATCAGAACTATAATTATAATGGAAGAAATCAATACTAGAGCAGTATTATACAAATAATTAGATACAAAAAAAATGTTAGTTCAAGACTATAAGAGGCCCTCCTACCGATGGCAATACCTAGAGATACGACTAGGAAATGAAAGGCCTCCAGGAAACTCCCTTCTACCGATGACAATACCTAGAGATACGACGAGGCAATGAAAGGCCTCCAGAAAACTCCCTTCTACCGTTGACAATACCTAGAGATACAACGAGGCAATGAAAGGCCTCCAGGAATCTCCCTTCTACCGATGACAATACCTAGAGATACGACTAGGCAATGATAGGCCTCTAGGAAACACCCTTCTACCGATGACAATACCTAGAGATACGACTAGGCAATGAAAGGCCTCCAGGAAACTCCCTTCTACCGATGGCAATACCTAGAGATACGACTAGGCAATGAAAGGCCTCCAGGAAACTCCCTTCTACCGATGACAATACCTAGAGATACGACTAGGCAATGAAAGGCCTCCAGGAAACACCCTTCTACCGATGACAATACCTAGAGATACGACTAGGCAATGAAAGGCCTCTAGGAAACTCCCTTCTACCGATGACAATACCTAGAGATACGACTAGGCAATGAAAGGCCTCCAGGAAACTCCCTTCTACCGATGGCAATACCTAGAGATAGGACTAGGCAATGAAAGGCTTCCAGGAAACTCCCTTATACCGATGACAATACCTAGAGATACGACGAGGCAATGAAAGGCCTCCAGGAAACTCCCTTCTACCGTTGACAATACCTAGAGATACGACGAGGCAATGAAAGGCCTCCAGGAAACTCCCTTATACCGATGACAATACCTAGAGATACGACGAGGCAATGAAAGGCCTCCAGGAAACTCCCTTATACCGATGGCAATACCTAGAGATACGACGAGGCAATGATAGGCCTCCAGCAAACTCCCTTCTACCGATGACAATACCTAGAGATACGACGAGGCAATGATAGGCATCTAGGAAACTCCCTTCTACCGTTGGCAATACCTAGAGATACGACTAGGCAATGAAAGGCCTCCAGGAAACTCCCTTCTACCGATGACAATACCTAGAGATACGACGAGGCAATGATAGGCCTCTAGGAAACTCCCTTCTACCGTTGACAATACCTAGAGAAACGACGAGGCAATGATAGGCCTCTAGGAAACTCCCTTCTACCGTTGACAATACCTAGAGATACGACTAGGCAATGAAAGGCCTCCAGCAAACTCCCTTCTACCGATGACAATACCTAGAGATACGACGAGGCAATGATAGGCCTCCAGGAAACTCCCTTATACCGATGACAATACCTAGAGATACGACGAGGCAATGATAGGCCTCCAGCAAACTCCCTTCTACCGATGACAATACCTAGAGATACGACTAGGCAATGAAAGGCCTCCAGCAAACTCCCTTCTACCGATGACAATACCTAGAGATACGACGAGGCAATGATAGGCCTCTAGGAAACTCCCTTCTACCGTTGGCAATACCTAGAGATACGACTAGGCAATGAAAGGCCTCCAGGAAACTCCCTTCTACCGATGACAATACCTAGAGATACGACGAGGCAATGATAGGCCTCTAGGAAACTCCCTTCTACCGTTGACAATACCTAGAGATACGACGAGGCAATGATAGGCCTCTAGGAAACTCCCTTCTACCGTTGACAATACCTAGAGATACGACTAGGCAATGAAAGGCCTCCAGCAAACTCCCTTCTACCGATGACAATACCTAGAGATACGACGAGGCAATGATAGGCCTCTAGGAAACTCCCTTCTACCGTTGACAATACCTAGAGATACGACGAGGCAATGATAGGCCTCTAGGAAACTCCCTTATACCGATGACAATACCTAGAGATACGACGAGGCAATGAAAGGCCTACAGGAAACTCCCTTCTACCGTTGACAATACGTAGAGATACGACTAGGCAATGAAAGGCCTCTAGGAAACTCCCTTCTACCGTTGACAATACCTAGAGATACGACGAGCAATGAAAGCCCTACAGGAAACTCCCATCTACCGATGACAATACCTAGAGATACGACGAGCAATGAATGGCCTCTAGGAAACTCCCTTCTACCGATGACAATACCTAGAGATACGACTAGGCAATGAAAGCCCTACAGGAAACTCCCTTCCACCGTTGACAATACCTAGAGATACGACTAGGCAATGAAAGGCCTCCAGCAAACTCCCTTCTACCGATGACAATACGTAGAGATACGACGAGCAATGAAATGCCTCTAGGAAACTCCCTTCTACACTTGACAATACCTAGAGATACGACGAGCAATGAAAGCCCTACAGGAAACTCCCATCTACCGATGACAATACCTAGAGATACGACTAGGCAATGAAAGCCCTACAGGAAACTCCTTTCTACCGTTGACAATACCTAGAGATACGACTAGGCAATGAAAGGCCTCCAGGAAACTCCCTTCTACCGATGACAATACCTAGAGATACGACGAGCAATGAAATGCCTCTAGGAAACTCCCTTCTACCGTTGACAATACCTAGAGATACGACGAGCAATGAAAGCTCTACAGGAAACTCCCATCTACCGATGACAATACCTAGAGATACGACGAGCAATGAAAGGCCTCTAGGAAACTCCCTTCTACCGATGATAATACCTAGAGATACGACGAGGCAATGAAAGGCCTACAGGAAACTCCCTTCTACCGATGACAATACCTAGAGATAAGACGAGGCAATGAAAAGCCTCCAGGAAACTCCCTTCTACCGATGACAATACCTAGAGATACGACTAGGCAATGAAAGGCCTCCAGGAAAATCCCTCCTACCGATGACAATACCTAGAGATACGAGGCAATGAAAGGCCTCCAGGAAACTCCCTTCTACCGATGACAATACCTAGAGATACGACGAGGCAATGAAAGGCCTCCAGGAAACTCCCTTCTACCGATGACAACACCTAGAGATACGACGAGGCAATGAAAGGCCTCCAGGAAACTCCCTTCTTCCGTTGGCAATACCTAGAGATACGACTAGGCAATGAAAGGCCTCCTGCAAACTCCCTTTTACCGATGACAATACCTAGAGATACGACTAGGCAATGAAAGGCCTCCAGGAATATCCCTCCTACCGATGGCAATACCGAGAGATACGACGAGGCAATGAAAGGCCTCCAGGAAACTCCCTTCTACCGATGACAATACCTAGAGATACGACTAGGCAATGAAAGGCCTCCAGGAAACTCCCGTCTACCGTTGACAATACCTAGAGATACGACGAGGCAATGAAAGGCCACCTGGAATCTCCCTTCTACCGATGACAATACCTAGAGATACGACGAGCAATGAAATGCCTCTAGGAAACTCCCTTCTACCGATGATAATACCTAGAGATACGACGAGGCAATGAAAGGCCTACAGGAAACTCCCTTCTACCGATGACAATACCTAGAGATAAGACGAGGCAATGAAATGCCTCCAGGAAACTCCCTTCTACCGATGACAATACCTAGAGATACGACTAGGCAATGAAAGGCCTCCAGGAAACTCCCTTCTACCGATGACAATACCTAGAGATACGACTAGGCAATGAAAGGCCTCCAGCAAACTCCCTTCTACCGATGACAATACCTAGAGATACGACTAGGCAATGAAAGCCCTACAGGAAACTCCCTTCTACCGATGACAATACCTAGAGTTACGACGAGCAATGAAATGCCTCTAGGAAACTCCCTTCTACCGATGATAATACCTAGAGATGCGACGAGGCAATGAAAGGCCTACAGGAAACTCCCTTCTACCGATGACAATACCTAGAGATAAGACGAGGCAATGAAAAGCCTCCAGGAAACTCCCTTCTACCGATGACAATACCTAGAGATACGACTAGGCAATGAAAGGCCTCCAGGAAAATCCCTCCTACCGATGACAATACCTAGAGATACGAGGCAATGAAAGGCCTCCAGGAAACTCCCTTCTACCGATGACAATACCTAGAGATACGACGAGGCAATGAAAGGCCTCCAGGAAACTCCCTTCTACCGATGACAACACCTAGAGATACGACGAGGCAATGAAAGGCCTCCAGGAAAATCCCTCCTACCGATGACAATACCGAGAGATACGACGAGGCAATGAAAGGCCTCCAGGAAACTCCCTTCTACCGATGACAATACCTAGAGATACGACTAGGCAATGAAAGGCCTCCAGGAAACTCCCGTCTACCGTTGACAATACCTAGAGATACGACGAGGCAATGAAAGGCCACCTGGAATCTCCCTTCTACCGATGACAATACCTAGAGATACGACGAGCAATGAAATGCCTCTAGGAAACTCCCTTCTACCGATGATAATACCTAGAGATACGAAGAGGCAATGAAAGGCCTACAGGAAACTCCCTTCTACCGATGACAATACCTAGAGATAAGACGAGGCAATGAAATGCCTCCAGGAAACTCCCTTCTACCGATGACAATACCTAGAGATACGACTAGGCAATGAAAGGCCTCCAGGAAACTCCCTTCTACCGATAACAATACCTAGAGATACGACTAGGCAATGAAAGGCCTCCAGGAAACTCCCTTCTACCGATGACAATACCTAGAGATACGACTAGGCAATGAAAGGCCTCCAGGAAACTCCCTTCTACCGATGACAATACCTAGAGATACGACTAGGCAATGAAAGGCCTCCAGCAAACTCCCTCCTACCGTTGGCAATACCTAGAGATACGACGAGGCAATGAAAGGCCTCCAGCAAACTCCCTTCTACCGATAACAATACCTAGAGATACGACTAGGCAATGAAAGGCCTCCAGGAAACTCCCTTCTACCGTTAACAATACCTAGAGATACGACTAGGCAATGAAAGGCCTCCAGGAAAGTCCCTTCTACCGATGACAATACCTAGAGATACGACTAGGCAATGAAAGGCCTCTAGGAAACTCCCTTCTACCGTTGACAATACCTAGAGATACGACGAGGCAATGAAAGGCCTCCAGGAAACTCCCTTCTACCGATGACAATACCTAGAGATACGACTAGGCAATGAAAGGCCTCCAGGAAACTCCCTTATACCGATGACAATACCTAGAGATACGACTAGGCAATGAAAGGCCTCTAGGAAACTCCCTCCTACCGATGACAATACCTAGAGATACGACGAGGCAATGAAAGGCCTCCAGGAAACTCCCTTCTACCGATGACAATACCTAGAGATACGACTAGGCAATGAAAGGCCTCCAGGAAACTCCCTTCTACCGTTAACAATACCTAGAGATACGACTAGGCAATGAAAGGCCTCCAGGAAACTCCCTTCTACCGATGACAATACCTAGAGATACGACTAGGCAATGAAAGGCCTCTAGGAAACTCCTTTCTACCGTTGACAATACCTAGTGATACGACGAGGCAATGAAAGGCCTCCAGGAATCTCCCTTCTACCGATGACAATACCTAGAGATAAGACTAGGCAATGAAAGGCCTCCAGGAAACTCCCTTCTACCGATGACAATACCTAGAGATACGACTAGGCAATGAAAGGCCTCCAGCAAACTCCCTCCTACCGTTGGCAATACCTAGAGATACGACGAGGCAATGAAAGGCCTCCAGCAAACTCCCTTCTACCGATGACAATACCTAGAGATACGACTAGGCAATGAAAGGCCTCCAGGAAAATCCCTTCTACCGATGACAATACCTAGAGATACGACTAGGCAATGAAAGGCCACCTGGAATCTCCCTTCTACCGATGACAATACCTAGAGATACGACGAGCAATGAAATGCCTCTAGGAAACTCCCTTCTACCGATGATAATACCTAGAGATACGACGAGGCAATGAAAGGCCTACAGGAAACTCCCTTCTACCGATGACAATACCTAGAGATAAGACGAGGCAATGAAATGCCTCCAGGAAACTCCCTCCTACCGTTGGCAATACCTAGAGATATGACGAGGCAATGAAAGGCCTCCAGGAAACTCCCTTCTACCGTTGACAATACCTAGAGATACGACGAGGCAATGATAGGCCTCTAGGAAACTCCCTTCTACCGTTGACAATACCTAGAGATACGACGAGGCAATGAAAGGCCTCCTGGAATCTCCCTTCTACCGTTGATAATACCTAGAGATACGACGAGGCAATGATAGGCCTCTAGGAAACTCCCTTCTATCGATGACAATACCTAGAGATACGACTAGGCAATGATAGGCCTCTAGGAAACTCCCTTCTACCGATGACAATACCTAGAGATACGACTAGGCAATGATAGGCCTCTAGGAAACTCCCTTCTACCGTTGACAATACCTAGAGATACGACTAGGCAATGAAAGGCCTCCAGGAAACTCCCTTCTACCGTTGACAATACCTAGAGATACGACTAGGCAATGTAAGGCCTCTAGGAAACTCCCTTCTACCGATGACAATACCTAGAGATACGACTAGGCAATGATAGGCCTCTAGGAAACTCCCTTCTACCGTTGACAATACCTAGAGATACGACTAGGCAATGATAGGCCTCTAGGAAACTCCCTTCTACCGTTGACAATACCTAGAGATACGACTAGGCAATGAAAGGCCTCCAGGAAACTCCCTTCTACCGTTGACAATACCTAGAGATACGACTAGGCAATGTAAGGCCTCTAGGAAACTCCCTTCTACCGTTGACAATACCTAGAGATACGACGAGGCAATGAAAGGCCTCTAGGAAACTCCCTTCTACCGTTGACAATACCTAGAGATACGACTAGGCAATGAAAGGCCTCCAGGAAACTCCCTTCTACCGTTGACAATACCTAGAGATACGACTAGGCAATGAAAGGCCTCCAGGAAACTCCCTTCTACCGTTGACAATACCTAGAGATACGACTAGGCAATGAAAGGCCTCCAGGAAACTCCCTTCTACCGTTGACAATACCTAGAGATACGACTAGGCAATGTAAGGCCTCTAGGAAACTCCCTTCTACCGTTGACAATACCTAGAGATACGACGAGGCAATGAAAGGCCTCTAGGAAACTCCCTTCTACCGTTGACAATACCTAGAGATACGACTAGGCAATGAAAGGCCTCCAGGAAACTCCCTTCTACCGTTGACAATACCTAGAGATACGACTAGGCAATGAAAGGCCTCCAGGAAACTCCCTTCTACCGATGACAATACCTAGAGATACGACCAGGCAATGAAAGGCCTCCAGGAAACTCCCTCCTACCGTTGACAATACCTAGAGATACGACTAGGCAATGTAAGGCCTCTAGGAAACTCCCTTCTACCGATGACAATACCTAGAGATACGACGAGGCAATGAAAGGCCTCCAGGAAACTCCCTTCTACCGTTGACAATACCTAGAGATACGACGAGGCAATGAAAGGCCTCCAGCAAACTCCCTTCTACCGATGACAATACCTAGAGATACGACTAGGCAATGAAAGCCCTACAGGAAACTCCCTTCTACCGATGACAATACCTAGAGATACGACGAGCAATGAAATGCCTCTAGGAAACTCCCTTCTACCGATGATAATACCTAGAGATGCGACGAGGCAATGAAAGGCCTACAGGAAACTCCCTTCTACCGATGACAATACCTAGAGATAAGACGAGGCAATGAAAAGCCTCCAGGAAACTCCCTTCTACCGATGACAATACCTAGAGATACGACTAGGCAATGAAAGGCCTCCAGGAAAATCCCTCCTACCGATGACAATACCTAGAGATACGAGGCAATGAAAGGCCTCCAGGAAACTCCCTTCTACCGATGACAATACCTAGAGATACGACGAGGCAATGAAAGGCCTCCAGGAAACTCCCTTCTACCGATGACAACACCTAGAGATACGACGAGGCAATGAAAGGCCTCCAGGAAAATCCCTCCTACCGATGACAATACCGAGAGATACGACGAGGCAATGAAAGGCCTCCAGGAAACTCCCTTCTACCGATGACAATACCTAGAGATACGACTAGGCAATGAAAGGCCTCCAGGAAACTCCCGTCTACCGTTGACAATACCTAGAGATACGACGAGGCAATGAAAGGCCACCTGGAATCTCCCTTCTACCGATGACAATACCTAGAGATACGACGAGCAATGAAATGCCTCTAGGAAACTCCCTTCTACCGATGATAATACCTAGAGATACGAAGAGGCAATGAAAGGCCTACAGGAAACTCCCTTCTACCGATGACAATACCTAGAGATAAGACGAGGCAATGAAATGCCTCCAGGAAACTCCCTTCTACCGATGACAATACCTAGAGATACGACTAGGCAATGAAAGGCCTCCAGGAAACTCCCTTCTACCGATAACAATACCTAGAGATACGACTAGGCAATGAAAGGCCTCCAGGAAACTCCCTTCTACCGATGACAATACCTAGAGATACGACTAGGCAATGAAAGGCCTCCAGGAAACTCCCTTCTACCGATGACAATACCTAGAGATACGACTAGGCAATGAAAGGCCTCCAGCAAACTCCCTCCTACCGTTGGCAATACCTAGAGATACGACGAGGCAATGAAAGGCCTCCAGCAAACTCCCTTCTACCGATAACAATACCTAGAGATACGACTAGGCAATGAAAGGCCTCCAGGAAACTCCCTTCTACCGTTAACAATACCTAGAGATACGACTAGGCAATGAAAGGCCTCCAGGAAAGTCCCTTCTACCGATGACAATACCTAGAGATACGACTAGGCAATGAAAGGCCTCTAGGAAACTCCCTTCTACCGTTGACAATACCTAGAGATACGACGAGGCAATGAAAGGCCTCCAGGAAACTCCCTTCTACCGATGACAATACCTAGAGATACGACTAGGCAATGAAAGGCCTCCAGGAAACTCCCTTATACCGATGACAATACCTAGAGATACGACTAGGCAATGAAAGGCCTCTAGGAAACTCCCTCCTACCGATGACAATACCTAGAGATACGACGAGGCAATGAAAGGCCTCCAGGAAACTCCCTTCTACCGATGACAATACCTAGAGATACGACTAGGCAATGAAAGGCCTCCAGGAAACTCCCTTCTACCGTTAACAATACCTAGAGATACGACTAGGCAATGAAAGGCCTCCAGGAAACTCCCTTCTACCGATGACAATACCTAGAGATACGACTAGGCAATGAAAGGCCTCTAGGAAACTCCTTTCTACCGTTGACAATACCTAGTGATACGACGAGGCAATGAAAGGCCTCCAGGAATCTCCCTTCTACCGATGACAATACCTAGAGATAAGACTAGGCAATGAAAGGCCTCCAGGAAACTCCCTTCTACCGATGACAATACCTAGAGATACGACTAGGCAATGAAAGGCCTCCAGCAAACTCCCTCCTACCGTTGGCAATACCTAGAGATACGACGAGGCAATGAAAGGCCTCCAGCAAACTCCCTTCTACCGATGACAATACCTAGAGATACGACTAGGCAATGAAAGGCCTCCAGGAAAATCCCTTCTACCGATGACAATACCTAGAGATACGACTAGGCAATGAAAGGCCACCTGGAATCTCCCTTCTACCGATGACAATACCTAGAGATACGACGAGCAATGAAATGCCTCTAGGAAACTCCCTTCTACCGATGATAATACCTAGAGATACGACGAGGCAATGAAAGGCCTACAGGAAACTCCCTTCTACCGATGACAATACCTAGAGATAAGACGAGGCAATGAAATGCCTCCAGGAAACTCCCTCCTACCGTTGGCAATACCTAGAGATATGACGAGGCAATGAAAGGCCTCCAGGGAACTCCCTTCTACCGTTGACAATACCTAGAGATACGACGAGGCAATGATAGGCCTCTAGGAAACTCCCTTCTACCGTTGACAATACCTAGAGATACGACGAGGCAATGAAAGGCCTCCTGGAATCTCCCTTCTACCGTTGATAATACCTAGAGATACGACGAGGCAATGATAGGCCTCTAGGAAACTCCCTTCTATCGATGA
The DNA here is from genome assembly GCA_946811695.1 of Gonocerus acuteangulatus. Classification (NCBI taxonomy): domain Eukaryota; kingdom Metazoa; phylum Arthropoda; class Insecta; order Hemiptera; family Coreidae; genus Gonocerus; species Gonocerus acuteangulatus. Next base: position 3,499,979 of record OX328123.1, on the reverse strand, counting down.
CAATACCTAGAGATACGACTAGGCAATGATAGGCCTCTAGGAAACTCCCTTCTACCGATGACAATACCTAGAGATACGACTAGGCAATGATAGGCCTCTAGGAAACTCCCTTCTACCGTTGACAATACCTAGAGATACGACTAGGCAATGAAAGGCCTCCAGGAAACTCCCTTCTACCGTTGACAATACCTAGAGATACGACTAGGCAATGTAAGGCCTCTAGGAAACTCCCTTCTACCGATGACAATACCTAGAGATACGACTAGGCAATGATAGGCCTCTAGGAAACTCCCTTCTACCGTTGACAATACCTAGAGATACGACTAGGCAATGATAGGCCTCTAGGAAACTCCCTTCTACCGTTGACAATACCTAGAGATACGACTAGGCAATGAAAGGCCTCCAGGAAACTCCCTTCTACCGTTGACAATACCTAGAGATACGACTAGGCAATGTAAGGCCTCTAGGAAACTCCCTTCTACCGTTGACAATACCTAGAGATACGACGAGGCAATGAAAGGCCTCTAGGAAACTCCCTTCTACCGTTGACAATACCTAGAGATACGACTAGGCAATGAAAGGCCTCCAGGAAACTCCCTTCTACCGTTGACAATACCTAGAGATACGACTAGGCAATGAAAGGCCTCCAGGAAACTCCCTTCTACCGTTGACAATACCTAGAGATACGACTAGGCAATGAAAGGCCTCCAGGAAACTCCCTTCTACCGTTGACAATACCTAGAGATACGACTAGGCAATGTAAGGCCTCTAGGAAACTCCCTTCTACCGTTGACAATACCTAGAGATACGACGAGGCAATGAAAGGCCTCTAGGAAACTCCCTTCTACCGTTGACAATACCTAGAGATACGACTAGGCAATGAAAGGCCTCCAGGAAACTCCCTCCTACCGATGACAATACCTAGAGATACGACGAGGCAATGAAAGGCCTCCAGGAAACTCCCTTCTACCGATGACAATACCTAGAGATACGACTAGGCAATGAAAGGCCTCCAGGAAACTCCCTTCTACCGTTAACAATACCTAGAGATACGACTAGGCAATGAAAGGCCTCCAGGAAACTCCCTTCTACCGATGACAATACCTAGAGATACGACTAGGCAATGAAAGGCCTCTAGGAAACTCCTTTCTACCGTTGACAATACCTAGTGATACGACGAGGCAATGAAAGGCCTCCAGGAATCTCCCTTCTACCGATGACAATACCTAGAGATAAGACTAGGCAATGAAAGGCCTCCAGGAAACTCCCTTCTACCGATGACAATACCTAGAGATACGACTAGGCAATGAAAGGCCTCCAGCAAACTCCCTCCTACCGTTGGCAATACCTAGAGATACGACGAGGCAATGAAAGGCCTCCAGCAAACTCCCTTCTACCGATGACAATACCTAGAGATACGACTAGGCAATGAAAGGCCTCCAGGAAAATCCCTTCTACCGATGACAATACCTAGAGATACGACTAGGCAATGAAAGGCCACCTGGAATCTCCCTTCTACCGATGACAATACCTAGAGATACGACGAGCAATGAAATGCCTCTAGGAAACTCCCTTCTACCGATGATAATACCTAGAGATACGACGAGGCAATGAAAGGCCTACAGGAAACTCCCTTCTACCGATGACAATACCTAGAGATAAGACGAGGCAATGAAATGCCTCCAGGAAACTCCCTCCTACCGTTGGCAATACCTAGAGATATGACGAGGCAATGAAAGGCCTCCAGGGAACTCCCTTCTACCGTTGACAATACCTAGAGATACGACGAGGCAATGATAGGCCTCTAGGAAACTCCCTTCTACCGTTGACAATACCTAGAGATACGACGAGGCAATGAAAGGCCTCCTGGAATCTCCCTTCTACCGTTGATAATACCTAGAGATACGACGAGGCAATGATAGGCCTCTAGGAAACTCCCTTCTATCGATGACAATACCTAGAGATACGACTAGGCAATGATAGGCCTCTAGGAAACTCCCTTCTACCGATGACAATACCTAGAGATACGACTAGGCAATGATAGGCCTCTAGGAAACTCCCTTCTACCGTTGACAATACCTAGAGATACGACTAGGCAATGAAAGGCCTCCAGGAAACTCCCTTCTACCGTTGACAATACCTAGAGATACGACTAGGCAATGTAAGGCCTCTAGGAAACTCCCTTCTACCGATGACAATACCTAGAGATACGACTAGGCAATGATAGGCCTCTAGGAAACTCCCTTCTACCGTTGACAATACCTAGAGATACGACTAGGCAATGATAGGCCTCTAGGAAACTCCCTTCTACCGTTGACAATACCTAGAGATACGACTAGGCAATGAAAGGCCTCCAGGAAACTCCCTTCTACCGTTGACAATACCTAGAGATACGACTAGGCAATGTAAGGCCTCTAGGAAACTCCCTTCTACCGTTGACAATACCTAGAGATACGACGAGGCAATGAAAGGCCTCTAGGAAACTCCCTTCTACCGTTGACAATACCTAGAGATACGACTAGGCAATGAAAGGCCTCCAGGAAACTCCCTTCTACCGTTGACAATACCTAGAGATACGACTAGGCAATGAAAGGCCTCCAGGAAACTCCCTTCTACCGTTGACAATACCTAGAGATACGACTAGGCAATGAAAGGCCTCCAGGAAACTCCCTTCTACCGTTGACAATACCTAGAGATACGACTAGGCAATGTAAGGCCTCTAGGAAACTCCCTTCTACCGTTGACAATACCTAGAGATACGACGAGGCAATGAAAGGCCTCTAGGAAACTCCCTTCTACCGTTGACAATACCTAGAGATACGACTAGGCAATGAAAGGCCTCCAGGAAACTCCCTTCTACCGTTGACAATACCTAGAGATACGACTAGGCAATGAAAGGCCTCCAGGAAACTCCCTTCTACCGATGACAATACCTAGAGATACGACCAGGCAATGAAAGGCCTCCAGGAAACTCCCTCCTACCGTTGACAATACCTAGAGATACGACTAGGCAATGTAAGGCCTCTAGGAAACTCCCTTCTACCGATGACAATACCTAGAGATACGACGAGGCAATGAAAGGCCTCCAGGAAACTCCCTTCTACCGTTGACAATACCTAGAGATACGACGAGGCAATGAAAGGCCTCCAGGAAACTTCTCGACTCATCTCCATGTAAATCGGCAAACTTCCTAAGTGTCTATTGAAACTTTTAAATATTACTTTACCTCATCAGTTCCCTTAGCGAATATTTAATCAGCAACTTTTTTATTTCCTGAAAATTAAAATTAAAAAAAAAATCACAATTTTACAGTTTTCAAACTTTGTATGGGAAAAAGGAAGAGTAAGCCTTTGCCATTGTAGAAAGTTTGTTCTGTTTATAAATTGGAAATATTGAATTTTTTGGTGGATACTATATTAAATATTGTTTGCTGACTCCTTTGTTCTAGCTTTTCTTTTTCATTGGGAATCCTTATTACACAAGTTCTACCATTTGTAATTGTTTCGTTATTTTTTTCGATATTAATTTTCAAGTAAAATTACATGTACTAAATTATAAACTTGATTTTTTTATTGGCAATTAGTCGGAGGAAACCAGAATAATTGTTTTTAATGTTTTTGTTTTTTTATTTTATTATTTTCTTTTATACGTAATATCTATTATGTAATTATTACTGAATTTTACTTGGTCATTAATGGAAAACCACAACATGTAGCATCCTCTATGACCTAAGAAATCATTAAATAATGGTAGTTAGTTTTAGTGATATGTTATGTAAATATATTAACTATAGGGTAAATAGCAAGGCTCTAAATAATGTTTAGCAATTAATTCTTAACACAAACATACTAACTTTTGCCATATGCTCTCCTCAAACTTTTGTTGTATTTAGTAGTATAAGTTACGGGTAATTGTTAACATATAAATTTGAATTTTTTAGTGTATTTTAAAAAAAAGAGCAAGTCGCTCTTATAAAAAAAAAAGAAAAACAATACACAGGAAGTCTTAGACGCAGTTTAACTTTAAAAGTTTAAGTGGGAATATGTGCCAAGCGATGCATCATATTATTTGATTTGTTAAACTGAAGTCAATGGTAAAACCAGATTTTAATTAGGCCGATAAATTAAGAAGGTTTGCTAAACTACTGAGCTAACCTCGCCCACAGATTGGACTTTAATATTTTAAAAAACTCTTAATTCTTGGAATAGAAATATTTGGATGGTTGTGAGCAACACGAATAAATAAACGTGTTGTGCTTTTCTTGGGAAAGTTTCTGAGAGTAGAACTGGACCAAACGGCGAGCATTTCCACCACTTTCAATGAAACAAGTCTACACACTAGTTTTTTGCTAATCGGAAAACTGTACTCGTCAATTCATTCTGTTTGACTACTTAATCTTAACTAGGCAGATTGATAGAAGTTATTTCTGTGAGAGTTGTTAGTTTGCAGGGATTCCAATTCGCTGTCTTTTTTTTTTTTTTTTTTTTTTTTTTTTTTTTTTTAAAGGCACTGCAACCACTGGGGTCATTGGTGCCTTGGAAGTATCCTGATCAGTGAGAAAGACCCCGGGGCGGAGGGAGGCGCAGCAAGGAGAGAGACAGACGCCCAGAAGGGAGAGGGGACAGCCCGAGCCGAGGCAAGAGAGGGGGCCGGCGTTATCTGGACCTCTATGACAATACAGCGGTAATCCGCAATCTAGATAAGATAGCCAAGCTCCTGTCGGAGATCTGCATGTAAGTGCCACCATCCAGATCTCCAGAGCTAGCAGGACCCAGCGGGTCTAGGGTCCAGGATAAGTCAGCCCTACTCCCCACCAACAGCCCGACGTCCACCCCCCACCCCCTCCCAGACACCCGCCAATCCCCCCGCCGCGCCACCACCCCACCCCCAAGCCCCCCCAGACCAAGGGAGGTGTTAATGGTAGAATTTAGAAATGTTATTCAATAATAAATATTGCTATTAGTAATTATTGTAAAATTGCAATTAGTTTTAGAGAGAATCCCTAGAGATCTCTGGGTAGGTCGTAATACTTCAAAAAACCTTAGAAATAGCAAGACAAGAAATTACTTCTTAAGTGTTCTAAATAAGTTTCTTTGTAATACGTCATAATTAAATTACAGATATTATGGACAAAGTAAATATGTTCTATATTTTCTATGTTGGAACAATACATTATACTAAAGAAAGATGATTAATTTTAGACAGATTAAATTTTATTAGCCAAGGACGTATCATTTAGGAAGGTAAATATTTTATCTATATACTCAGAACCTTTACCAAATACTTCTCGCATGTCTGTGGGAAAACCGAGCCTTTCTCTTTCTTCACTGTATCGAATACACTCCGTAAAAATATGTTTTATTGTAAGACGGACATTACAAGTTGAACATAGAGGAGGTTCAGACTCTCCTGCCATCAGGTAACCATGTGTGAGTTTACAATGCCCAATTCTTAGTCTACTTAGAATAACCTCTTCACGCCTGCTCTCGCGGATTGAACATTTCCAGCTGCATACCTCACTCTTTATTTCCCGCAACTTTTCGCCAAGTTCAATGCTGTTCCACTCTTCATGCCATATGTCATATGCTTTACTTTTCACTAAAGGGTTAAGATCAGAGAAAGGGACTTGTGAATATGGTATACCTTTAAGAATACCATTTTTTGCAATTTTATCCACATTTACATTTTCTTTAATGTCACAATGACCAGGTATCCATATTAAAATAACTCTTTGGTCTTTTCTTCTGTGATCGTTTATTTTATTTAAGATATCTATTACAAGAGAATTGTTAGTGTAGAAATTTTGTATAGCTTGTAATGAGGAGAGCGAATCGGTACATATGACAATGGATGGAGAGGGAGATACAAAGACACATAGGGCTTTATAAATCGCTAGGAGTTCAGCAGTAAAACTAGAGCAGAGTGGGGAGAGGGAAAACATGTACTGGCGGTCTTGACAGAGTATACCAGCTCCTGCACCTTCAGCATTCTTGGATCCGTCGGTAAATATGAAAGTTGAGTCGGGAAGATCAGATTTGATTTTATTAAATTCATTAATATATAGCTCAGGGACAGTTTCTTTTTTAATGTGTTTAGTGAGAGACAAATTGATCTGAGGTTTAGCAAGTAGCCATGGAGGATAAGAGGAAAATGCAGAAGGCTGGATTTTTGTGTTATTAATGTTACTATGATTGAGTAGAGCTGTCATAATACCAATTCGCTGTCATAATACCATTTGTTTCAACAAGGGCACAGAATATAATCAGCTTTACTCATTCGCATTACCTCCAACTCGTTGTTTCTAAAATCCTTCGCTACAACTTTAAAACAACCCTTTTCTTATGAATTTCAGCTAACAAGACAACATACACGAAATGAGTAAATTATTTCTTACATAAAAAAAAGATATTTAAAAAAAACAGACTCTCAAACAATTTTTTTTTCATTAACTCAGTATCATAACTTTGTATCAGGCTGTACCGTATGAAATGTCAGTTTCGGACTTGCCGATTTCCTTCAAATGTCTTGAAACTGTCGTGGCTCTTAGTCGGAGTTCTTTGGCATATTCCCTAGTGCTTTTTGAGGGACAAGCTTCAACCCTTTCTTTCATGTTGTCATTAACAAGCTTCGTTTCTGGCCTTCCTCGCTCCTCGTTGTCAAGGTCAACAATTCCACTTACTAACATAGAAGACGTTATGGGCGGATTCAGACGACAAGAGGAGCAATCTGATGCGGAATTAGATGACAAAATTGATGAAATAGATTCAGAGTCTGACGATAGTATTCTCTCAGTTGATGGCGAAAGAGTCGAGGAGCTCTCAAATCAAGATGGTCAAGAAATAGAATATCAAGATTTAGAAATATAATATATTAATATTTAGAATATAAAAACTCCGTATTAATATCACTTAGTATTTTTGACACGAAGCCGCGTGAGAACGGATAGCGGGTTCTTTTAGCTGGTGGGTGTTTAGCTGGTGAGTGCTTAGCTGGTGGGTGTTTAAGCCGAAACAAATTCTGAATTCTCTTCGCCGTTCGTGTACTGTAATTGTTTAACTGAAAAAAAAAATAAATAAAATGTGCTTAACTTAATGTTAATCTATTTCTCTTGCCGAATATATTCGGATGTAAGGACTTTCGTGGGCGCTGTGTTTGGTTCTCGTAATTATTCGTATAGTTCTAAAAAAAATTAAATAAAATTTATGTGCCTTTATATATATATATATATATATATATATATATATATATATATATATGTATTTATTTATATTTAACTTATTTCTTTCTTTCATGTTTATAAATAAATAAATAATAAATAAAGCCTTTATTGTAGATAAAAACAAAAACAAAATGTACAAAATAATAATAATAATAATAATCAAATAACTCAATAATTCTTCTTCTTAAAGCTTTATATAATAAAAACATATAAAAAATCTACTGGGCCCATCTCTGGGCAAAGGCCTCTCCCAGGTTCCTCCATATGGTTCTGTCTTGTGCAGACCTCCACCAAAGCGTTCCACAAAACCTATCCATATCATCCCTGTATCTCTGGAATGGTCTTCCTCTTCTCCTTGTGCAGTCCAAAGGTAGCCAGTCGGTAGTCCTTCTTGCCCATCTTCCCTCTTCCATTCGTGCCAGATGTCCTGCCCATGTCCATTTCTGCTTAAGTGCCGCAACGATGACATCTTCCACGCCCGTCTTCCTACGGATTTCGGTATTTCGTATTTTTTGGCTCTTTCGGATTCCCAACATAATCCTTTCCATTGCATACTGGGTTACCCTAAGCCGATTCTTTATTCTTTTTGTCAATGTCCATATCTGCGAGCCATAAATCATACATGGAAGGATACAGGAGTTCATCACTCGGGCTTTTAGCTCTACACTCATACTGCTCTTAAAAATAAATTTAAGAGCCCAGTATTTCTTCCAACTCATGGCTATTCGGCGGTTTATTTCTTTTAGATTTCCATCTTGAAAGGAAACTAGTTTTCCGAGGTAAACTGTACTATCAGCCCAATGTAGTTTGATCCCATCAAGGAAGATACCTTCGGTTTGTTGTGGATTTGTCATTAGAAGTGTCTTCTCTTTATTCATTGCAAGACCTGCTTCTATTCCTCTTGTACTAAGTTCCTTTATCATTTCTTGGAGCTGGTCAGATGATTCGCTGAAGAGGACAACATCGTCTGCAAACCTCAGATTCGAGAGATATACTCCGTTGATCTTAATTCCAACTTGATCCCACTCCATGTTTCTAAACACCTCCTCTAACTTTAATGTTTTTGACTTTTATTTATCTTTCCATTTTCTTTGTTGTCTGTGAATATGCACGTATGTTTGTGCAAGTATCCACTAGATTTTACGGGGGATTTGATTAATTAATTTGCTCAAAGTTTATACCTCCATTGGGGTTACTAGGAGTTCTGCTCTAGTGAATAAATTTACTAGTAGACTTGTTTGGAATTTTTTTATTTATTGTTAGTGTTTATTTATTGTAAAGTATTTAATTTTTTTTAGTTTCATTGATAAGCTTTATTAGTATTGTATATATTTAAGGGTTTTTTTTTAAATGCTCTTTTTTGCTAAAATTGGAATAGTATATAACAGTAATTTAGGCCTCGCAGGAACTAGGCTAGAGGTGGTTGGAAGCTCCATTAACGAGGCTGAGGAAGACGCCCGATTGTATATTTATTACAATTGCATTCTATATATATATATATATATATATATATATATATATATATATATATATATATGTGTGTGTGTAAATATACAAATTGTACCTAGTTGGGAAGACAGTACCGTTGAGTGCATTACCAATAGCGTCTCATTTTCTCTGTGTTTTCTCGCGACCCTAAACGGACTCTTGGTTTCCATAAAGGAAATGAGTTTCGGCGTAGAGTTTCAAGTAGCAGAGGTGAATTCGATCCTTCAAAAGTAGACTGCCACTTGTGGATTCCGAGAGAACCATCTCTCTTACCGCACGAATACTAACGGGCTCTAATGTCGTCGTTTAGGGATCACGTAGGTACTCGCTTTCTGAAATTAGATACACTCAGCTCTTGTTTCTTATGCAAAGATCCGTGTATTTATTTAGTGAGGATGAAAAAATCAAGCTTGTGCATTCGTATTTCACTTTTATATTTCAAGAGGCCTTTTTACAGAAATCCATTGCAAAGTTGAAATTAGTTAAAAACGGTTCGTTCTGTGAGCAACCTTCTGATGTGATACAATTAATTTGGCGTGCCGAATTCTTCTACAACTTTTCTTTGTATTGTTAATTATAAAATCGAAAATATAATACAAAAACCCAAATAACTATTCATGAATCAAAAATGGATCATCTTGGAATATGAGACTTCTACGACGCATCATGCATCTAGGTGACATCAAGCATCTTGGAATACGAGACTTGTACGACGAACCAGGTAACTAGGTGACATCAAACGTCGTGGAATAAGAGACTTGTACGACGAGCCAGGCATTTAGGTGACATCAAACTTCTTGGAATACGAGACTTGTACGACGAACCAGGCAACTAGGTGGCATCAAACATCTTGGAATACGAGACTTGTAAGACGAACCAGGCAACTAGGTGACATCAAACTTCTTGGAATACGAGACTTGTACGACGAGCCAGGCAACTAGGTGACATCAAACTTCTTGGAATACGAGACTTGTACGACAGATAAATACTCACACTGGAGATTGACCAAAAAAAAAAAAAACTGTATTGGTATGAGAACACAAACATAAGTACAATAATATTTACAGTTTAAAGGAGATAATTATTGAGAGGCGAGGAGACAACTGCTGGAGGAGGAAGGGATGGGTTCTTATATAGAGGATATCTTCCTGCTGAATCAGTAGATGCTCTGCTTCCTGGAATCGTGGAGTTTGATGCTTTAAGTATTGCTCTGCTTGCTGGAATCGTGGAGTTTACTGCTTTAAGTGATGCTTTGCCTGCTGGAGTCGTGGAGTTTACTGCTTTAAGTGATGCTCTGCTTGCTGGAATCCTGGAGTTTACTTCTTTACGTGATGCTCTGCTTGCTGGAATCGTGGAGTTTGGTGCTTTAAGTGATGCTCTGCCTGCTGGAGTCGTGGAGTTTACTGCTTTAAGTGATGCTCTGCTTGCTGGAATCGTGGAGTTTACTGCTTTAAGTGATGCTCTGCTTGCTGGAATCCTGGAGTTTACTGCTTTACGTGATGCTCTGCTTGCTGGAATCGTGGAGTTTACTGCTTTAAGTGATGCTCTGCTTGCTGGAATCCTGGAGTTTACTGCTTTAAGTGATGCTTTGCTTGCTGGAATCGTGGAGTTTGGTGCTTTAAGTCCTCCCCCCTTAAGATTCCAAGTCCTCGGATAATGAGTTAGACTGAGAGTCTCCAAGGACTGAAATACATCTCGGGTACTTCAGGTCTGCTGTGAATTTGAAGTTCTGGATGAGGTGATGCGGCGGGTAGTAGAGACTTTGGTTTACAGACTATGATAAGATTAAAGGTTAATAAGTACATAGTGATAAAGAAAAATAAGAGATGAATGGTATTAGATTGGGTATAATCAAAAGTTTCTAAATTTTCTAAAATTACATTATCCAGAGTGAGTTGATTTAGCGAGTTAAAGGACATGTTATACAATTTCATGTGTGATTATAATTGAGTAGTAAAATGTCAGTGTCAATACTGTACGTGTATGGCTTAGGAGATTCTAATAATACCTCTGATCTGTCTAATGTGATGAGTGCTGAAGAAGGAAGAAATACAGGATTAGTGAGGTTGTCAATATGAGTGCCATTAATCCTAGAAGTGACATACATATCAATTTCATCTACATACTTAAGATAAGGATGGCATGTGACAGATGTCGTGATACAGCCATGAGATGTGCCATCTACATACTTAAGATAAGGATGGCATGTGACAGATGTCGTGATACAGTCATGAGATGTGCCATCTACATACTTAAGATAAGGATGGCATGTGACAGATGTCGTGATACAGTCATGAGATGTGCCATTGAATAGATTTGACATACAGCTGTCATTTATGGGAGTTATATTTTTACAATAGTAATGATTTAGAATATATGTACAATTTCCACTAAATATAGTAGTATCATTTCTTAGAACTAAAGTATAAGGTGTCAGAGTTGTGACTGTGTTTGTATTTTTCATTACTGGTACCTGAAGAAAATAAAATGTGCTGAGTCTTACAGTTTGTAAGGGGACCGATAGGAATATATGCAAAAGTCCTTCTTTAGTAACACAACGTAATTTACTTAAAAGCCATAATTTTTCGGGGTTCAAAGTTAGTAAAGTGACATTTTGGGTGTGAAGAAAGTCAAATTGGCTCATTATTGAGGAATGCGTTACTCCCAGTTTACAAAATTCCATTGTATTTTCTAAATCCGTTATTCTAATATAAATATAGTTAAGGGTTGAATGTATTTCATTTAAATGTAAGCGTTTTTCATCGCCATCTACATAATTTATAAGTTTCTCCGTCTTTCTGTTATTGTCATTAAGTAAGTCTATGTCATGTCGCATAGTGTTTATAAGATCAGTGTGTGATTGTGCCTGGTGTTCTATGTTATTGTCATTAAGTAAGTCTATGTGATGTCGCATAGTGTTTATAAGATCAGTGTGTGATTGTGCCTGGTGTTCTATGTTATTGTCATTAAGTAAGTCTATGTCATGTCGCATAGTGTTTATAAGATCAGTGTGTGATTGTGGCTGGTGTTCTATGTTATTGTCATTAAGTAAGTCTATGTCATGTCGCATAGTGTTTATAAGATCAGTGTGTGATTGTGGCTGGTGTTCTATGTTATTGTCATTAAGTAAGTCTATGTGATGTCGCATAGTGTTTATAAGATCAGTGTGTGATTGTGCCTGGTGTTCTATGTTATTGTCATTAAGTAAGTCTATGTGATGTCGCATAGTGTTTATAAGATCAGTGTTTACAAGGCAGAATGAATCTAGGTTCCATTTCTTGGGATACCAGGGATCTAAGTATGCCTGAAACCATCTTGAAGTATAATACATCCCCGCGGCACGACTTTCATGGCATGGAGGAGCCATCAAGCACCAGGAGACGCCAGGTTTTTTGAGAACACCAAAATTTATTGAAACATATCAGAAATATGCTACCATATGGAATATTGCAGCGGCCGCAAGGTGGTGACTCCACCACAGCGATCCGACGCGGTAGGCTCATTTCCTTTTAAATGTGGGGCGGGGGTTATTCTCATTTACCAAACCCATCTCCTCGTTCTAAGGGAGGAAACCCATTTCTACCACCTACTCAATTACACCTCACTCACTCTCTCTCTCTCTCCATCCCCCCCCCTCTCTCTCTCTCTCTCTCTCTCTCTCTCTCCCTCTCTATCTCTCTCTCTCTCTCTCTCACTCCCTCTCCTTCTCTCTCTCTCTATCTCTCTCTCTCAAACTCTCTCTCTAATTTTATATTATTCTATATCATATTTTAAAAAATGCATGATAACCGTGTACAACTGCTTATTCCGATTTGCATATAATATCCGTCTCGTTTGTAATACACGCTAGTTATTAGAGGAACATTACGAATTCGAATCAAGCTTGCCTGTAATTATAAATACAATCTTACAATCTTCGTGATAAATCCTATAATAACATATGTCGTGCAATAAATTAATCCTGAATCTTATATTCTTCGTGCAGTAAGAGTTGTGCGCAAACTACACCTTACATGCAAGATTTATTGCAGTAATCGTCTTTAATATGGGTTTTATCTCGATTGTTTGGGTGTATATATTTAATTGGTAACAATTACCTATTCAAGCATGTATGTGTGGTGTGTTTATAAACAGGAAGTCCCAATTTTAAATGGCAAAACTTCAGGATCCTATAGGGAACCAATAAATTAACGTCCTTTAGAGATCTGCTCGTTTTTGCTTCGTTTTGGAGAAAATCGCAATAAAAGAAACGAAACAAGTTTTCATTTTTGTACTTACTTATTTAATTTTACAATGGAAAATAAATTGTTCTTGTGAATTGTTTCAAGAAAGCAATTACTAAAATTCTATCTCTTGATGCTGATATAGTTTTCGTGTACGGTTTCTACAACGGTAATGGTTTAGAAGCGGTGCGAGAGTATGCGCGCCGATTAACAAATAGAAGAGTGATTAATCCACGAGTCTTTTTGTTAACTTTTATTAGACTACGAGAGACTATATCGTGACGATCTATCTTTTAAATGTTGAAGGGATAAATGTAATCTTTGCTCTGTTGACCATTTAACACAATACACGGGTCACGAGAGGAAGCTCAACAGACTTAGGCCGGCCATACACTATGAGGTGCACCGGACAGGTACACGCGTCAGGTGCACCTGTCCGGTCTACCTGTGACCCACACTGTTCAGGTGTACCGGACAGATACACCCGTGAGGTGCACCTGTCCGGTCTACCTGTGATCCACACTGTTCAGGTGTACCGGACAGGTACACCCGTGAGGTGCACCTGTCCGGTCTACCTGTGACCCACACTGTTCAGGTGTACCGGACAGGTTTGTCAGTGTTCAACATGGATCCTCCAGGAGATGATCTACTTTATCTCTCTCTATTTGCAGTAATATTTGAGACACGTAAAAACAAACGAAAAAAAACGCAAACAATGGCGTAAGGAATGGTTGCAGAGAAGAAATAAATTCACCCATATCAATCTGCTGAACGAATTAAGAGATGAACCAACAGATTATCGCAATTATCTGCGCATGAACGAATCAGTTTACATAGAGTTATTGTCACTTGTATCTCCTTTCATTGAGAAGAAATATACACAAATGAGGGCCGCTATATCTCCACACGAAAAGCTAACAGCTACTTTGAGAATCTTGAGGAGTCAATTTTCCTCTACTCCTTTCGAATATTAGATCGAAAACTATTAATTTTACTTTTAGCTAGACTCTCGTTTGCATTTGGATATATTTTCTGGAGTTTGTATACTAATTTTCGATATGCAGCATCCCTTTTATTTCTATTGTGAAAATCATCGTCTTTTATTTTCCATAAACATGGTTCATTTTTATAAATTTCGATGAAATCACTAAGAACTTAATTTTATGAGACATTTTACACTTTAAACTGATACCATAAATAAATAAATAAAAAGGCCACAACGGTAAAACAAATCAACACAAATCAGAGTTGCAGAAAACTGAGACCTCATCAGGTACACCTGACAACCCCCACACACACATGAGGTCTACTCGCCTGTCAGGTGGAAATCATCGAATTTTCATCAGATGTGAGGTCGCCGGAAAGGGTAGAGTGGGGGTAGTAAAGTTCCACCACACACTATGAGGTAGACCGGACAGGTGCACCGGACGGGTGAACCTGTCCGGTCTACCTCATAGTGTATGGCGGCCCTTACAGAGAAATATTACTCAGAAAATATCGTCACATGTATGTTATGAGGCGGCGAACTAGGACACTAAAAACCTCATTTTTCCTGCGATTTTCGAATATATGTTAAGCGTCCGTTCGAAAGCTTTCTAAATCTATATATATAAAAATCACGTGTCTGTCTGTTTTTCTGTTGATTTATTTCTTTGTTCCTTATACAAATCTTCACCGTTTGATCGATATTGACCAAACTTGGCACACAGGTAGGTTTTCATACGAGAAACCTCATAGGCTAGGTGAAAATAGTCAAATTTCAAAATTTGGTCAAAAGGTCAAAAGTTTTGTTGAAGAAAAATTGGCTACACTGAAACATTCAGATTGTCAGATTGTGCCATTTTGAATAATTCTGTTGGCTGTTAGATGAAGTGCTGTTGTGCTGGCCTCTGCCGGGTATCATTATGAACTACAACAAATTCACATCGTTTGACCGATTTTCGTGACCGGGTATAGACAACTAGGTATCAAGTAGATCTTGATACGGGGAGAGTCATAGACAGAAAGTAGGTGTAGCATGGCACACTGGGTAACAGCTAGTGTACTATAAATCCAGCCTCTGAGAGAGTGAACAGACAAATTTATATATATATATATATATATATATATATATATATATATATATATATATAGTTATTTTCGTAATATGAGGGTTGTAAAAGGTGAAATTTTCTAGTTTGCTCTTCCTGACGAGACGGCGAAGTAGAACAAGAAAAGCTAGATTTTTCTTTTGATTTTTGGATATATGTTAAGCGTCTTGTGAAAGCTTATGAAATTTCCTACAAATGCGATTCTTACGCAATTTTTGTCAGTGGGATTTGATTCGGATGAATCGGTGCATAAATGGAGTAGTTTCCACTTCCGATACTATCAGTTCCTGTTGTGAAACCTGAAATCTTGTTTCTGTTTGAGATTTTACAATTTAACATCTGTTTACATTTTTCACGACAGATTAATACAGCACTATTTCTATTCAAAACATCAAATAAAGAACACTAGGGGTATCGCGCTAAGATGACGCAGTTCCTGTAAAACGGAATACTCTTCTATTAGGCACCAGTAGCTGTCGGCCGGGCGTTCGTCCTTACCATACACGGTGATACGTCATCAAGCTGCTCTGAACGATTGCTGATAATAGCATCTTGCTTGGTTGATCTTAAGAACGATAAATATTGGATATGAGAGCTAATATTCAATCTAATATTTCCTCGATGACAATCTATCATACAACCTCAATCAATATTGACTTCATCGGCTGACAGAGACTGATTGAATTCCATCAAGGATTCTAGAACCCCTTCTGCATTCTAAATGGCCGAAAATACTTCTTGGTTTATGATAATTTAAGTATTTACATTATTTGATTTAAAAGCACATCACAAATCCATTAATTTTTCTGTGGATGTGGTATGAGGTTAGGAGAGATGAATGCCAGACTTGTCTGCTTCCCGTCACCCGAATGTTGCTAGAGAAGACGGAAATAGGAAATGGTGTGACTTCTCTCCTGATTGACACATGATTGTTATAGTCCTTTGAGAAAGGACTTTCAAAAGGTAGATGATGAAAACTATTAAACCATTTACTGATACTCCCGCTCAGGTTAGGGCTGACATTAACGCTCACCACACGCTAATCCCACACTGGTGCGGTTTTGACGAAGGCGCTCCCCACACGGTAATCCCGCATTGGTGTAGGCTGAAAAGACTTTCTCCACGCGCTAATCCCGCACTGGTGTGGGCTGACAAAGACGTTCTCCACGCGCTAATCCCGCAATGGTGAGGGCTGTCAAAGAAGTTCTTCACGCGCTAATCCCGCAATGGTGAGGGCTGACAAATACGCTCTCCACACGCTAATCCCGCAATGGTGAGGGCTGCCAAAGAAGTTCTCCACGCGCTAATCCCGCACTGGTGTGGGCTGACAAAGTCGTTTTCCACACGCTAATCCCGCACCGGTGAGGGCTGATAAAGACGCTCTCCACACGCTATTCCCGCAATGGTGAGGGCTGACAAAGAAGTTCTCCACGCGCTAATCCCGCACTGGTGAGGGCTGATAATGACGCTCTCCACACGCTAATCCCACACTGGTTGCGGGCTGACAAAGTCGCTCTCTACACGGTAATGCCACACTGGTGTCGGCTGACAGGGACGCTCTCCACATGCTAATCCCGCTCAGTTGAGGGCTGACAAAAACGCTCACCACACGCTAATCCCACACTGGTGCGGTTTTGACGAAGACGCTCTCCACACGCTAATCCCGCAATGGTGAGGGCTGTCAAAGAAGTTCTTCGCGCGCTAATCCCGCAATGGTGAGGGCTGACAAATACGCCCTCCACACGCTAATCCCGCAATGGTGAGGGCTATCAAAGAAGTTCTCCACGCGCTAATCCCGCACTGGTGAGGGCTGATAATGACGCTCTCCACACGCTAATCCCGCACTGGTGCGGGCTGACAAAGACGCTCTCCATACGCTAATCCCACACTGGCTGCGGGCCAGTGTGGGCTGCGGGCTGACAAAGTCGCTCTCTACACGGTAATGCCACACTGGTGTCGGCTGACAAAGACGCTCTCCACTCGCTAATCCCGCACTGGTGCGGGCTGACAAAGACGCTCTCCATACGCTAATCCCACACTGGCTGCGGGCTGACAAAGTCGCTCTCTACACGGTAATGCCACACTGGTGTCGGCTGACAAAGACGCTCTCCACACGCTACCCCGCACTGGTGCGGGCAGACAAAGACGCTATGTTTTTTGTAAAACTGAATGTTTGCACAGTAGTTTCCCTAGTTCACTAGTAGATAGTAGGCGATGTATAACTTGCTCCTGTCTTCTCAATTAGGACTAAACTCACTAATGAATAATGGGACGAAGAGAAATATGAAATCAACTCCGAATGAGGCATGCAACACTGGGAAAATAAATTCCGTGTGACCAGCAAAACACCCGTGTATTGCGAGGAGTAGTCAAAATTGTTAGTGAACATACGCGATTGATAAAGCGGATTATTCTGTAGTTTGGTGGATATTTTGAAGGTTTTGGTTGGTTAGTTTTATGATAATATTTTGTACACTTCTTGGCAATATAAGTGTATAGGTAGTGGTATAGTCTCTACTAGAACTAACTAATCCTAGAGAGCTGTGTGGTTAGAATAAGGAGATAGTTTCAGCTAGGAATGTGGACAGCAATAGTTGTCGGGTTTAGAGCAATCTAAGGCCCAATGGATAGGCGAGTTTGGAGAATAGAGTCGAGTAATGGCTATTTTCGATGGGAAAACTTAGATGAGGATCATATTGAATGGATTAGCTTTTATATCAGCTTCCGAAACTATATAAGGCTGTCGGGAACATCGTTTTAAGCGGTCTCTCTCTCTCCCGCTTATGTCGTTAACCTTATGACGCAGTCGGTAGTCACCGATGACAAATGTCCACGTTTCAGGTGCCAGAGGTCATGAAAATATCAATATATATATATATATATATATATATATATATATATATATATATATATATATATCTGTTTGCATTCCTGCTGCCACAGAATTGGTCTGCCTTTTATTTCCGTTTAAATAAAGTAAAAAAATAATTTATCAAACGTAAAAAAGTAAACTTTAATATGTTAATTAATATACTAAAAGGATCTCTGGCGCAGAAAGTTTTGAAAGTAAAATAATGAAAAATATGTGTTTTCATTTAGACATGAGATTTTGGGCCATTAACAGCGGCATCACCAACATCTGCCTAAATCAATTTCAAGTAATATCAGTTGACGCTTTTTTTAAGAAAATGATAAAAAAAAGTGTCTGAAATGAAATACATCCATTTACATTACAGTTGCACTGGTAAAAGAATTTTTGAAAAATGTTTTTAAACCTTCTTCTACTATATATTTGTCAAATACCACTCACTCACTCACTGACCTATCATTCCCCAGCCCAAACCGCTCGAAAGAAAAATTTGAAATTTTGCATGGACACTCCCTATATAACGTAGGCACTCACTAAGAAAGGATTTTTTGATATTCGAATTTTTAAGTATTTTTAGGGGGGTTTAAAGTTTGAGTTGGTTAGAGCAGGCAAGCAAAGGCTGCAAGCGTTGCTAGGACGATAAAGAACAGCTGTTACCGTACATTATCTATCTCATAGTATTATTTTTAATTGAGGTTAATTTTCACTATGATGGCAGACCTTGAATTACTAGAAATAAACTGTCACTCATAGAGTTTTAATTGCGTTTCTTTTCTGCCTGTCCCCGTCAGATAGGCTTGCCATATTTTTGGAAAGTTAAACCGAGACACATTAATATGGGATGGGCATACCAGGGGGGGTTGGGAATAAAAACAGTCCAAATTATAAGCAAAATGGTGAGTTTTAAGCCTAGCAACTAACGGGAAGGGGGAATCCTAAACTGTTAGTCTACCCAAACCTTAAAAATAAGAACGGAACTTTATTTGCTACTTGATTTTCTTAAAAAAATCTCTCAGCCAAATAGTAGTGTCTGGTAGCTGGCAGCGCTGTGCAGGTAGTTCCAGCGTTTTACAGTTAGATTACATCTGATTTCTTTGACACTGTGAGCAGTAGTCAAAATGTTAATTGTAGAAAAGTAACCGATTTAAAAAAGATTCTTATAAACATGAATTCATTACTTTTTACATCTTACAGCCTTTTCCGGGACATTGATAAAACTGGGCGGGACACCGAAACAATTGCAAAATACCGGGACAGTCCCGGTCAAACCGTGATGTATGGCATATCCTTAGGTTTTCCAGGCGAGGTAATAATATCCGGAACCCTTGCACAGCCTCCTCGCCTATAACCTTGGTAATACTCGTAAATATATTGGGTGTTACCATATGACTTCTTGGAAACATAAACTTTTAAATTTTAACGCCCATTGAATCTCAGTATTCAGCTAGTAACTACTTATCTGCCGCGACGAAGCACGGGTATTCAGCTAGTACCTAATACATTTCGAATGTTAAAGTTGTTTAAATGTCCATGTCTATATCTATGAAAACACGCATATATACTTTGTAGCAGCATAGAAATGTTAAGCTTCATGTTACGTATATGAAGTTCTATTCTGAGCAAAAGATTTCCCATCGAGGTGTCAAAAACCTGTTAAAATCAGGTTTTTCAGACTCCAAAGTCCAGCAACTTCTCGAATTGTAGTGTTAGAGCAAAGATATTGATATAAATGTTGTAGGCCACAAAACTAAGCTCATTTTGGTGCCGAGGAATCTAATATTACATCACGGGATCTGGTGATTCGTTTGGTCTATTTTTAGTAACACAGGTCAACATAACTAAGCTCATTTTGGTTCCGAGGAATCTAATATTACATCACGGGATCTGGTGATTCGTTTGGTCTATCTTTAGTAACACAGGTCAACATAACTAAGCTCATTTTGGTGCCGAGGAATCTAATATTATATCACGGGATCTGGGGATTCGTTTGGTCTATCTTTAGTAAAACAGGTCAACATAACTAAGCTCATTTTGGTGCCAAGGAATCTAATATTACATCACGGGATCTGGTGATTCGTTTGGTCTATCTTTAGTAACACAGGTCAACATAACTAAGCTCATTTTGGTGCCGAGGAATCTAATATTACATCACGGGATCTGGGGATTCGTTTGGTCTATCTTTAGTAACACAGGTCAACATAAGTAAGCTCATTTTGTTGCCAAGGAATCTAATATTACATCACGGGATCTGGTGATTCGTTTGGTCTATCTTTAGTAACACAGGTCAACATAACTAAGCTCATTTTGGTGCCGAGGAATCTAATATTACATCACGGGATCTGGGGATTCGTTTGGTCTATCTTTAGTAACACAGGTCAACATAACTAAGCTCATTTTGGTGCCGAGGAATCTAATATTACATCACGGGATCTGGGGATTCGTTTGGTCTATCTTTAGTAACACAGGTCAACATAACTAAGCTCATTTTGGTGCCGAGGAATCTAATATTACATCACGGGATCTGGGGATTCGTTTGGTCTATCTTTAGTAACACAGGTCAACATAACGAAGCTCATTTTGGTGCCGAGGAATCTAATATTACATCACGGGATCTGGGGATTCGTTTGATCTATCTTTAGTAACACAGGTCAACATAACTAAGCTCATTTTGTTGCCGAGGAATCTAATATTACATCACGGGATCTGGGGATTCGTTTGGTCTATCTTTAGTAACACAGGTCAACATAACTAAGCTCATTTTGGTGACGAGGAATCTAATATTACATCACGGGATCTGGGGATTCGTTTGGTCTATCTTTAGTAACAGGTCAACATAACTAAGCTCATTTTGGTGCCGAGGAATCTAATATTATATCACGGGATCTGGGGATTCGTTTGGTCTATCTTTAGTAAAACAGGTCAACATAACTAAGCTCATTTTGGTGCCGAGGAATCTAATATTACATCACGGGATCTGGTGATTCGTTTGGTCTATCTTTAGTAACACAGGTCAACATAACTAAGCTCATTTTGGTGCCGAGGAATCTAATATTACATCACGGGATCTGGGGATTCGTTTGGTCTATCTTTAGTAACACAGGTCAACATAACTAAGCTCATTTTGTTGCCAAGGAATCTAATATTACATCACGGGATCTGGTGATTCGTTTGGTCTATCTTTAGTAACACAGGTCAACATAACTAAGCTCATTTTGGTGCCGAGGAATCTAATATTACATCACGGGATCTGGGGATTCGTTTGGTCTATCTTTAGTAACATAGGTCAACATAACTAAGCCCATTTTGGTGCCAAGGAATCTAAGATTACATCACGGGATCTGGGGATTCGTTTGGTCTATCTTTAGTAACACAGGTCAACATAACTAAGCTCATTTTGGTGCCGAGGAATCTAATATTACATCACGGGATCTGGTGATTCGTTTGATCTATCTTTAGTAACACAGGTCAACATAACTAAGCTCATTTTGGTGCCGAGGAATCTAATATTACATCACGGGATCTGGGGATTCGTTTGGTCTATCTTTAGTAACACAGGTCAACATAACGAAGCTCATTTTGGTGCCGAGGAATCTAATATTACATCACGGGATCTGGGGATTCGTTTGATCTATCTTTAGTAACACAGGTCAACATAACTAAGCTCATTTTGTTGCCGAGGAATCTAATATTACATCACGGGATCTGGGGATTCGTTTGGTCTATCTTTAGTAACACAGGTCAACATAACTAAGCTCATTTTGGTGACGAGGAATCTAATATTACATCACGGGATCTGGGGATTCGTTTGGTCTATCTTTAGTAACAGGTCAACATAACTAAGCTCATTTTGGTGCCGAGGAATCTAATATTACATCACGGGATCTGGTGATTCGTTTGGTCTATCTTTAGTAACACAGGTCAACATAACTAAGCTCATTTTGGTGCCGAGGAATCTAATATTACATCACGGGATCTGGGGATTCGTTTGGTCTATCTTTAGTAACATAGGTCAACATAACTAAGCCCATTTTGGTGCCGAGGAATCTAAGATTACATCACGGGATCTGGGGATTCGTTTGGTCTATCTTTAGTAACACAGGTCAACATAACTAAGCTCATTTTGGTGCCGAGGAATCTAATATTACATCACGGGATCTGGGGATTCGTTTGGTCTATCTTTAGTAACACAGGTCAACATAAGTAAGCTCATTTTGTTGCCAAGGAATCTAATATTACATCACGGGATCTGGTGATTCGTTTGGTCTATCTTTAGTAACACAGGTCAACATAACTAAGCTCATTTTGGTGCCGAGGAATCTAATATTACATCACGGGATCTGGGGATTCGTTTGGTCTATCTTTAGTAACACAGGTCAACATAACTAAGCTCATTTTGGTGCCGAGGAATCTAATATTACATCACGGGATCTGGGGATTCGTTTGGTCTATCTTTAGTAACACAGGTCAACATAACTAAGCTCATTTTGGTGCCGAGGAATCTAATATTACATCACGGGATCTGGGGATTCGTTTGGTCTATCTTTAGTAACACAGGTCAACATAACGAAGCTCATTTTGGTGCCGAGGAATCTAATATTACATCACGGGATCTGGGGATTCGTTTGATCTATCTTTAGTAACACAGGTCAACATAACTAAGCTCATTTTGTTGCCGAGGAATCTAATATTACATCACGGGATCTGGGGATTCGTTTGGTCTATCTTTAGTAACACAGGTCAACATAACTAAGCTCATTTTGGTGACGAGGAATCTAATATTACATCACGGGATCTGGGGATTCGTTTGGTCTATCTTTAGTAACAGGTCAACATAACTAAGCTCATTTTGGTGCCGAGGAATCTAATATTATATCACGGGATCTGGGGATTCGTTTGGTCTATCTTTAGTAAAACAGGTCAACATAACTAAGCTCATTTTGGTGCCGAGGAATCTAATATTACATCACGGGATCTGGTGATTCGTTTGGTCTATCTTTAGTAACACAGGTCAACATAACTAAGCTCATTTTGGTGCCGAGGAATCTAATATTACATCACGGGATCTGGGGATTCGTTTGGTCTATCTTTAGTAACACAGGTCAACATAACTAAGCTCATTTTGTTGCCAAGGAATCTAATATTACATCACGGGATCTGGTGATTCGTTTGGTCTATCTTTAGTAACACAGGTCAACATAACTAAGCTCATTTTGGTGCCGAGGAATCTAATATTACATCACGGGATCTGGGGATTCGTTTGGTCTATCTTTAGTAACATAGGTCAACATAACTAAGCCCATTTTGGTGCCGAGGAATCTAAGATTACATCACGGGATCTGGGGATTCGTTTGGTCTATCTTTAGTAACACAGGTCAACATAACTAAGCTCATTTTGGTGCCGAGGAATCTAATATTACATCACGGGATCTGGTGATTCGTTTGATCTATCTTTAGTAACACAGGTCAACATAACTAAGCTCATTTTGGTGCCGAGGAATCTAATATTACATCACGGGATCTGGGGATTCGTTTGGTCTATCTTTAGTAACACAGGTCAACATAACGAAGCTCATTTTGGTGCCGAGGAATCTAATATTACATCACGGGATCTGGGGATTCGTTTGATCTATCTTTAGTAACACAGGTCAACATAACTAAGCTCATTTTGTTGCCGAGGAATCTAATATTACATCACGGGATCTGGGGATTCGTTTGGTCTATCTTTAGTAACACAGGTCAACATAACTAAGCTCATTTTGGTGACGAGGAATCTAATATTACATCACGGGATCTGGGGATTCGTTTGGTCTATCTTTAGTAACAGGTCAACATAACTAAGCTCATTTTGGTGCCGAGGAATCTAATATTACATCACGGGATCTGGTGATTCGTTTGGTCTATCTTTAGTAACACAGGTCAACATAACTAAGCTCATTTTGGTGCCGAGGAATCTAATATTACATCACGGGATCTGGTGATTCGTTTGATCTATCTTTAGTAACACAGGTCAACATAACTAAGCTCATTTTGGTGCCGAGGAATCTAATATTACATCACGGGATCTGGGGATTCGTTTGGTCTATCTTTAGTAACACAGGTCAACATAACGAAGCTCATTTTGGTGCCGAGGAATCTAATATTACATCACGGGATCTGGGGATTCGTTTGATCTATCTTTAGTAACACAGGTCAACATAACTAAGCTCATTTTGTTGCCGAGGAATCTAATATTACATCACGGGATCTGGGGATTCGTTTGGTCTATCTTTAGTAACACAGGTCAACATAACTAAGCTCATTTTGGTGACGAGGAATCTAATATTACATCACGGGATCTGGGGATTCGTTTGGTCTATCTTTAGTAACAGGTCAACATAACTAAGCTCATTTTGGTGCCGAGGAATCTAATATTACATCACGGGATCTGGTGATTCGTTTGGTCTATCTTTAGTAACACAGGTCAACATAACTAAGCTCATTTTGGTGCCGAGGAATCTAATATTACATCACGGGATCTGGGGATTCGTTTGGTCTATCTTTAGTAACACAGGTCAACATAACTAAGCTCATTTTGGTGCCGAGGAATCTAATATTATATCACGGGATCTGGGGATTCGTTTGGTCTATCTTTAGTAAAACAGGTCAACATAACTAAGCTCATTTTGGTGCCGAGGAATCTAATATTACATCACGGGATCTGGTGGTTCGTTTGGTCTATCTTTAGTAACACAGGTCAACATAACTAAGCTCATTTTGGTGCCGAGGAATCTAATATTACATCACGGGATCTGGGGATTCGTCTGGTCTATCTTTAGTAACACAGGTCAACATAACTAAGCTCATTTTGTTGCCAAGGAATCTAATATTACATCACGGGATCTGGTGATTCGTTTGGTCTATCTTTAGTAACACAGGTCAACATAACTAAGCTCATTTTGGTGCCGAGGAATCTAATATTACATCACGGGATCTGGGGATTCGTTTGATCTATCTTTAGTAACACAGGTCAACAAGCGATCTGAAAAAAAAAAAAAAAAAACACAAATATTGGAGCCGTATGGCACTGATAGGGTTTTTGAAGTCCCTGTTTTCGACGAGTGGGTTGGTTAACCTTATTGTAATGAGCGACCCTAAGAGCTCCATAAGGACCATACCCTCCGAATGTTGTTTTTTATTAGATCAAATATTGACCTGTGATAGTGATTCACTTATACTAATGCTCTAATTGGCACCTGCAAATTATATATACATAAGGAAATCAAGAATAGATAAACAAGTTCTTAATCCACACAATTCTGGAAATGCTTTCTGGAGGGGATGCAGTATAAGACTCTCGTTTTTCCGACATAAATTAATTTAAGATAGGCCCAAGGAACCTCCATATCCCGCGATGCAAATTGTTTTTGTGCAGAATTTAGTGGAGTACAACTTGCATGCGAAGCTTTCTTTTCTAACACCAGTAGTTGAGATGTTTTCGGCATTTAAAGCTTGAAAACGTGATTTCACGAGGTTTTAAAGCTCCAACGCTCCTAGAAACCTAGATCCATGTTTACAGGAACATTTTTGTGCAGAATAAAATTTTCTGTAAGTAAGCTCTGAAGCTTAAGCACTATTTTGGGACAACCTGTGTGTATCGCACTAGTATTTCTAAAGTGACAGAACTCAAAATCCGATATTTATGAGTTCTGACTATGAAAGGCATGGTAAATATCTCTTTATCAGCCATCGAAACTGTATGTACCTAGCTTCAGAGCTTCTACACCAGAGGGAACTTGTATCACTCTTCCTGTCTTAATGCTATTCCATCTACATAGGCAAGAGTGTATGTACCTAGCTACAGAGCTTCTACACCAGAGGATATTTGTGTCTGACTCTTCCTGTCTTGATGCTATTCCATCTACATAGGCAAGAGTGTATGTACCTAGCTTCAGAGCTTCTACACCAGAGGATATTTGTGTCTGACTCTTCCTGTCTTGATGCTATTCCATCTACATAGGCAAGAGTGTATGTACCTAGCTTCAGAGCTTCTACACCAGAGGATATTTGTGTCTGACTCTTCCTGTCTTGATGCTATTCCATCTACATAGGCAAGAGTGTATGTACCTAGCTTCAGAGCTTCTACACCAGAGGATATTTGTGTCTGACTCTTCCTGTCTTGATGCTATTCCCTCTACATAGGCAAGAGTGTATGTACCTAGATTCAGAGCTTCTACACCAGAGGATATTTGTGTCTGACTCTTCCTGTCTTAATGCTATTCCATCTACATAGGCAAGAGTGTATGTACCTAGCTTCAGAGCTTCTACACCAGAGGATATTTGTGTCTGACTCTTCCTGTCTTGATGCTATTCCATCTACATAGGCAAGAGTATATGTACCTAGCTTCAGAGCTTCTACACCAGAGGATATTTGTGTCTGACTCTTCCTGTCTTGATGCTATTCCATCTACATAGGCAAGAGTGTATGTACCTAGCTTCAGAGCTTCTACACCAGAGGATATTTGTGTCTGACTCTTCCTGTCTTGATGCTATTCCATCTACATAGGCAAGAGTGTATGTACCTAGCTTCAGAGCTTCTACACCAGAGGATATTTGTGTCTGACTTTTCCTGTCTTAATGCTATTCCCTCTACATAGGCAAGAGTGTATGTACCTAGCTACAGAGCTTCTACACCAGAGGATATTTGTGTCTGACTCTTCCTGTCTTGATGCTATTCCATCTACATAGGCAAGAGTGTATGTACCTAACTTCAGAGCTTCTACACCAGAGGATATTTGTGCCTGACTCTTCCTGTCTTAATGCTATTCCCTCTACATAGGCAAGAGTGTATGTACCTAGCTACAGAGCTTCTACACCAGAGGATATTTGTGTCTGACTCTTCCTGTCTTAATGCTATTCCATCTACATAGGCAAGAGTGTATGTACCTAGCTTCAGAGCTTCTACACCAGAGGGTACTTGTGTCACTCTTCCTGCCTTAAAGCTATTCCATCTACATAGGCAAGAGTGTATGTACCTAGCTTCAGAGCTTCTACACCAGAGGGTACTTGTGTCACTCTTCCTGTCTTAATGCTATTCCATCTACATAGGCAAGAGTGTATGTACCTAGCTTCAGAGCTTCTACACCAGAGGGAACTTGTATCTCTCTTCCTGTCTTAATGCTATTCCATCTACATAGGCAAGAGTGTATGTACCTAGCTTCAGAGCTTCTACACCAGAGGGAACTTGTGTCACTCTTCCTGCCTTAATGCTATTCCATCTACATAGGCAAGAGTGTATGTACCTAGCTTCAGAGCTTCTACACCAGAGGATATTTGTGTCTGACTTTTCCGGTCTTAATGCTATTCCCTCTACATAGGCAAGAGTGACACATTTACGGTTGAATTTTTTTTTTTATTTGTGTCACTTTAGAAATACTAGTGCGATATTTAAACTGGAGTTGGGGAGGGGCGAACCAGTTAGAAAGCGTGACCAAACACCACTTAGGTGAAAAATGTGACGCGGCTCTTTAGTGACGGCCTGTTATTCAACTAAATATTTTTTAGTTGATCTATTCTCATGAATTATTAATATTTTGTTTAAATATTATCGATTTAAATATTAGAGAATAGACTCGGTCCTGGTTGGTTTTCCAATTAATTCCTTTAAAATGTTCCTGAGCGAGAATGAGGTTTTGTAGAAAAGGTTTTGGGGGGGGGCGTTGGGTTGCTGAGTAGAATAAAAACAAGCCGCATTTAGGAATTTATAGGGTTTAGGGTTTGTCCACAACAAAGCATGGCCGTCTCTAAAGGCACACCAAGTATTTCAGCAACAATGGATAATTTATCTACATTTTAAATTTATTAAAGCTAAAAGGAAATTTATATTAGACCGATGAATATTTTAGTTTTTATTTTATTCATTTAGCAATAACACTCCGTCGGCTAGAAACTGATATGTCGGTGAAAATCCTCCGTAACCTGTTCCCTTTTGAATGTCTCCAATTGCCGTGGAGTGGACCGATTTCCATAACTAGATGGGCAAAACTCTAGAAAACAGATAACAAAACTAGATTATATTACTAGAGATACTTTAGACAAGGCGAATTTGCAATATTATCTAGGCTGTGGGTAGATGGCCAGGCCGAGTTCCGGCCTAATCATACTGTGTGTATATTACAGGAGGTCTAGGCTGTGGGTAGATGGCCAGGCCGAGTTCCGGCCTAATCATACTGTGTGTATATTACAGGAGTTCTAGGCTGTGGGTAGATGGCCAGGCCGTGTTCCGGCCTAATCATACTGTGTGTATATTACAGGAGGTCTAGGCTGTGGGTAGATGGCCAGGCCGAGTTCCGGCCTAATCATACTGTGTGTATATTACAGGAGGTCTAGGCTGTGGGTAGATGGCCAGGCCGAGTTCCGGCCTAATCATACTGAGTGTATATTACAGGAGGTCTAGGCTGTGGGTAGATGGCCAGGCCGAGTTCCGGCCTAATCATACTGTGTGTATATTACAGGAGGTCTAGGCTGTGGGTAGATGGCCAGGCCGAGTTCCGGCCTAATCATACTGTGTGTATATTACAGGAGGTCTAGGCTGTGGGTAGATGGCCAGGCCGAGTTCCGGCCTAAGCATGCTGTGTGTATATTACCGGAGGTCTTAGAGCCGATTTTTACCCTCTCATAACTTTCAACCAGGTAAAGATAAAGTTATGAAATTTTACACAGCTATTGTACTACTAGATGTGAGTAAAACTGGAAATTTTCATAATTCTACATCGAATAGTTTCTGAGATATAAGCGATCGAAAATCGGGATTTATAGGACTCACTCACTCACTGACTCGTCAAAATTATTAGGCACTTCCCATGATGCTAGAGACTTGCAATTTTGCAGGATGATAGATATGGAGGTGTTATTAAAGGAAAAAATCGAAAAATTATGAGAAGTTGTGTTTGACTCCGCTTCCGGGGCGGGGGCGTGCCAGTGTTGTACTTCCTTCGGAAACCCGTCATTCCGTCCGAAACCCATGATGTGGGGTATCAAATGAATTGTCTTGGTATGAAGAACCTATATTTGATGTTTAAAGAAACAATTAGACGCATATAGGCTCGGTAAAAATCTTATACCAGCTGTCTGTCTGTATGTTTGTTCATTATACAAATCCGTACTGTTTGACCGATTTTGACCAAACTTGGGACACAGATGGGTCTTGATACGGGGAGAATCATAATCTAGGTTAAATTGTCTATCAGCTGTCTGTTTGTTCCTTATACAAATACACATCGTTTGACCGATTTTGACAAAATTTGACACACATGTCGGTCTTGATCCGGGGAGTATCATAGGGTAGTTCAATATCGTCTCTCAGCCGTTTACCTAACTGTTTATTCCTTAGACAAATCCACACGATTTGACCGATTTTGACCAAACATGGTACACAGGTAGGTCTTGATCCGGGGAGTGTCATAGGCTAGGTGAAAATCGTTTATCAGCTGTCTGTCTGCATGTTTGTTCCTTACACAAATTCACACCGTTTGACCGATTTTGACTGAGCATGGCACACAGGTAGGCCTTGGTCCGGGGAATGTACTAGGCTAGGTCAAAAAGGTCTTTCAGCTGTCTGTCTGCAGGTTCGTTCCTTATACATATTCACACCGTTTGGCCTATTTTGACCAAACTTGGCATGCAGGTAGGTCTTGATACGGGAGTGTCATATTACCTATGACGTTTTGTACTTTGGAAAGCCATCACTCCTCCTGAAACCCATCATGTGTGTTATGAAATGAATCGCCTTGGTAAGGAGAACCTATATTTGATGTTTTAAGAAACATTTCTTAACAAGAACAGGTGTGACTTCTTTCTTAAATGTTGTAAATAAAGTCGTAGGGGTTAACTGCATAATATACTTCAAAGCAGATACTAAGTTTTTCAAAGTCGAGTCATCTAAATTCCAAAGTTTAGGATCACAAACCCAAAATGTATCGTCTTTGTTCTTATCTTTTTCTTGAAGGCCTTCTACACTTTCCCTATTGTGATCTTTATCCTCGGGATAAGGTTCCTGTGTTTTACAGTGTAATAGTTTAGTTAAGAGAGCAATCAATTTGTCCTCTAGAGTAATGTCATCTGGAAGAGCTTCTAACTTTTCTAGTCTAGTGATTAGTATGTAGGTTGATTATTGGTATCAAATATCAAGCAGTAAGGAGAACCTTATGCAGAATCCAAAGACCCTGGTTTTATATGAAGTACAAAAGCCAGTAGGTATGCGGCAACTAAATTTTAATTAATACTTAGGAAAAAGTAATGAGATCCCAAAAAAACATAAATGTGAAATAGAGGCCAAGTTCCTCCCCCACAAAGAAACACTCCCTTCCCAAAAATATCCCCTCCTAAAACCCCCCAAACACGCCTTACCACCCTACACTCAAAAAAAGTAGTATGAGTTAGTGTATTAAGTGCACCATATTTTCAACCAAAAATATTTGCTAATACAAGAGATGATACAAGAAAGAAATGTCCAAGTTCATTACATGGAAGACCTCATAGTTACTTACTCAGAACAGTAATGACACTTCAACTGACCTTTAAAAACAACAATAAAAATACTCATATCCAGTTACTAAAATATCACTTTCCTCAACCAGGTATATTCTTAAACTTGGCAATGTTTAGTTTTTCTCTAAAGAAAATTTCGGCACAAATAAAACATTGCCAAGTTTAAGAATATACCTGGTTCGCTCTTGGACACACTATAACAACGTTTCATATTTTCTTACCTTGTTTTAGTCAAATACTCGTTAACTGTTAAATGCAATTAAAACAACTAGTTAAAACTTTAGGACAACAAGTACAATAACCCGTTCAACAAGTACAAAAACCCGTTCAAAAGAGCATTGCAAAATACGAAGCCCTTATTTGTCCGATTGACATCGCCCAATTGAAAATTACATCAGATCCTTTTATGTAGGGAATTTAGTAAGCCGAAATGGCGGGAAGACTCGACCAATCAGAAGTCTCGAAAGGCTGCCTACGACTCCTCCCTGGGCCCGGACAGGAAACAGTCTTCATTCGCCGAGGAAGCCGTCTGAATAACTAGCGAAAAATCAATTATTAGCAGATTGACACTTCTTGTTTAATTCTTGTATAATGTAATGTGATCATATGAAAATGATCTAAGGTTTAATTATAAAAATAGATTAAACTAAACAGCTGATATGTAGATTATTATACTAATAATATAAGGAAATGATAAAATAACAAGGACTGGATCTTGTGAAAATTAATAAGGTCTGAGTAGACGGAACCACAAGCCCGTGGTAATTAATGCAGAGCTCCCTGGTGGTGAAATAATGAACCACAGCCTTCTAGGAGTACAGATTACAGGGCGATGTCTAACCACAACCTCATCATGATAAACAGCTCTAGAGTATGTTGGAAGTAATGATGAAAATAGCAGTTAGCGCGTTTCCGCCATAGGGGAGAAACCTGTTTATGATGGAGACTCCATGATGCAATCATGCGCAAGTCCGAATAGAAAAGTTCACTTTTCTGGACATCATTTTTAAATCAGCATTAAATTTGACATAACGCTCAATGTTCACAAATGCCTTTTTCTGACTACAATAATTATTGGAAAACCCTTCTATTAATAAAGTCTAATTAACGAAAACCCTTCAAGAATAACTAATTCTCCATAATAAGTTCTCCAAACTGCTGAATCTCACCAAAGTTGTAAAAATTAATAACCTTTCTAACGGTATACTCAGAACTGAGATTATTTCTCAATTTCATAATGTAATTTTCAATTTAGGGGAAAACAACAGCAAAATATAACTGATATTAAATGTGACGTAATTTTTAAGGTCACGGTGGTGGGGAGATGACGTCATGGGCGCCGCCATCTTGCACCGAAGCCCTGATCCAGGATCGGCTTTTTTCGTCTACTTATTTTGGTGATCTTATCAGAAATTAATGAAATTTAATGTTATCACTAAGTATTTCATTAAAGTTGAATAAAGAAGAAAAATAATTACTTCGAAAATTATAAAAGTTGCTTGAACTTCTGGCTTCCTTCTTGCAGAATTCGCACATCATCGTCAGCTAGCAGAATATTTTTTGGATGAGTAGTGATTCTCCCAATATTTGCCAGTAACTAAATTTTAATTTTAAACAAGCATTATAGTCTTCTGGTTTAGACCTTGTAAACGTTTTCTCCACCGACGTTTCGCTAGTCATACTGCCAGCTTCCTCAGGGCTTAGTCTGAGGATGAAGATGTTCTTCTAGTTCTCCTGTATAAATATCTGCCTACGTGCGTTTACGAGGGCGTAGTCTGTTCTCTCATTGGTCTTCGATTGGTTGCACAGTGCTCCACCGACGTTTCGCTAGTCACACTGCCAGCTTCCTCAGGGCGTAGTCTGTTCTCTCATTGGTCTTCGATTGGTTGCACAGTGCTCCACCGACGTTTCGCTAGTCACACTGCCAGCTTCCTCAGGGCGTAGTCTGTTCTCTCATTGGTCTTCGATTGGTTGCACAGTGCTCCACCGACGTTTCGCTAGTCACACTGCCAGCTTCCTCAGGGCGTAGTCTGTTCTCTCATTGGTCTTCGATTGGTTGCACAGTGCTCCAAAATGCAACATTGACCAGAAACTGTAGATTGAAAATGTATGTAGATATATTTTATATTTCCTTTTTTTTCAGGAGCGATGATAGAAAAAAATTTGCTGCCGCTCGAGTAGCGGCTGATTCCTGTCGGAGAATCTAAAAAAAAATGTTAATCTATCTGCATAGGACTGAATGTTTGGAAACGTTTGCATTTAAAGTTACACCAATTTATTACAGTTAGAGTAATAATTTTCCACAGAAACTTGAAACTCGGCACATCATTTTTTTTTTAAGATCAAAAAAATATTATATCCAAAAACTAATCACCTAATAAAGCGGCTTCCAAATGTATTAAAAAAAATTGTTGTTGATTGGCTGAATTTCCTTTCTTATTTTTTCTCTAGGCTTGATCCCTGGATACGATAATTTGCTAAGCTTCTATCCATCTTGCTTATTGAAATTCTCCGGCTGTCATACCAGCAAGAACGGGTATTTAGAGAAGCCACAGAGATAGTATGACCACCGGAGAATTTCTACAAATAAGATTGGTAAAATCTTAGCAGATTATGGCATCCAGTGATCAAACCTAGAGAAAAAACGTCGCAGGCTTGGTCAGCAAGGTGTTCGGTCATAACCACTTTTCGCTGCTGGCACTTGGACTACAGACAATCTGAGAACTTCCGAAATAATATCTCAGTACATTACAAGCATGGATTCTTCCTGTTTTGTAGTAATTGTATATTGTACCAACATCTACACGCGTTTTGTTTTCCGTTAGAGTCTTTACGCAACCCCTTGAGACTTCTGGATGTTTGCCGAGTTCCGGACTAGCAAAACAAACCCCAGACAATAAATAGCCGTATGCCTTGAGAGAGAGTGGAAAGCAAGGAAGAGCAAAAGTAGAAAGCGCGGGAGTAGAAAAGTCTAAACTTTTTGGGCGGGAGTTGCCAAGTCAACACTGTTTAGTTTCAAACTAGAGCCAACAACTCGCGCAAACTATTATTTTCCTTTTACTTTTGAACTCTTCCACATGTCACATGTTGTTCTTTGTTTAGCACCCGCCCGTGTTTGTTTAGCTCGCTTTAGCCAAGAAGGCTCTATTATCCACCCTTTAACAGCAATGGCGTCTCCTACAAGGCTAACGGCTTATATGTTTTACCACTTTCCGAACGTATTTCATTAAAGGTTCCACTAGTAAATGAATTTTTGAAAAATGTATTCAAATCTTCATCGATCGTATACCAAAATTGACCCCCCCCCCCCCCCAAATTATGTACACACACACACACACACACACACACACACACACACATACAAACACATACACACACACAGACACACATATATATATATATATATATATAGGGTAAATGTACCAGTAGTAGAGACAGTTAAGGAAATTTCTGCAGTTTTTTCTTGCTTTGGTTGGTGAGTGCAACACACCAACCAATCCTCTTTATTAACATAAGCATAAAAACCAACCAATCCTCTTTATTAACATAAGCATAAAAACCAACCAATCCTCTTTATTAACATAAGCATAAAAACCAACCAATCCTCTTTATTAACATAAGCATAAAAACCAACCAATCCTCTTTATTAACATAAGCATAAAAACCAACCAATCCTCTTTATTAACATAAGCATAAAAACCAACCAATCCTCTTTATTAACATAAGCATAAAAACCAACCAATCCTCTTTATTAACATAAGCATAAAAACCAACCCATCCTCTTTATTAACATAAGCATAAAAACCAACCAATCCTCTTTATTAACATAAGCATAAAAACCAACCAATCCTCTTTATTAACATAAGCATAAAAACCAACCAATCCTCTTTATTAACATAAGCATAAAAACCAACCAATCCTCTTTATTAACATAAGCATAAAAACCAACCCATCCTCTTTATTAACATAAGCATAAAAACCAACCAATCCTCTTTATTAACATAAGCATAAAAACCAACCAATCCTCTTTATTAACATAAGCATAAAAACCAACCAATCCTCTTTATTAACATAAGCATAAAAATGTTAATTATAACGTTTTTCTATGTTTTGTTTTAATTTCCTTCAACATGGAATTTGTGTCAGTATTGGACACTTGGAAATTTCAAAAATTTATTAGTGGACACTTAATTGATTTAGTAGTTGACTGCGGAGTAAATTATTCATTATTAGACTCACTGGGAAGCACTTTAATTTAGTAATTAAATAATTATTTTCTACTACATAATTTATGTTTTTTTTTTTTATAAATAAACGCCCTTTTAACGAAATTCAAACATTTTTATACCATAAACGACTATTTTGTATTTAGTATGTCCTAACTTTTTCTTTAAAAAACGTAAAATACAAAATAGTCATTTAGAATATAAAACTGTTTTTCAAATTAGAAAAAAATAAGTTGCTACACAGTGTGTTATTTTGAAATTGATTCAAAGGCTGGAAATGTTATTTTTACAATTTAACAGTCTAAGTGACCACTAGTGGAACATATTCCATACATTTTCCTTTCTCATGACACCACGTCTGATCAGCTTGGACAATTTCCTTTTTGTTTTGCCTTTTTTTGTTATTTTCACGAGAAGGATCTTATGAAACTATGTGAAAGTGTGAAAAGTTGTACATTTAAGAATGCGTAATAACTATATTAACGTTTCTAATGTAACTTTCTGAGTGCTTTTGACAATATAAACTTTTCTATGGCGGAAAGACGGGGATCGACAAAACGAGAGCTGCAAATATTGTTTAACCAGGACCGATGGCTTCGAAAAGAATTTCCATCAGGGCCCAAGTCTTCTATTTGTATAGTAATTTCGGCAAACATATATATATATATATATATATATATATATATATATATATATATATATATAAAGTGAAGAAACTTTGTGGACTAATTACAATTAAGTAAAATGTCAAATACGCGGGCCCACTGAAATAATTTCCCGGGCGGATTGAGTATGATACGATACTAGACTCGGAAACCTAACCGTGAATACGTAATGAGGCCCCAAACCAAATACGAAGGGTATAGAACCAGTAGTGGGATAGAAAGAAAGTCAAGCTATCTGCTATCTCTGACGCATATGCCACGACACTGGGCCCACTGAAATAATTTCCCGGGCGGATTGAGTATGATACGATACTAGACTCGCAAACCTAACCGTGAATACGTAATGAGGTCCCAAACCAAATACGAAGGGTATAGAACAAGTAGTGGGATAGAAAGAAAGTCAAGCTATCTGCTATCTCTGACGCATATGCCACGACACCGGGCCCGCAGAACACATCCCTCGGACGCATATGAGACGACGCTGGGCCCGCAGAACACATCTCTCGGACGCATATGAGACGACGCTGGGCCGCAGAACACATCTCTCTGACGCACATGCCACAACGCTGGGCCCGCAGAACACATCTCTCTGACGGACATGCCCCGACGCTGGGCCCGCAGAACACATCTCTCTGACGCACATGCCACAACGCTGGGCCCGCAGAACACACCTCTCTGACGGACATGCCCCGACGCTGGGCCCGCAGAACACATCTCTCTGACGCACATGCCACAACGCTGGGCCCGCAGAACACATCTCTCTGATGGACATGCCCCGACGCTGGGCCCGCAGAACACATCTCTCTGACGCACATGCCACAACGCTGGGCCCGCAGAACACATCTCTCTGACGGACATGCCCCGACGCTGGGCCCGCAGAACACATCTCTCTGACGCATATGCCATGACGCTGGGCCCGAACGTGTCAACACAGTTGCACCAGTTAAAACTGTATCGATAAAATAATAAATGAATGATTTCATAGTGTTGCTTTCGCAGTCCATTCGATGGTACAGTGACTTGATTGAGAATTTTCGGCAATCTTGCCTAATATTATAAGATCAATTAAATTTTAACAAACTAACACGAAATATTAAAGTTTGCGGTTATGTAATGCAATGAACTTTTTTTTTCATAAGAAGTTTTGTTTTTAAAAGAATATGACACATAATTAAAGTTCTGTGAATATGTCACATAATTAAATTTCTGTGAATATGACACATAATTAAAGTTCTTTGAATATGACACATAATAAAGGTTCTGTGAATATGACACATAATTAAAGTTGTGTGAATATGACACATAATTAAAGTTGTGTGAATATGACACATAATTAAAGTTCTGTGAATATTAAACTTGATTCGTATGTTATGAATGCGAAACTTGATTTAATAAAATGTTTCTTGATGAATGGACCATGTTTTCTAAATCCTCTCTATCGCCGATATTAAATATTAATTAGTTTTTTCTCCCTATTAAATATTTTACTGGTTAATTAGTGAAAATGCTTTCCTCCATTTCTGCATATAACCGTCCAATCAATGGAATATAATACACGGACTAATAGAAACATTGACCTAAATCCTCTCCAATAGATATTTGAGCAATATTTCAATCAACCTTCCTTCCGGTTCATGTCCGCTAGTCAAGGTTTTCCCTGTTGATTGACCTCTACAGCACATAGACAGGAGAATTCACTTCTATTCAACCATCATTAATATAGTCCTATATATTTTACTAAAATTCACAAAAGCGATTCTAATTAAAAAAAAGAAGAAAAAAGTCCGTCACGCAGGAGCTGCATAACTAAGCACTTTCCTCAGAATTGGGTAATGTCGAGTGCATTCCTTAAAAACATTAATATTTGTGCTCTTTTGCTTTTATGAGGAGCTGTTTCAATTATTAATTTTGTAATTAATTTCCTTCCAGAGTTTTGTGTATGCGTGGTACTACACTACGTAATAAATACACAAAGCTTCACATATTCATCTATTGATCTTGATGAGTTTCATGAACCTACGTTTGGCGGGAGAATTCAATTCAAACATAGTACAAAGTAACCCCCCCTCCCCTTCCAATATACCGATTTAGTTCATTTTCACAACACTTCTTTCTTATTAGATAGCCAGGACGTATAAAGAATTTCGTAACAATACAACAGAAATTACGACCGGTATAAGGAAATTAGTAATTTCTGTCCGGAGTAAACCCCCCCTTCTAGTCAACCGATTTAGTTTATTTTTACAACACATTTTTCTCTTCAGTTAAACACAAAAAAATCCGAGTTTCGTTGAAATATAACAAAATTTATGACTGGTATTGGCAAATAACTACTTTGGCTCCAAAGTAAACCCGCCCTCCTGGATTTTCTTGGTTAACGAACTCGTTCAATCGTTTGATGGGAGAATACTATATACCAAGTTTTGTGGCGAAAAAAACAAAAACTCTGGCCTGTATCGTGTTAACGGACACATATATAACTATATATATATATATATATATATATATATATATATATATATATATATATATGTATGTATATAAATTTTAACTGGGGTCATTTTTGGTGTCTACTAGGTAGGATCGATAAAGATTCGAAAATTTTTTTCAAAAATTCCGTCATGAGTGCAACCTCAATAGCTACTTTCCTTTGAAGGAAAGTGCTAAAAATTAAAAGAAATTCTTATTTACTTAATTGGATCGATCTCTTTGTAGTAATTACAATTTTTAAAACTTATAACTGGTAATAATTTTTATTCCTTTGATGATATTTGTTGGTTTTTTTTCTCCCTAATTATGAGCAAATTATTTCAGTTTGTAAAAGCATGTTTTTATTAATTCAAATCACAACAGAGAATATAATAAACTATACCGGTTCATTAAAAGTTGAGGTTTAATCTTGAATGGAATTAAGCAACACGGGCGTTGGTTGTTGCTCCACGCGGACGAAGTTGCGGACACAGCTATGTAGCAGTGTATATGTATATATATATATGTATATATATATACATATATATATATATATATATACACTGCTACATAGCTGTGTCCGCAACTTTGTCCGCGTGGAGCAACAACCAACACCCGTGTTGCTTATATATATATATATATATATATATATATATATATATATATATATATATATATATATCACTTGTCTGTTTGTTTGTTCCTTATCCACAAATCCACACCGTTTGACCAATTTTGATCAAACGGACAGAGGTAGGTCGTGTTACGGGGAGTGTATAGGCTATGTAAATCAACATTGTCTATCAGCTGTCTGTCTGTATGTTTGTTTCTTTACAAATCCGCACTGGTGTAGCATGGCACACAGGGGAACAGCTAGTGTATATATATATATATATATATATATATATATATATATATATATATATATATATATATATACAAACAATGTTTCTGATTCTTGCCCATATGGCACACTAGGGAGATAGTGTGGTGAGTACAATGCTCTGGCTTCCAGATTTTTCTCTGTGCTTGTAATCAGGGAGGACGGGGACGTGCTAAGATGACGTTGTTCCAGCAAGACGGACGTATTTAAATAATTGTCGACAATTGTTTAAAAAATGCTTTAAAATCACCGTCCAGAATTATCGCTTTCCTTTACATTTTATAATCCACAAATGGAAAGCTGGAGATATTATCGATGCGGCCACGTACTCAACAGAATCCTAATTGCTTTTCCGGGAAGTAATTATTAATTTCAGCCCGATTCGTGAGTAGCGTGCTGATTTCGGTAGAAAATGTTTTCAATATTGTATTCGTTAGCGTAATAGGTCGAAAATCGTTAGTAACTTCTTCGCCACGATTCTTCTTCATCACTTTCAGCGGCGTGGGCTCCTGTTGATAGGGAAGGTTGGAATGGTCGACGGAGAATGTAGTGATGTAACCAATACGCAGACGTTTAAAACAAGTCCGTCACGTAGGAGCTGCATAACTAAGCACTTTCCTCAGAATTCGGTAGGGCATCGAGTGAATTCCTGAATAATTTGCAAAAAATAACATATATAGATAAATAAAATAATAACATAAATTCTTCTGCTCTTTTGCATTCGTTATGAGCGGCTGTTTCAATTTTTAATTTTGTAATTAATTTCCTTCCAGAGTTTTGTGTATGCGTGGTAATACATTACGTAATAAATACACAAAGCTTCACATATTCATCTATTGATCTTGATGAGTTTCATGAGCCTACGTTTGGCGGAAGAATTCAATTCAAACATAGTACAAAGTAACACCCCCTCCCTTCCAATATACCGATTTAGTTCATTTTCACTTTCTTATTAGTTACCAAGGACGTATAAAGAGTTTCGTTACAATAAAGCAGAAATTAAGACCGGTATAAGGAAATTAGTAATTTCTGTCCGACCCCCTCTTCTAGTCTACCGATTTAGTTTATTTTTATAACAAAATTTTCACTTCAGTTGACCATAACGAATACCGAATTTCATTAAAATATAACAAAAAATACGGTTAGGATTGACAAATAACTACTTTGGCTCCGGAGTAAACCCCCCCCCCCTCTCCGGATGGGCCGATTTTGTTGGTTAACGAACTACATACCATGTTTCGTGGCAAAAAAACAAAAACTCTGGCCAGTATCGTGTTAACGGACACATATATAACTATATATATATAAAAATTTTAACTGGGGTCATTTTCGGTGTCTACTAGGTAGGATTGATAAAGATTCAAAGAAGTTTTTCAAAAATTCCTTCACGAGTGCAACCTCAATGCAACTTGCCTTCGGAGGAAAGTGCTAAAAGGCAGACTCGCTGGAACTGCATCATCTTAGCGCAGTTCCGTACTTATCCCCTGTCTCATTTGGAAAGATTGAAAAAGAAATGAACATCTTTTTTTTTAGTATTTTGTGAAAAAGGTCAAAAACTTCCCGAAGAAATGGAATAGATTAGGGATCACAAATCACAGGAAACTGACAGTAGCCAACTTACACAGAAACGGATAATTCTTAATCTGTATAAGTCAATACAATTATGTACTGGAAACGTACTTACTCTTTAGCTGCAGCTGAGAAGGCTCTATTCTAAACAACCAAAAATTCCTTGTCATTTTAAGCATCTTGTTTTACTAGCAAATTCATTTTACTGTTAAAATAAATTGTAAATATGTGCTTCTAGGCGAATAAAATTCCATTCTGTCGTGGGTTAAATCTTTGCTATAAAATAAGAAATAATGATAACTTCAGTTGCAGGCTTCGAGGAAGGTTATATAGATAGGACAATTCAAAACAAACCTATGTATACGTCATCAAGATTAGCCACAGCCATCTTGATTACCACAGCCACTCCAAACTTATTACCAATACCTACAGTTTCTGGGCATATTTTACTAATATACTAATTTTACTGATAAATGAAATTTAAAACAAACAATTAAAAAGTGAGTTAAAGGAAGACAAAAACCGGTTCAAAATAACAAAACAAACACTTTTAAAGTTTTAAACACTTATTTCTCCGATTGACATTGCCGCATCAAAAATCAGAGAATCTTTTTTGCAGTGAATTTAGCATGCGTTCGCATGACAACCTTCCACTTACCACGATTTAGCATGCGTTCGCATGACCACCTTCCACTTACCACGATTTAGCATGCGTTTGCATGACCACCTTCCACTTACCACGATTTAGCATGCGTTTGCATGACCACCTTCCACTTACCACGATTTAGCATGAGTTTGCATGACCACCTTCCACTTACCACGATTTAGCATGCGTTCGCATGACCACCTTCCACTTACCACGATTTCCCAACCGTTTTTGAGATATTTACGAAAATATACGTTGATCCGAAAACTATTCATATCTATTAATAAAATATTTCCTTTCGAATACTTCCTTTACTCCAAATGTAACCAAAAATTAAAAATTAGTTGAGATGAATTTAAAAGATATAGATAATATTTCGATTGAATCCCACGATTCTATGTACCCACATCAAAAATTGAGTTATAAAAACATTTGTTCCACTTTTCTCAAGATATCGCATTAAAAATGGTTTTATTCGTTTTCCTACCTTAGGAAACCTATAAAACAAATACCTACAAGCATATGAACTTAGAAACGTTTGTGTTACAATTTTTTCCGCGATTTCCGCTCCAAACATCATCTTCCTGTGAACGGAGTCTGCTGGTTAACGAACTTGACCTTTCAAATTAGACGAAATATTTTTGAGCCAAACTTTATCAAAATCGGACAATTTTTGAGCCAGATAGAGAGCGAACAGACAAATATATATATATATATATATATATATATATATATATATATATATATATATATGTATATATATATATATATATATATATATATATATATATATATATATATGTATATATATAAAATTTGAACCACCTATATTTTCGTGATCTATGGGGTCTGAAACGAGAAATTTTCTAGTCGGCACTTCCGGATTGCCTCATGAGGTCAACCCCTCACACCCCCAGGTCCCTATGGAGGGAGGGAGGAACCGCGCTAAAATCAGAATTATAAAAGACGAGCTTTAAATCGGCGTGGAGATCGCTCAAAGTGAAGGCATTATGAGTGGCGAAACCATCCCGTGCAGGAGAATCCTTCGCCGTGTGTCTCTCTTGGTACTGAAAGGGTTAAGAAAGCCACAGACGCGAATCGTGCACTTTGGACACACACAAGAGAAGAATTATCAAACATGAATGCAAGAAGTTTTTAACAGCAAACCAATCGATCACATGCTGTTTGAACGAAACCTCCTTGTTCTCAGAAAAAAGAAAATAGACAGATATCTTCCGAAGATTCTAATTATTAAACTTATCTACTTGATATTCTTATATTCATTATATACTGTAATTGAGGATTATAAGGTCATTAAATACACATTTTAAGACTGATTGCTCTTTACTTGACTTTAAACGATTATATTCTGAAATTGCGTCGGGAAACATTTCTTGAAAGATATTTCATTATTAAATTTATTTCTTTAGAGTCTGCGTAGAGCAGTATTTACAAACACCAACTATGATTGAAAGAGTCGGGGCAAAATAGCGCCAAGCAACATTTTTATCAAAACTGTAGCTGCTACATGTTGGATATTATGTAGGACTATGAGTTGAAATGGTTAGGGGCAACAAGATTAAGTAGCATACAGAGCTTGTAGTCATATTTTAGTAGCATTTCCATCATAGACTGATAGTCCCACATAATAGCCAACATATAGCAGCTACAATGAAGTTTTGTAATAAATTTTGCTTGGCACTATTTTGCCCCGAACCCTTTAATTTAAAAAATGTTAATTGATTCTTGCTACTGAAGAGCCGTATAAATAATTGTATAAGAGATTCCTAGTACTTGAATTTTATAAGGTAAGGATTGGTAGAATTAAGGAGAATCTATAGGAATTCATTAGAAACCTTTCAGCAGGAGCCACTTCCATCAATCTAGTTGAAGGGGATAAAGTAGCTAGCTCTCGAGAAAGGGCAGACTCGACACTTCTCAGAGTTTCAGAAGTGGAGTCTCCTGCATTTAGGGAAAATACAGGGATTAATGTTGTAGGGCTAACAACTATACAACTATAGTGTTTTATAGATTAAGGCAATGCCCTAAACACTTTAGTGTATTCTACAATAAAGGTATGCACTACACACTTTAGTGTTTCCTGAATTAAAGGCAGGCACTAAACACTATAGTGTTTCCTACATACAAAGAGATTCCACTCTACAATTTGGGCATTTTTCTGAGATGCCTCAGCTTACTGGAAGATATTTGTACTAGCTTATAGTTCCACCCAGTAAAAGTTAATTTTTGAGAGATGCCTCAGCTTACTAGAAGATATTTGTACTAGGTTATAGTTCCACCCAGTAAAAGTTAATTTTTGAGAGATGCCTCAGCTTACTGGAAGATATTTTTACTAGGTTATAGTTCCACCCAGTAAAAGTTAATTTTTGAGAGATGCCTCAGCTTACTGGAAGATATTTGTACTAGGTTATAGTTCCACCCAGTAAAAGTTAATTTTTGAGAGATGCCTCAGCTTACTGGAAGATATTTGTACTAGGTTATAGTTCCACCCAGTAAAAGTTAATTTTTGAGAGATGCCTCAGCTTACTGGAAGATATTTGTACTAGGTTATAATTCCACCCAGTAAAAGTTAATTTTTTTTATTTTTAAAATTCTAATTATTTATTTAATATTTGTTGGCATTTAAAAACTGTCTTAAAATTCGAGCAGTGTCGGGGAGTAATGCATGAATAAATTATATTATTAGTTCGCCTGACAATTTCAGATAATTAGACAACCAGAAGTCAACCATGCTACCGACAACGCGGTCTGCATCTCCGGATAAAAGAAGAGATTGTAATATTGCCTTTCAATTCTTTCAATTGCCAGCCAGAAAGGCGATCAGAACCTGTCCTTAGATTCGATCCTTTAATTCTCTTATTATTTAAAATTCAAGGTTGTATACTTCTCGTCCAATTTAACGGTTTCCTTGAAAAAGGTGGCTCTCTCTCGATCTCATATAATGCCTCAGATTACTTTCTTGAGGTTTACAGAAATGGTCAATATTGATGAGGCCGAGATCACCTTTTAGCGCGGTTACTCCATTTCTCCATAGGGAGAACCCACTTATGAGGTTGACCTCACGACGCAATCCGGAAGTGCCGACTAGAAACTTTCATGTTTCAGACCCTATAGATCACGAAAATATAAGTGGCCCAAATTTGTATATAT
Source organism: Gonocerus acuteangulatus (assembly GCA_946811695.1). Classification (NCBI taxonomy): domain Eukaryota; kingdom Metazoa; phylum Arthropoda; class Insecta; order Hemiptera; family Coreidae; genus Gonocerus; species Gonocerus acuteangulatus. Next base: position 3,455,936 of record OX328123.1, on the reverse strand, counting down.
ATATATATATATATATATATATATATATATATATATATATTTATATATATATATATATATATATATATATATATATATATCTATTTATATATATGCTTGTCTTTTAACGCTCTAGCAAGGTCAAAAATGGCCCGATTTTGATGAAATTTGGTACAAAAATCTGTCTTCTAATTTGAAAGGTCAAGTTCGTTAACCAGCAGAATCCGCCCACGGGAATATAGTGTTTGAGCGAAATTCGCGCAAAAATATCGTAACGCTTACGTCTTTGACTTTATATGCTTGCAGGTACTTTTTTTATAGGTTTCTTAACATAGGAAAACGAATGAAACCATTTTTAAGTCGATATCTGTAACCGTTTTGAGAAAAGTGGATTCAATGTTTTTCTAAGTAATTATTTTTTTGTGAGTACTTAGAATCGCGGGATTCAATTGAAATATTGTCTACATATTGGAAATTAATCCCAACTAAGATTTTTAATTTTTGGTTATATTTGGAGTTAAGGAAGTATGCGAACAAAATATTTTATTAATAGACATGAAAAGTTTTCGGATCTTCAGATATTTTTCGTAAATATCTCGATAACGGTTCAGAAATCGTGGTGAGTGGAAGACAACCATTCGAATGCTTACTAAATTCTCTACAAAAAAGGTTCTGAAGCAATATTCGATAGGGCAACGCCAAGCGGTTAAAAATTAAAAAGTGTTTGTTTTGTTGTTTTGAAAGGGTTTTTCTCTTTGTTTATCTCACTTTTTAATTGGTTGTTTCTTGTTTTAAATTGCATTTATCAGTATGATTAGCTTGTATTGTAGTAAAATAAGCTAAGAAACGGTGAAAGGTATTGGTTATAAGTTTGGAGTGGCTGTGGTAATCAAGATGGCAGTGGCTAATCATGATGATGTAGTTTGTTTTGAATTCTGCTGTCTATATAACCTTCCTCATAGCCTCCAACTGAAGTTATCGTTATTTCTTATTTTATAGAAAGATTTAACCAACGACAGAATGGAATTCTATTCGCCACGAAGCACATATTTACAGTTGATTATAACAGTAAAACGAATTTGCTTGTAAAATAAGATACTTAAAATGACAACGAATTTTTGGTTGTTTAGAATAGAGCTTTCTCAGCAGTAGTTAAAGAGTAAGTACGTTCTCAGTACATAATTGTATTGACTTAAACAGATTAAGAATTATCCGCATCTGTGTAAGTTGGCTACTGTCAGTTTCCTGTGATTTCCATTTCTTCGATATGTACGTAACCGTTACGATGATGCAGTTCCTGCGAGTCGGACTTTTTCCCTTGATATATACAGCCTTGCCATTGAAGATGTCAGATGGCGCATGCGTGGTTTAGTCATCTCAGTTCGATTGAGTCGATCCCAATCCCGCAGTGACGAATCCGACCATTGTGCCACACTGAACCGCTATTCGTTATTGAAGGTACTGTCCAGGTGTTAATACCTTTGACCTACCTTCCATGAGTACCCTCAAAACAAATAAATTTTTAATACTAATCGCAGCCGTTTTAAAAACTTATTTTTAAGCTCCTTAGTATTTTTGAGGAAGATCTCGAGGTGCAGTTGGATTCCAAGGTACTTATACGATTGAGACTCCCACAACTCACGTTTAACAAGACGAACAGTATCCTCTGACCCACTCCATATGCGTTTAACAAGACGAACAGTATCCTCTCACCCACTTCATATGCGTTTAACAAGACGAACAGTATCCTATGACCCACTTCATATGCGTTTAACAAGACGAACAGTATCCTCTCACCCACTTCATATGCGTTTAACAAGACGAACAGTATCCTCTCACCCCCTTCATATGCGTTTAACAAGACGAAGAGTATCCTCTCACCCACATCATATGCTTTTAACAAGACGAACAGTATCCTCTCACCCACTTCATATGCGTTTAACAAGACGAACAGTATCCTCTGACCCCCTTCATATGCGTTTAACAAGACGAACAGTATCCTCTCACCCACTTCATATGCGTTTAACAAGACGAACAGTATCCTCTCACCCCCTTCATATGCTTTTAACAAGACGAACAGTATCCTCTCACCCCCTTCATATGCGTTTAACAAGACGAAGAGTATCCTCTCACCCACTTCATATGCGTTTAACAAGACGAACAGTATCCTTTCACCCACTTCATATGCGTTTAACAAGACTAACAGTATCCTCTCACCCACTTCATATGCGTTTAACAAGACGAACAGTATCCTCTGACCCCCTTCATATGCGTTTAACAAGACATAGATTATATAGTCCTGTGTTCTTGGAGAAGGCTTGTATAGTGTACATGCAACTACAATCGTACATAGATTATATAGTCCTGTGTTCTTGGAGAAGGCTAGTATAGTGTATATGCAACTACAATCGTACATAGATTATATAGTCCTGTGTTCTTGGAGAAGGCTAGTATACTGAACATGCAACTACAATCGTACATAGATTATATAGTCCTGTGTTCTTGGAGAAGGCTAGTATAGTGTATATGCAACTACAATCGTACATAGATTATATAGTCCTGTGTTCTTGGAGAAGGCTAGTATAGTGTACATGCAACTACAATCGTACATAGATTATATAGTCCTGTGTTCTTGGAGAAGGCTAGTATAGTGTATATGCAACTACAATCGTACATAGATTATATAGTCCTGTGTTCTTGGAGAAGGCTAGTATACTGAACATGCAACTACAATCGTACATAGATTATATAGTCCTGTGTTCTTGGAGAAGGCTAGTATAGTGTACATGCAACTACAATCGTACATAGATTATATAGTCCTGTGTTCTTGGAGAAGGCTAGTATAGTGTACATGCAACTACAATCGAACATAGATTATATAGTCCTGTGTTCTTGGAGAAGGCTAGTATAGTGTACATGCAACTACAATCGTACATAGATTATATAGTCCTGTGTTCTTGGAGAAGGCTAGTATAGTCTACATGCAACTACAATCGTACATAGATTATATAGTCCTGTGTTCTTGGAGAAGGCTAGTATAGTGTATATGCAACTACAATCGTACATAGATTATATAGTCCTGTGTTCTTGGAGAAGGCTAGTATAGTGTACATGCAACTACAATCGTACATAGATTATATAGTCCTGTGTTCTTGGAGAAGGCTAGTATAGTGTACATGCAACTACAATCGTACATAGATTATATAGTCCTGTGTTCTTGGAGAAGGCTAGTATAGTGTACATGCAACTACAATCGAACATAGATTATATAGTCCTGTGTTCTTGGAGAAGGCTAGTATAGTGTACATGCAACTACAATCGTACATAGATTATATAGTCCTGTGTTCTTGGAGAACGCTAGTATAGTGTACATGCAACTACAATCGTACATAGATTATATAGTCCTGTGTTCTTGGAGAAGGCTAGTATAGTCTACATGCAACTACAATCGTACATAGATTATATAGTCCTGTGTTCTTGGAGAAGGCTAGTATAGTGTACATGCAACTACAATCGTACATAGATTATATAGTCCTGTGTTCTTGGAGAAGGCTAGTATAGTGTACATGCAACTACAATCGTACATAGATTATATAGTCCTGTGTTCTTGGAGAAGGCTAGTATACTGAACATGCAACTACAATCGTACATAGATTATATAGTCCTGTGTTCTTGGAGAAGGCTAGTATAGTGTACATGCAACTACAATCGTACATAGATTATATAGTCCTGTGTTCTTGGAGAAGGCTAGTATAGTGTACATGCAACTACAATCGTACATAGATTATATAGTCCTGTGTTCTTGGAGAAGGCTAGTATACTGAACATGCAACTACAATCGTACATAGACTATATAGTCCTGTGTTCTTGGAGAAGGCTAGTATATTGTACATGCAACTACAATCGTACATAGATTATATAGTCCTGTGTTCTTGGAGAAGGCTAGTATAGTGTATATGCAACTACAATCGTACATAGATTATATAGTCCTGTGTTCTTGGAGAAGGCTAGTATAGTGTACAAGCAACTACAATCGTACATAGATTATATAGTCCTGTGTTCTTGGAGAAGGCTAGTATAGTGTACATGCAACTACAATCGTACATAGATTATATAGTCCTGTGTTCTTGGAGAAGGCTAGTATAGTGTACATGCAACTACAATCGTACATAGATTATATAGTCCTGTGTTCTTGGAGAAGGCTAGTATATTGTACATGCAACTACAATCGTACATAGATTATATAGTCCTGTGTTCTTGGAGAAGGCTAGTATAGTGTACATGCAACTACAATCGTACATAGATTATATAGTCCTGTGTTCTTGGAGAAGGCTAGTATAGTGTACATGCAACTACAATCGTACATAGATTATATAGTCCTGTGTTCTTGGAGAAGGCTAGTATAGTGTACATGCAACTACAATCGTACATAGATTATATAGTCCTGTGTTCTTGGAGAAGGCTAGTATATTGTACATGCAACTACAATCGTACATAGATTATATAGTCCTGTGTTCTTGGAGAAGGCTAGTATAGTGTACATGCAACTACAATCGAACATGGATTATATAGTCCTGTGTTCTTGGAGAAGGCTAGTATAGTGTACATGCAACTACAATCGTACATAGATTATATAGTCCTGTGTTCTTGGAGAAGGCTAGTATAGTGTACATGCAACTACAATCGTACATAGATTATATAGTCCTGTGTTCTTGGAGAAGGCTAGTATAGTGTACATGCAACTACAATCGTACATAGATTATATAGTCCTGTGTTCTTGGAGAAGGCTAGTATAGTGTACATGCAACTACAATCGTACATAGATTATATAGTCCTGTGTTCTTGGAGAAGGCTAGTATAGTGTACATGCAACTACAATCGTACATAGATTATATAGTCCTGTGTTCTTGGAGAAGGCTAGTATAGTGTACATGCAACTACAATCGTACATAGATTATATAGTCCTGTGTTCTTGGAGAAGGCTAGTATAGTGTACATGCAACTACAATCGTACATAGATTATATAGTCCTGTGTTCTTGGAGAAGGCTAGTATAGTGTACATGCAACTACAATCGTACATAGATTATATAGTCCTGTGTTCTTGGAGAAGGCTAGTATAGTGTACATGCAACTACAATCGTACATAGATTATATAGTCCTGTGTTCTTGGAGAAGGCTAGTATAGTGTATATGCAACTACAATCGTACATAGATTATATAGTCCTGTGTTCTTGGAGAAGGCTAGTATAGTGTACATGCAACTACAATCGTACATAGATTATATAGTCCTGTGTTCTTGGAGAAGGCTAGTATAGTGTACATGCAACTACAATCGTACATAGATTATATAGTCCTGTGTTCTTGGAGAAGGCTAGTATAGTGTACATGCAACTACAATCGTACATAGATTATATAGTCCTGTGTTCTTGGAGAAGGCTAGTATAGTGTATATGCAACTACAATCGTACATAGATTATATAGTCCTGTGTTCTTGGAGAAGGCTAGTATATTGTACATGCAACTACAATCGTACATAGATTATATAGTCCTGTGTTCTTGGAGAAGGCTAGTATAGTGTATATGCAACTACACTCGTACATAAATGTTCTTGCATATCATTGGGGGTGCTAAAATGTCTTCGTCTCTGGTGTTCAGTGTAAAATATAGTTTAATGCATAATGGTTAACGTCGTTTGGTCATAAGGTACTCCTGGGTTAGTCGATTTGGCCAATCCTTAGTCTTGCATGAATTATTTGATCGTGTTGGTTGTCTCGATCACCAGATGACCATTCCAGGACTAGTTGTTTGTATTTGTAGTTCCAATGTTGCTTTAGTTTTTTAATAGTAGTCAAGTATTTGTATGTTATTTGTTTTACGACACAAGTCACATGTTTTACAGTATTTTTGCATGATGATCAGCGATAGAACATTTCCCGAGATTTTCATAGCCAAGTAGCCAGTACATGGTTATGATTCTGTTTAAAGTTTGTGTCTTGTTAAGAATTTCTGTCAGTAGTGGATGGATTGCGTATCTGTCTGTAAGTGCTTTCTCTGTAGTCAGTTTCGGGTATGTTGTTTCGACCGATGAGGATGCCATGGAATTCACCTGTAAAGATACTACAGAAATCATTAATTTTCTTGCTTATGATTTGGCCATCCATTACAGCTGCTGCTCCCAAACCTTCATCTCATTTAGAACCATCAGTATAGATAAAGAGTTTACCTAAATGTTTAATAACGTAGGGTTCATAATTCTTTTTACAATTTTGACTGGAATAAAAGTGAGAAATTTACAAAATACACCAATTCATAACTGTTTATTATACATTGCTAAATAAAAATAAATATTTTCAGTATATTGTATATCTTGTTAAAGAGGTTAATCTAAGTTAAGTGTTCTGCTTGTTGAAAGTGACTTGTTCTGCACCATTAACTGTATATTCAAGTGATGGGCGATGCAGAATGAAATCATAACGTTGAAATCTACTGGTCTTGTTAATCTGAAAACATAAATCATTTTATATAAAAGGAATGGTGTTTTGTTGAAGTGTAAAAAAGTGAGACAGCTTATCACTCATAATCTCTGTCACTCTCTCTCTCTCTCTCTCTCTCTCTCTCTCTCTCTCTCTCTCTTTCTCTCTCTCTCACTCGCTTTCTCTCTGTAAAATAAAAATAAACGCTAAACTGAAATTAATAACTTACAAACGTTATCGAGGTGGAGCCTATGTATATATGTCTTCAGCTTACAATATCAGATTGCCTTACAACATTCGCCATTTTGTACATAGTCAATAGGAGCTGGAAACACACAAAATAGAAAAAAAAAAATTAAATAAAGATATTGGATTGGCCTCATGAAGAATTAAGAAATGTTTGAAATTACTAAGAATCTTACAGCTCCATACGAGTCAATAGACGCAGGAATTCCGATGTATGAAGCCTCTATCTGCACAGGTTTCATAGCATTCGACATCATGATGTGCAGAATTTGGTTAAACTCCTTTCCATAATCACACCACGTTATGCTGTAGAGGGTGTGGAATATCTGGCCGCTCTGTGGGTCGGAAAACAGCACAATCTCAGCAAGAAAATCAGTAAAAAGGAAATTAAATACATATAAACAACTTAATACATTTCGTAAATAAATGATTGAAGTTGAAGAAACATAACTGACAACGAGGTGGATAGTGGCGGTTTTCGGTTTTATAATTTACACTAAAATACTGTTAAGTATTAAACAGATATAAAATTATATATTATTGTGAAATAGAAAGATCTAGATGAAGCAACAGTCTTGTGAATGCAGGATAAAGAAATATGGCGGGGAAATCCATCCATTATAGAAATATTGAGGAATGATCCATGTAAGGAATCATATCGTCCCTACCATGTCGAACTATCGAATATGCAAATCGGAGCAAACTAGAGAAGGAACATATTCTATCCATTCACCAAGAAATATATTAAAAAATGGCCTTATTCTATACTTTATTTAAGGCATTAAAGGCTATTCTAAAGGGGTTGGAGTTGCAACAAGCCGTATCTAGCACAATCCAAGAGCAAAGTCTACAATCTGAAAAACCAGATTTTGAATATTCAATAATTTCACATGGTAGTGACGATATGATCAATGCAATCTAATATGCAAAAAGACATGTAGAAACTGAAAATAATACAAAACGCCACGAATACAACAGGCTTGAATAAAGGCCACATGTGATGGTTACCTTAATCGTTATAAATGGATCTTGAGACGCAAAGTGAATTGAATGCCGGTTTTGTGAGGCTTTGTTCTGGGGTTTGTCAGCGATAGTAGACAAGGTAAAACTAAAGGCAATCTGAGAGTAATAATATGGAAGTGCTAAAAAAGGAAACGAAAGGTCAGTGAATCTTGCGCTACTGTTCACGGTAAAGGACATGGTTGCTAGGCTTGTTCTTTTTGGTAGACTAAAACGCACAATGTTCACGGTACAGGACATGGTTGCTAGGCTTGTTCTTTTTGGTCGACTAAAACGCACAATGTTCACGGTACAGGACATGGTTGCTAGGCTTGTTCTTTTTGGTCGACTAAATCGCACAATGTTCACGGTACAGGACATGGTTGCTAGGCTTGTTCTTTTTGGTCGACTAAAACGCACAATGTTCACGGTACAGGACATGGTTGCTACGCTTGTTCTTTTTGGTCGACTAAAACGCACAATGTTCACGGTAAAGGACATGGTTGCTACGCTTGTTCTTTTTGGTCGACTAAAACGCACAATGTTCACGGTGCAGGACATGGTTGCTAGGCTTGTTCTTTTTGGTCGACTAAAACGCACAATGTTCACGGTAAAGGACATGGTTGCTAGGCTTGTTCTTTTTGGTCGACTAAAACGCACAATGTTCACTGTACAGGACATGGTTGCTAGGCTTGTTCTTTTTGGTCGACTAAAACGCACAATGTTCACGGTAAAGGACATGGTTGCTAGGCTTGTTCTTTTTGGTCGACTAAAACGCACAATGTTCACGGTACAGGACATGGTTGCTAGGCTTGTTCTTTTTGGTCGACTAAAACGCACAATGTTCACGGTACAGGACATGGTTGCTAGGCTTGTTCTTTTTGGTCGACTAAAACGCACAATGTTCACGGTACAGGACATGGTTGCTAGGCTTGTTCTTTTTGGTCGACTAAAACGCACAATGTTCACGGTACAGGACATGGTTGCTAGGCTTGTTCTTTTTGGTCGACTAAAACGCACAATGTTCACGGTAAAGGACATGGTTGCTGCGCTTGTTCTTTTTGGTCGACTAAAACGCACAATGTTCACTGTACAGGACATGGTTGCTAGGCTTGTTCTTTTTGGTCGACTAAATCGCACAATGTTCACGGTACAGGACATGGTTGCTAGGCTTGTTCTTTTTGGTCGACTAAAACGCACAATGTTCACGGTACAGGACATGGTTGCTAGGCTTGTTCTTTTTGGTCGACTAAAACGCACAATGTTCACGGTAAAGGACATGGTTGCTAGGCTTGTTCTTTTTGGTCGACTAAATCGCACAATGTTCACGGTAAAGGACATGGTTGCTAGGCTTGTTCTTTTTGGTCGACTAAAACGCACAATGTTCACGGTAAAGGACATGGTTGCTAGGCTTGTTCTTTTTGGTCGACTAAAACGCACAATGTTCACGGTAAAGGACATGGTTGCTAGGCTTGTTCTTTTTGGTCGACTAAATCGCACAATGTTCACGGTAAAGGACATGGTTGCTAGGCTTGTTCTTTTTGGTCGACTAAATCGCACAATGTTCACGGTACAGGACATGGTTGCTAGGCTTGTTCTTTTTGGTCGACTAAAACGCACAATGTTCACGGTACAGGACATGGTTGCTACGCTTGTTCTTTTTGGTCGACTAAAACGCACAATGTTCACGGTAAAGGACATGGTTGCTACGCTTGTTCTTTTTGGTCGACTAAAACGCACAATGTTCACGGTGCAGGACATGGTTGCTAGGCTTGTTCTTTTTGGTCGACTAAAACGCACAATGTTCACGGTAAAGGACATGGTTGCTAGGCTTGTTCTTTTTGGTCGACTAAAACGCACAATGTTCACTGTACAGGACATGGTTGCTAGGCTTGTCCTTTTTGGTCGACTAAAACGCACAATGTTCACGGTAAAGGACATGGTTGCTAGGCTTGTTCTTTTTGGTCGACTAAAACGCACAATGTTCACGGTACAGGACATGGTTGCTAGGCTTGTTCTTTTTGGTCGACTAAAACGCACAATGTTCACGGTACAGGACATGGTTGCTAGGCTTGTTCTTTTTGGTCGACTAAAACGCACAATGTTCACGGTACAGGACATGGTTGCTAGGCTTGTTCTTTTTGGTCGACTAAAACGCACAATGTTCACTGTACAGGACATGGTTGCTAGGCTTGTTCTTTTTGGTCGACTAAATCGCACAATGTTCACGGTACAGGACATGGTTGCTAGGCTTGTTCTTTTTGGTCGACTAAAACGCACAATGTTCACGGTACAGGACATGGTTGCTAGGCTTGTTCTTTTTGGTCGACTAAAACGCACAATGTTCACGGTAAAGGACATGGTTGCTAGGCTTGTTCTTTTTGGTCGACTAAATCGCACAATGTTCACGGTAAAGGACATGGTTGCTAGGCTTGTTCTTTTTGGTCGACTAAAACGCACAATGTTCACGGTAAAGGACATGGTTGCTAGGCTTGTTCTTTTTGGTCGACTAAAACGCACAATGTTCACGGTAAAGGACATGGTTGCTAGGCTTGTTCTTTTTGGTCGACTAAATCGCACAATGTTCACGGTAAAGGACATGGTTGCTAGGCTTGTTCTTTTTGGTCGACTAAAACGCACAATGTTCACTGTACAGGACATGGTTGCTAGGCTTGTTCTTTTTGGTCGACTAAATCGCACAATGTTCACGGTACAGGACATGGTTGCTAGGCTTGTTCTTTTTGGTCGACTAAAACGCACAATGTTCACTGTACAGGACATGGTTGCTGCGCTTGTTCTTTTTGGTCGACTAAAACGCACAATGTTCACGGTACAGGACATGGTTGCTAGGCTTGTTCTTTTTGGTCGACTAAAACGCACAATGTTCACGGTACAGGACATGGTTGCTAGGCTTGTTCTTTTTAGTCGACTAAAACGCACAATGTTCACGGTACAGGACATGGTTGCTAGGCTTGTTCTTTTTGGTCGACTAAAACGCACAATGTTCACGGTACAGGACATGGTTGCTAGGCTTGTTCTTTTTGGTCGACTAAATCGCACAATGTTCACGGTACAGGACATGGTTGCTAGGCTTGTTCTTTTGGTCGACTAAAACGCACAATGTTCACGGTAAAGGACATGGTTGCTAGGCTTGTTCTTTTTGGTCGACTAAAACGCACAATGTTCACGGTACAGGACATGGTTGCTAGGTTTGTTCTTTTTGGTCGACTAAAACGCACAATGTTCACTGTACAGGACATGGTTGCTAGGCTTGTTCTTTTTGGTCGACTAAAACGCACAATGTTCACGGTACAGGACATGGTTGCTGCGCTTGTTCTTTTTGGTCGACTAAAACGCACAATGTTCACGGTACAGGACATGGTTGCTAGGCTTGTTCTTTTTGGTCGACTAAAACGCACAATGTTCACTGTACAGGACATGGTTGCTAGGCTTGTTCTTTTTGGTCGACTAAAACGCACAATGTTCACGGTAAAGGACATGGTTGCTAGGCTTGTTCTTTTTGGTCGACTAAAACGCACAATGTTCACTGTACAGGACATGGTTGCTAGGCTTGTTCTTTTTGGTCGACTAAAACGCACAATGTTCACGGTAAAGGACATGGTTGCTAGGCTTGTTCTTTTTGGTCGACTAAAACGCACAATGTTCACGGTAAAGGACATGGTTGCTAGGCTTGTTCTTTTTGGTCGACTAAAACGCACAATGTTCACTGTACAGGACATGGTTGCTAGGCTTGTTCTTTTTGGTCGACTAAAACGCACAATGTTCACGGTACAGGACATGGTTGCTGCGCTTGTTCTTTTTGGTCGACTAAAACGCACAATGTTCACGGTAAAGGACATGGTTGCTAGGCTTGTTCTTTTTGGTCGACTAAAACGCACAATGTTCACGGTACAGGACATGGTTGCTAGGCTTGTTCTTTTTGGTCGACAAAAACGCACAATGTTCACGGTACAGGACATGGTTGCTGCGCTTTTTCTTTTTGGTCGACTAAAACGCACAATGTTCACGGTAAAGGACATGGTTGCTAGGCTTGTTCTTTTTGGTCGACTAAAACGCACAATGTTCACGGTACAGGACATGGTTGCTAGGCTTGTTCTTTTTGGTCGACTAAAACGCACAATGTTCACGGTAAAGGACATGGTTGCTAGGCTTGTTCTTTTTGGTCGACTAAAACGCACAATGTTCACTGTACAGGACATGGTTGCTAGGCTTGTTCTTTTTGGTAGACTAAAACGCACAATGTTCACGGTACAGGACATGGTTGCTAGGCTTGTTCTTTTTGGTCGACTAAAACGCACAATGTTCACTGTACAGGACATGGTTGCTAGGCTTGTTCTTTTTGGTCGACTAAAACGCACAATGTTCACGATACAGGACATGGTTGCTAGGCTTGTTCTTTTTGGTCGACTAAAACGCACAATGTTCACTGTACAGGACATGGTTGCTAGGCTTGTTCTTTTTGGTCGACTAAAACGCACAATGTTCACGGTAAAGGACATGGTTGCTAGGCTTGTTCTTTTTGGTCGACTAAAACGCACAATGTTCACTGTACAGGACATGGTTGCTAGGCTTGTTCTTTTTGGTCGACTAAAACGCACAATGTTCACGGTACAGGACATGGTTGCTCGGCTTGTTCTTTTTGGTCGACTAAAACGCACAATGTTCACTGTACAGGACATGGTTGCTAGGCTTGTTCTTTTTGGTCGACTAAAACGCACAATGTTCACGGTACAGGACATGGTTGCTAGGCTTGTTCTTTTTGGTCGACTAAAACGCACAATGTTCACTGTACAGGACATGGTTGCTAGGCTTGTTCTTTTTGGTCGACTAAAACGCACAATGTTCACGGTACAGGACATGGTTGCTGCGCTTGTGCTTTTTGGTCGACTAAAACGCACAATGTTCACGGTAAAGGACATGGTTGCTGCGCTTGTTCTTTTTGGTCGACTAAAACGCACAATGTTCACGGTAAAGGACATGGTTGCTAGGCTTGTTCTTTTTGGTCGACTAAAACGCACAATGTTCACGGTACAGGACATGGTTGCTGCGCTTGTTCTTTTTGGTCGACTAAAACGCACAATGTTCACGGTAAAGGACATGGTTGCTAGGCTTGTTCTTTTTGGTCGACTAAAACGCACAATGTTCACGGTACAGGACATGGTTGCTAGGCTTGTTCTTTTTGGTCGACTAAATCGCACAATGTTCACGGTACAGGACATGGTTGCTAGGCTTGTTCTTTTTGGTCGACTAAAACGCACAATGTTCACGGTACAGGACATGGTTGCTAGGCTTGTTCTTTTTGGTCGACTAAAACGCACAATGTTCACGGTACAGGACATGGTTGCTAGGCTTGTTCTTTTTGGTCGACTAAAACGCACAATGTTCACGGTACAGGACATGGTTGCTTCGCTTGTTCTTTTTGGTCGACTAAAACGCACAATGTTCATGGTAAAGGACATGGTTGCTAGGCTTGTTCTTTTTGGTCGACTAAAACGCACAATGTTCACGGTACAGGACATGGTTGCTAGGCTTGTTCTTTTTGGTCGACTAAAACGCACAATGTTCACTGTACAGGACATGGTTGCTAGGCTTGTTCTTTTTGGTCGACTAAAACGCACAATGTTCACGGTACAGGACATGGTTGCTGCGCTTGTGCTTTTTGGTCGACTAAAACGCACAATGTTCACGGTAAAGGACATGGTTGCTGCGCTTGTTCTTTTTGGTCGACTAAAACGCACAATGTTCACGGTAAAGGACATGGTTGCTAGGCTTGTTCTTTTTGGTCGACTAAAACGCACAATGTTCACGGTACAGGACATGGTTGCTCGGCTTGTTCTTTTTGGTCGACTAAAACGCACAATGTTCACTGTACAGGACATGGTTGCTAGGCTTGTTCTTTTTGGTCGACTAAAACGCACAATGTTCACGGTACAGGACATGGTTGCTAGGCTTGTTCTTTTTGGTCGACTAAAACGCACAATGTTCACTGTACAGGACATGGTTGCTAGGCTTGTTCTTTTTGGTCGACTAAAACGCACAATGTTCACGGTACAGGACATGGTTGCTGCGCTTGTGCTTTTTGGTCGACTAAAACGCACAATGTTCACGGTAAAGGACATGGTTGCTGCGCTTGTTCTTTTTGGTCGACTAAAACGCACAATGTTCACGGTAAAGGACATGGTTGCTAGGCTTGTTCTTTTTGGTCGACTAAAACGCACAATGTTCACGGTACAGGACATGGTTGCTGCGCTTGTTCTTTTTGGTCGACTAAAACGCACAATGTTCACGGTAAAGGACATGGTTGCTAGGCTTGTTCTTTTTGGTCGACTAAAACGCACAATGTTCACGGTACAGGACATGGTTGCTAGGCTTGTTCTTTTTGGTCGACTAAATCGCACAATGTTCACGGTACAGGACATGGTTGCTAGGCTTGTTCTTTTTGGTCGACTAAAACGCACAATGTTCACGGTACAGGACATGGTTGCTAGGCTTGTTCTTTTTCGTCGACTAAAACGCACAATGTTCACGGTACAGGACATGGTTGCTAGGCTTGTTCTTTTTGGTCGACTAAAACGCACAATGTTCACGGTACAGGACATGGTTGCTGCGCTTGTTCTTTTTGGTCGACTAAAACGCACAATGTTCACGGTAAAGGACATGGTTGCTAGGCTTGTTCTTTTTGGTCGACTAAAACGCACAATGTTCACGGTACAGGACATGGTTGCTAGGCTTGTTCTTTTTGGTCGACTAAATCGCACAATGTTCACGGTACAGGACATGGTTGCTAGGCTTGTTCTTTTTGGTCGACTAAAACGCACAATGTTCACGGTACAGGACATGGTTGCTAGGCTTGTTCTTTTTGGTCGACTAAAACGCACAATGTTCACGGTACAGGACATGGTTGCTTCGCTTGTTCTTTTTGGTCGACTAAAACGCACAATGTTCATGGTAAAGGACATGGTTGCTAGGCTTGTTCTTTTTGGTCGACTAAAACGCACAATGTTCACGGTAAAGGACATGGTTGCTAGGCTTGTTCTTTTTGGTCGACTAAATCGCACAATGTTCACGGTACAGGACATGGTTGCTAGGCTTGTTCTTTTTGGTCGACTAAAACGCACAATGTTCACGGTACAGGACATGGTTGCTAGGCTTGTTCTTTTTGGTCGACTAAAACGCACAATGTTCACGGTACAGGACATGGTTGCTAGGCTTGTTCTTTTTGGTCGACTAAAACGCACAATGTTCACGGTACAGGACATGGTTGCTAGGCTTGTTCTTTTTGGTCGACTAAATCGCACAATGTTCACGGTACAGGACATGGTTGCTAGGCTTGTTCTTTTTGGTCGACTAAAACGCACAATGTTCACGGTACAGGACATGGTTGCTAGGCTTGTTCTTTTTGGTCGACTAAAACGCACAATGTTCACGGTACAGGACATGGTTGCTAGGCTTGTTCTTTTTGGTCGACTAAAACGCACAATGTTCACGGTAAAGGACATGGTTGCTGCGCTTGTTCTTTTTGGTCGACTAAAACGCACAATGTTCACTGTACAGGACATGGTTGCTAGGCTTGTTCTTTTTGGTCGACTAAATCGCACAATGTTCACGGTACAGGACATGGTTGCTAGGCTTGTTCTTTTTGGTCGACTAAAACGCACAATGTTCACTGTACAGGACATGGTTGCTGCGCTTGTTCTTTTTGGTCGACAAAAACGCACAATGTTCACGGTACAGGACATGGTTGCTAGGCTTGTTCTTTTTGGTCGACTAAAACGCACAATGTTCACGGTACAGGACATGGTTGCTAGGCTTGTTCTTTTTGGCCGACTAAAACGCACAATGTTCACGGTACAGGACATGGTTGCTAGGCTTGTTCTTTTTGGTCGACAAAAACGCACAATGTTCACGGTACAGGACATGGTTGCTGCGCTTGTTCTTTTTGGTCGACTAAAACGCACAATGTTCACGGTAAAGGACATGGTTGCTAGGCTTGTTCTTTTTGGTCGACTAAAACGCACAATGTTCACGGTACAGGACATGGTTGCTAGGCTTGTTCTTTTTGGTCGACTAAAACGCACAATGTTCACGGTAAAGGACATGGTTGCTAGGCTTGTTCTTTTTGGTCGACTAAAACGCACAATGTTCACTGTACAGGACATGGTTGCTAGGCTTGTTCTTTTTGGTCGACTAAAACGCACAATGTTCACGGTACAGGACATGGTTGCTAGGCTTGTTCTTTTTGGTCGACTAAAACGCACAATGTTCACTGTACAGGACATGGTTGCTAGGCTTGTTCTTTTTGGTCGACTAAAACGCACAATGTTCACGGTACAGGACATGGTTGCTAGGCTTGTTCTTTTTGGTCGACTAAAACGCACAATGTTCACTGTACAGGACATGGTTGCTAGGCTTGTTCTTTTTGGTCGACTAAAACGCACAATGTTCACGGTAAAGGACATGGTTGCTAGGCTTGTTCTTTTTGGTCGACTAAAACGCACAATGTTCACTGTACAGGACATGGTTGCTAGGCTTGTTCTTTTTGGTCGACTAAAACGCACAATGTTCACGGTACAGGACATGGTTGCTAGGCTTGTTCTTTTTGGTCGACTAAAACGCACAATGTTCACTGTACAGGACATGGTTGCTAGGCTTGTTCTTTTTGGTCGACTAAAACGCACAATGTTCACGGTACAGGACATGGTTGCTAGGCTTGTTCTTTTTGGTCGACTAAAACGCACAATGTTCACTGTACAGGACATGGTTGCTAGGCTTGTTCTTTTTGGTCGACTAAAACGCACAATGTTCACGGTACAGGACATGGTTGCTGCGCTTGTGCTTTTTGGTCGACTAAAACGCACAATGTTCACGGTAAAGGACATGGTTGCTGCGCTTGTTCTTTTTGGTCGACTAAAACGCACAATGTTCACGGTAAAGGACATGGTTGCTAGGCTTGTTCTTTTTGGTCGACTAAAACGCACAATGTTCACGGTACAGGACATGGTTGCTAGGCTTGTTCTTTTTGGTCGACTAAATCGCACAATGTTCACGGTACAGGACATGGTTGCAAGGCTTGTTCTTTTTGGTCGACTAAAACGCACAATGTTCACGGTACAGGACATGGTTGCTAGGCTTGTTCTTTTTGGTCGACTAAAACGCACAATGTTCACGGTACAGGACATGGTTGCTAGGCTTGTTCTTTTTGGTCGACTAAAACGCACAATGTTCACGGTACAGGACATGGTTGCTGCGCTTGTTCTTTTTGGTCGACTAAAACGCACAATGTTCACGGTAAAGGACATGGTTGCTAGGCTTGTTCTTTTTGGTTGACTAAAACGCACAATGTTCACGGTACAGGACATGGTTGCTAGGCTTGTTCTTTTTGGTCGACTAAATCGCACAATGTTCACGGTACAGGACATGGTTGCTAGGCTTGTTCTTTTTGGTCGACTAAAACGCACAATGTTCACGGTAAAGGACATGGTTGCTAGGCTTGTTCTTTTTGGTCGACTAAAACGCACAATGTTCACGGTACAGGACATGGTTGCTAGGCTTGTTCTTTTTGGTCGACTAAAACGCACAATGTTCACGGTACAGGACATGGTTGCTAGGCTTGTTCTTTTTGGTCGACTAAAACGCACAATGTTCACGGTAAAGGACATGGTTGCTAGGCTTGTTCTTTTTGGTCGACTAAAACGCACAATGTTCACGGTACAGGACATGGTTGCTAGGCTTGTTTTTTTTGGTCGACTAAAACGCACAATGTTCACGGTACAGGACATGGTTGCTAGGCTTGTTCTTTTTGGTCGACTAAAACGCACAATGTTCACGGTACAGGACATGGTTGCTAGGCTTGTTCTTTTTGGTCGACAAAAACGCACAATGTTCACGGTACAGGACATGGTTGCTAGGCTTGTTCTTTTTGGTCGACTAAAACGCACAATGTTCACTGTACAGGACATGGTTGCTAGGCTTGTTCTTTTTGGTCGACTAAAACGCACAATGTTCACGGTACAGGACATGGTTGCTAGGCTTGTTCTTTTTGGTCGACAAAAACGCACAATGTTCACGGTACAGGACATGGTTGCTAGGCTTGTTCTTTTTGGTCGACTAAAACGCACAATGTTCACGGTACAGGACATGGTTGCTAGGCTTGTTCTTTTTGGTCGACTAAAACGCACAATGTTCACTGTAAAGGACATGGTTGCTAGGCTTGTTCTTTTTGGTCGACTAAAACGCACAATGTTCACGGTACAGGACATGGTTGCTAGGCTTGTTCTTTTTGGTCGACTAAAACGCACAATTTTCACGGTACAGGACATGGTTGCTGCGCTTGTTCTTTTTGGTCGACTAAAACGCACAATGTTCACGGTACAGGACATGGTTGCTAGGCTTGTTCTTTTTGGTCGACTAAAACGCACAATGTTCACGGTACAGGACATGGTTGCTGCGCTTGTTCTTTTTGGTCGACTAAAACGCAGAATGTACACGGTACAGGACATGGTTGCTGCGCTTGTTCTTTTTGGTCGACTAAAACGCACAATGTTCACGGTACAGGACATGGTTGCTACGCTTGTTCTTTTTGGTCGACTAAAGCGCACAATGTTCACTGTACAGGACATGGTTGCTACGCTTGTTCTTATTGGTCGACTAAAACGCACAATGTTCTATTCGTCTACTTGTCGAATAGTACGCTCTGTACGTCCTTGTCAGCATCTTAGTCGTCCTTGTCAGCGTCTTAGTCGTCCTTGTCAGCGTCTTAGTCGTCCTTGTCAGCGTCTTAGTCGTCCTTGTCAGCGTCTTAGTCGTCCTTGTCAGCGTCTTAGTCGTCCTTGTCAGCGTCTTAGTCGTCTTTGTCAGCGTCTTAGTCGTCCTTGTCAGCGTCTTAGTCGTCCTTGTCAGCGTCTTAGTCGTCCTTGTCAGCGTCTTAGTCGTCCTTGTCAGCGTCTTAGTCGTCCTTGTCAGCGTCTTAGTCGTCCTTGTCAGCGTCTTAGTCGTCCTTGTCAGCGTCTTAGTCGTCCTTGTCAGCGTCTTAGTCGTCCTTGTCAGCGTCTTAGTCGTCTTTGTCAGCGTCTTAGTCGTCCTTGTCAGCGTCTTAGTCGTCCTTGTCAGCGTCTTAGTCGTCCTTGTCAGCGTATTAGTCGTCCTTGTCAGCGTCTTAGTCGTCCTTGTCAGCGTCTTAGTCGTCCTTGTCAGCGTCTTAGTCGACCCTGTGGTGTGTTGTCGTTAACGAAGGGATTTTCGTGATGTTTGAGTCTGTCAAGGAATTTTATTTAGCGTCGTCTAATGAATTCATTGGGATTGTCTGGGGGATGTGCAACGTATGCTTGTTTTGAGTAGTATGTCCTTAAAGACGTACTCTTTTGAGTTTGGACGGGTTTATGAATAATCGTGTGATTTTTCATGGGATTTGGAGAAAACATTGAACGTGCTGGCTTTATTCCAATGAATTTCGCTGTTTTCTTCAATTTTTTCTTGGTTAAGTAGTTATTTACTTTTTATTCTTTTTAGGAGTATTCGATTTTCCCAATAAAAGTAGGAGCAGAAATGGGAAATATCCGACAAGCAGAAAATCCGTCATTTTTGGCCGTCTTCATTTTTCCTTATTCTTATTCTAATTTGAAAATCATTAACGTGTTTTAGTTCATACATTTAAACTTGTTGCTGTTTTAGGTGTAAAGGTTGTTTTATTAACGAGATAATGTAAGTGTTCTTTGCAAAATGGCGGGTAAAGTCTCAATTTGACTCAAGATTTGATTAAAATAGACCCTTAAATTTATGACAAAATATAATGCAAAATTGTAGGCTTTTAAATGACACTGCGGAAAAGAAGAACCTTACGGAAATTTCATGGTGATAGATGTTTATAAAGAGTGGTAACCTATAGATGACCAGGCGCTAATAGCCAAGATGTCGATGATGGCAAAAAAAAAAAAAAAAAAAAAAAAAATATTTTAAGCTTTAAACCAGAGAAGACACCTGAGGAAGAAATACATTAAATCGCATTAAGATGAAACAGTTCCTGCGTGTCTGACCTGCATTAAATATATATACCTGTTGAATGACTTCTTCTCCACGGATGCATATTTGGTAGGCAACCATCCAGTCCGCAGCCAATGACAGAACGTAATTAATTTGTAGATTTATTTTCTCCTCCTGGAAAAATATATTTATATTATTTATGGTCTTAGTATTATATAACATATAGAGGAAAAGGTGGATATATAAGCCCCTGCAGGTATTTTGGGCCACTACTATATTTGAAAACGTTGGCACACGATTAAACTGACAGATCTAGTTCTTCAACATAACCATAGACTGCGCTGATGCTCTAGCTGTCATGGGTTACCTCTAATGATGTAGAGAATGTCTTCCACCAGCAAAAAAGTATCAATGGTAACTCTTTAACTAAATATTACTGTAACTTAATCAATGAATTAATTGTTATTCAATAAAAATTTATTTGAATGATTATTACATAAAAAATATATTGAATAATGTCCTACTCTGCAAGATAGACCTTGTCTTGTCTAAGGCGGGTGTACCAACTGGGTGTGGTAGGGTGCTGCTGAGAGACTGGAGGCTTGTAGAAGTTGTACGAGAGAAAGGAGGGACAAGTGGGTTCTGGACATGGCCGTATATAAGGGAGGGGGCAGCAGTCCCCCCCCCATATCTGTGTAGAAACCTCTAAAATAAATTAAATAAGGTCAATTACTTCAGAAAAGATTCATCGGAAAGGACAAAAATGGGTGTCGAACTTTACCTAACTTACAGTTTTCTTAAGAACTAACTATTAGACTAGGACGCTGCTTCTTTCTCGTCTAGGACATCCACGCTTGAAAAATATTTACTACATTCCAATAATTAGGCTTGCTAAGTAGAAGACCGGATCGTGGAAGGGAGGAGTCTGTCGCGGAGTTGAGGTGGTGAGCGCCAACAAGAGGAGGGTGTCACAACGAAGATATCTTTTGAAGTGGAGGGAGGTGCGCAATTGTACTAACTTCATCTGACTATGTTCAAGTTTTCTCGTTTGCCATGGCTTTTTAATTCTTTATAATTAAACCAAGATGTATTTTCGAGTACATTACACAAATATTGGGGGCGAGGTTAGCTCAGTGATAGAGCACTGGACTAATAAGCTGGAGGCCTGAGTTCAAATCCCGAGCAAGCACTGAAAGATTTTTTCTTCTAGTGTCTTCGTTCATGGGTTGAATTCGGCCTCCCTGACCGTCCCTAGGCCGACCCAGCCTTTAATTAATTTAATAATGGGTACCTTGGGTGCTAATGACTCTAGCAGTCGAAGCGGCCAAGGGGAAAATCAGGCGGCCGGAGCATAGCACTGACCACCCTAGTGTGCCGTATGGTCATGAATCAGATACCTCTATAGTATCTGCCCCTCAGGGCCCTCGTGGGCAAATATTAGGAAAGATATATATTAATAAAGTAGAATATGCTTTGCTTCTGTATAAGATTGTTACACTAGTTGAGAATTGTTGAGCTAGAGACGAGAAAGGCTGCGCATGCTCCCTTGTCCTACAGGCAAAGTCTACGTAGTCAGAAAAATTAAGTTTAATTCTTCGGATTAAATTGATCTTTTTATTATCAGCGGGCTCATAAGACGTTAAATAGAAGAAAAATCGTGTTAAAATAGAATCGAGGGTAAGTTAAGTTATGAACAAACATTTTTTATGGTTATAAAATTGTCCAAGGTACTGAAAGATTGTTTATTTTTATGTTTTAAATATTCTTTTACCATCGTTTTGGAAATAAGTAATTTCTTCACAAATATGTTTATGCCTAGATATTTATTATACAATTTGAATAAGCGGCAATTACCTGAAGTATTAAATATATGCTAGAGGCGTAAACCATTGCAGCGACTGTAAAGGTGAACATCATCAGATTCCCAATGTACGGATGAACCTGCTTCTGGAATCTAAAATACAGGAAAGATTAAAAAGCGCAAAGGCCATTCACATTTTTATTTCCACATGTTTTAACAATTTCGCTGCGGGTGTCATTACACTAGCGATCCTACCCGCTTACTAGTGTACCTTCAGAAGGACACTCCTCCATTACTTTTCCTTTTAGATTCAAAAGTCTAGTGAATGGAGGGGATTCACTTTTACAGATCCAGGTAAAGACTGTTGCCTTCAGTATTGTTTGGGCTTTCCAACAGTGTTTTCTGTTTTCAAATCGGCAGACTGGAAGATTATTTATGAAAAAAAATAACTACATGTAAAATTCAAACAAGAAATGCACCCGATACTGAGGTATTATGGTGGCAATTAGGTTTATAGTGACAAACGGAAGGCTTAGAAATTTACATTAGCCAATACTGGCATTTACTGTACGATACATGGGCGTTACGCGGAATGCATTCGGCCACTGGTGCACGCCTTACGCGGAGCTGATGTGTTATTTCTCTTCGTCCTTTTATTCATTAGTAGGTCTAGTACTATTAGACGTTATTCTGAGGAGTCTGTATATGATAGCCCTCACCAGTGCGGGAGTATTCTGGAGAGTTCGTATATGATAGCCCTCACCAGTGCGGGAGTATTCTGGAGAGTCCGTAAATGATAGCCCTCACCTGTGCGGGAGTATTCTGGAGAGTCCGTATATGATAGCCCTCACGAGTGCGGGAGTATACTGGGAAGAGTGTCTATGACAGCCCTCAACAGTGCGTGATTATACTGGGAAGAGTGTCTATAAAAGCCCTCACCAGTGCGTGATTATACTGGGAAGAGTGTCTATAAAAGCCCTCACCAGTGCGTGATTATACTGGGAAGAGTGTCTATGACAGCCCTCACCAGTGCGGGAGTATTCTGGAGAGTCCGTATATGATAGCCCTCACCAGTGCGGCAGTATTCTGGAGAGTCCGTATATGATAGCCCTCAAAAGTGCGGGAGTATTCTGGAGAGTCTGTATTTGATAGCCCTCACCAGTGCGGGAGTATTCTGGAGAGTCTGTATATGATAGCCCTCACCAGTGCGGGAGTATTCTGGAGAGTCCTATATGATAGCCCTCACCAGTGCGGGAATATCGTGGTGAGAGCGTCTTTGCCATCATGGACCAGGCTAAACTCATTGTCACAGAATTCATGCTAAGACAAAACACTACGTTTTAACAAAACCTTTACCTTAATATTGCTTGGTGGTGTTTCACATTAGATTTCAAGCATTCTATGAGGCAACGCTGGAATTCCAGTTTTCTAAAGAATTCGCTGTTCTCGTTGTCTGTTGCATTGTTGGTTCTGTACAATTGATAAGCTCTCCTTTGGATGTTCGTGACGGAGTGATCGAGAACTTTGAAATGGATCTTTATGTGAATCGTGACGTTCACATAAATGAGGAGGAAACAGTAAGATATTAGATAAATAGAAAAAGATCCAATAC
The DNA here is from genome assembly GCA_946811695.1 of Gonocerus acuteangulatus. NCBI lineage: Eukaryota > Metazoa > Arthropoda > Insecta > Hemiptera > Coreidae > Gonocerus > Gonocerus acuteangulatus. The sequence continues at coordinate 3,432,825 of OX328123.1, read as the reverse complement.
AGTCGATGAAATAGGCGGTCCAATATCCAGTAATGGTTTTGGTGTTGAACGGAATGTAGAAGATGTGAGGAAGATAGGGGTTCAACCAATCTTCTTTGAAGTTGTCCAAATCATCTTCGGTCACAAAGACTAATTGCGCCAAGGGGAATATGACCAGATTGACGAAGACACCGCAGAAGGAGAAGATGAGGAAGAAACGGACAATTCTTCTGATTTCCACGGGGATGTCTTCCTTGATCCTTTCTTCTTCTGGGTCTGGGTCTTCTGGGTAATTGTAGATTCCAGATAGGATGATCGATTTCCCTTCATTCAGAGGCCTAGAAAAGAAGAAATTGTCAAATACTGCCTGTATTAAGGAAATATAACATTTATATATGACATTTATCTTCAACTGAACTTGACTAGAATAAATCTACAGGGTGTTTCGCATTGAGATGTAATAATTTTAGGGGTTTATTCTGCACCTCATTTTTAGTTCAGTGACTCAGAAATGAGCGTTTTGTCTCACAAGGGGAGTATAGAGCGATGGGGTCACCGATCTGGACCAATTTTTTTCTGGTGATTCTACACCGAAAAATAGTCGACACGTGTCCGCGCGTTCCGTCCAATGCGCCTTAGGAGCCGAGAAATAAAATAAAATAGGTTGAAAGTGCTTTATTTATTATATCGAGTTTAGAAAATGATATCGACATGATTCTTTCACCAATTCATTTGTTTTTTAGAGTAGATTAAGAGAAAAATATAATCGTTAAACAATAATTTGTATTTCGTCAAATATATTCAAAAATATGCTTACGTTTTCAAGTAAACTAGTATTATAAATTTTTTTTTACACCGAAAATAATAGCAGATTTGAAATCAGCACCCCAAGAAACCCTAATGTAGTGAATACCATTGAAAACAAACAATAATGATTTTTCCCAGTCTGGAAGAGACTAAACATTTGTAAGCGAAAAAGTAATGTGACGTTTTGAAATTCAATATCTCCCCTTGAGATAATCCGATTTTTACATCATTGAAATCTTTCGAAAGAAGAAAGACTCCTTTTTCTAACCATATAAATGACTATTGTATTATATCAAAAGGTACTTGCGAAAAATGGTTCGCAAAATAAAAATAAACTGTAAACTTTTTTGGATATAACGTCAATTCCAGAACACGTAGAAACGCCCCGATTGGAAGTAAATGTGTCACATTAAAACCTTTATCGACCCTCAAAGTTTGGTTTGAATCGGGTAAATATTCTTTGACATATGACCGGATTGTTAAATCTTTAACAACATTTAAAGGATCCCCCCTCAGCGAAATTTAAAATACATTTTTCTATATTTTTGTAATATTCTCAAAATTTGAATTTAGGGGTTTTTCAATGTGCTAAAAACGAATCTGACATCCGTTTTTAAAGCAATTTTTTTTTATAATTGATAACTTTTTAAATGTAGGTACATGGAATATTTTGGCAGAATAATGACTTCTAAAGAGTAGAGTTTGTAAAACAATTTTTTATTTAAAAACGGATGTCAGATTCGATTTTAGCACATTGAAAAACCCCTAAATTCAAATTTTGCGAATATTACAAAAATATAAAAAAATGTATTTTAAATTTCGCTAGGGGGGGGGCCTTAAAATGTTAAAGATTCAAGAATCCGGCCATATTTCAAAGAATAATTACCCGATTCAAACCAAACTTGGAGGGTCGATAAAGGCCCTAATGTGGCACATTTCCCTCCAATCGTGGTGTTTCTACGAGTTCTGGGATCGACGTTAAATGCAAAAAAGTTTACATTTTATTTTGAGAACCATTTTTTGCAAGAAAAAGGAGTCTTTCTTCTTTCGAAAGATTTCAATGATGTAAAAATCGGATTATCTCAAGGTAAGATATTGAATTTCAAAACGTCTGGTTACTTTTTCGCTTACAAATGTTTAGTCTCTTCCAGACTGGGAAAAATCATTATTTTTTGTTTTCAATGGTATTCACTACATTAGGGTTTCTTGGGGTGCTGAGTTTAAATCTGCTATTATTTTCGGTGTAAAAAAGTGTATAATACTAGTTTACTTGAAAACGTAAGCATATTTTTGAATATATTTGACGAAATATAAATTATTGTTAACCGATAATATTTTTCTTTTCATGTACTCTATAAAACAAATGAATTGGTGAAAGAATCATGTCGATATCATTTTCTAAACTCGATATAAAAAATAAAGCATTTTCAACCTATCTAGGCGCACGGTAGTGCGCCAGGCCAAGTTCCGGCCTAAGCATACTGTGTGTATATTACAGGCGGTCTTAGAGCCGATTTTTACCCTCTCATAACTTTCAACCAGGTAAAGATAAAGTTATGAAATTTTACACAGGTATTATACTGCTAGATGTGAGTAAAACTAGAAATTTTCATAATTCTACATCGAATAGTTTTTGAGATATAAGCGATCGAAATCGGGATTTATAGGACTCACTCACTCACTGACTCATCAAAATTATTAGGCACTTCCCATGATGCTAGAGACTTGAAATTTTGCATGAAGATAGATATGAAGACGTTATTAAAGGAAAAAATCGAAAATCGAGAAAAGTTGTGTTTGACTCCGCTTCCGGGGCGGGGCGTGCCAGTTTTGCACTTCCTTCGGAAGCCCATCATTCCGTCCGAAACCCATGATGTGGGGTATCAAATGAATTGTCTCGGTATGAAGAACCTATATTTGATGTTTTAAGAAACAATTAGACGCATATAGGCTCCGTAAAAATCTTATACCAGCTGTCAATCTGTATGTTTGTTCCTCTTACAAATCCGTACCGTTTGATCGATTTTGACCAAACTTGGGACACAGATGGGTCTTGATACGGCGAGAATCATAGGCTAGGTTAAATTGTCTATCAGCTGTCTGTCTGTCTGTTTGTTCCTTATACAAATACACACCGTTTGACCGATTTTGACAAAATTTGACACACATGTCGGTCTTTATCCGGGTAGTGTCATAGGCTAGTCAAAATCGTCTATCAGCTGTCTGTCTGCATTTTTGTTCCTTACACAAATTCACACCATTTGACCGATTTTGACAAAATTTGACACACATGTCGGTCTTTATCCGGGTAGTGTCATAGGCTAGTCAAAATCGTCTATCAGCTGTCTGTCTGTCTGTTTGTTCCTTATACAAATACACACCACTTGACCGATTTTGACCAAACTTGGCACACAGGTAGGCCTTGGTCCTGGGAATGCACTTGGCTAGGTAAAAAAGGTCTTTCGGCTGTCTGTCTGTATGTTTGTTCCTTATACAAATTCACACCTTTGGCCTATTTTGACCAAACTTGGCACGCAGGTAGGTCTTGATACGGGAGTGTCATATTACCTATGACGTTTTCTACTTTTTGTTCCATCGAAATGCCATCATTCCTTCTGAAACCCATCATGTGGGCTATAAAATGAATCGTCTTGGTAAGGAGAACCTATATTTGATGTTTTAAAAAACATTTCGACGCATCTTAACAAAAACAGTTGTGACTTCTTTCTTAAATGTAGTAAATAAAGTCAAAGCAGATACTAAGTTTTTCAAAGTCGAGCCATCTAAATTACAAAGTTTAGGATCACAAACCCAAAATGTATCGTCGTTGTTCTTATATTTTTCTTGAAGGCCTTCTGCACTTTCCCTATTGTGATCTTTATCCTCGGGATAAGGTTCCTGTGTTTTACAGTGTAATAGTTTAGTTAAGAGAGCAATCAATTTGTCCTCTAGAGTAATGTCATTTGGAAGAGCTTCTAACATTTCTAGTCTAGTGATTAGATGTATGTAGGTTGATTATTGGTATCAAATATCAAGCAGTTAGGAGAACTTTATGCAGAATCCAAACGCCCTGGTTTTATATGAAGTACAAAAGCCAGTAGGTATGCGGCAACTAAATTCTATTTAATACTTAGAAAAAAGTAATGAGATCCCCAAAAAAACATAAATGTGAAATAGAGGCCAAGTTCCTGCCCCCACAAAGAAACTCTCCCTTTCTCAAAAATATCCCCTCCTGAAACCCCCAAAAACGCCTTACCATTCTACACTCCAAAAAAGTAGTATGAGTTGGTATATTAATTCAACCAAAAATATTTGCCAATACAAGAGATGATACAAGAAAGAAATGTCCAAGTTCATTACTTGGAAACCTCATAGTTACTTACTAAGAACAGTAAAGACACTTCAACTGACCTTTAAAAACAACAATAAAAATACTTATATCCAGTTACTAAAATATCACTTTCCTCAACCAGGTATATTCTTAAACTTGGCAATGTTTTTTTTTGTGCCGAAATTATCTTTAGAGAAAAACTAAACATTGCCAAGTTTAAGAATATACCTGGTTGAGGAAAGTGATATTTTAGTAACTGGATATAAGTATTTTTATTGTTGTTTTTAAAGGTCAGTTGAAGTGTCTTTACTGTTCTTAGTAAGAAACTATGAGGTTTCCAAGTAATGAACTTGGACATTTCTTTCTTGTATCATCTCTTGTATTGGCAAATATTTTTGGTTGAATTAATATACCAACTCATACTACTTTTTTGGAGTGTAGAATGGTAAGGCGTTTTTGGGGGTTTCAGGAGGGGATATTTTTGAGAAAGGGAGAGTTTCTTTGTGGGGGCAGGAACTTGGCCTCTATTTCACATTTATGTTTTTTTGGGGATTTTATTTTATTTCTCGGCTCCTAAGGCGCATTGGACGGAACGCTCGGACACGTGTCGACTATTTTTCGATGTAGAATCACCTGAAGAAAATTGGTCCGGATCGGTGACCCCGTCGCTGTATACTCCCCTTGTCAGCATTTGACAGAGCTACTCAAAATTTTGACGATTTTTAAAACTATTTTTTTATTATTTAAATCTGTCTTTTCGGGTTTTCTGGTTAATGTATAGTAAATAACGACCACATTATTAGAATCACCGGTTATTAAAATATTATCATGTAACTTAAGAACTATATTAGAAGCCATATAAATGAGAATGTATGGAGGCCCGGTGGCCGTATTATTAATATTTTCTTAATGAGCTATTTTTAGACTTAGAGGTTTTCCTCCGCCTCAAAAGTTGCATTATTTAATAAGCTTTGAAATGGTAACTCGTTGTTTTAGAAAAAAAATCTATTTGAATCTAATTTTTTATTTTTTTCTAAGCCAAAAGGAATAAATGTGGTTTAGCGTGAAGGAGCCATTTTGAACACATTCTTTAATTTCATACGATAATGGCGACGTCCCATCCCCATAACACAAGCCCTTCTACCAAATATTAACTCACTCTGGTTTCGAATGGTTGGTTGCCCAGCTCATTATGGACGAGTGGTGACGGAATGGCTGAACAGTGAATTTACTAACTATTGGATCGGCCGCTATGGACCAGTTCGTTAATTAAAATTATCGTAAACATAATGTATACATGTATTATAGTGTTAAGTCTTAATTTAAAGAGTAAAATAAGTTACATACTTAGGTTCCACCACGTCATTTCAATCTGTACAACGAATAACAATGCTCAAAACCACCATGGTCTAGAGCTTAAAATAAGCCATGAAAATCAAGACCGACAATGAAAACCTTGGAATTCAACAGCCGTATCATCCCCGTGCTCCTATAAGGCTACCGAACATACACTACTAAAAGCCTAGAACATAGAATATCTGTTTGGGATGAAAGGATAATGTTTGGAAAATAAGCCAAGCCAAGAAAGTCACTCAACTTCCTTGATCCAAAACCTTTGTGCTGCGATAGCCTCGTCAAACTGTATCAGCTTACTACAGGATAATTCCTGAGTCTTACCCTAGCGATGGTGCTCTGTGGTTTTCTCTTCTTTAAAGGCTCAGGCACACAGGAGGTGATATGTATAGCTTTATTGTCGCTTTGCAGGGCGATACAGTTGAAAACAATTACAGATTTATCGTGCGATAAAATGAGCGAAGATACTGTGAACTGTATTGCTCACAAAGATATCGCGTCTCAAGAGATGTCCCCTTATCCCAGATCGCCGTTGTATCGCTGCCCGCCGCGATACATAGCCCATCCTGTGTGCCCGAGCCTTGAGCTACTAAAGAGAGGCAGAATGGTATATTAGTTTTGTTAGCGGCCCTTGTCCTCTGAGAAGTCCTACATTCCTTCTTAGGTATGCACTGGCTGGACGGAGGTAATACACTTCTCTTCCTTCGACAAACTGACAAGTAGTTTTTCTTGTCTCCTGCCTGATCTAGCATTGCACTGCTTCATTAATTATAAACATTTTTAATCAAATGTAGCATTTGTCTTCTAAAGAAAGTTAAGTTATGGTGTAGATGAAATCATAAATGTTCGATTTCTTGAAATATGTATACCTAACGAAGAACATGCGCTTACTGCTCCCGGTACAGTATATTCGGTGTTTCTTATGCCAGGAGCTTCTCTCAGCCAGTCTAGTCCAGGAATCCGAAGAGAAGAGACGTATGAGCTCCGAAGGATTACTGCCAAGACAAGCGCTACCCTGCACCAGGGGAGCCCCTCCCTGCTACATTACCTGTCATTGTACCTTGCTTACTGTACGTAAGTTTCAAACCAATATTAACTTATTTTAAAAAAAATGGAGTTTAATAGTAGCACCCTTACTAATGAGAACGAACAATGGAAATTAGTGGAACCTAACAAAAGAAAAAGGAGCACACACTCACCACCTGAAATAGAAAACAGAATTCATACTTCCAATGTTTTCGATGTATTCTCAGACGATTCTGACACGCAAGAACGCGTGGTGATGGAAAACACAACAGAAACAGAAAAATTGCCTCCCATAGTACTATATAGTCAATTCTCGTCTTTTAAAACATCAATAGAGCACATCAAAAAGAAACTAAAAAATAATTTTCACTATAGGTTAAAAGGCAATAGAATCATATTTTACACTACCACAAAAGAAGACTACCAGGCACTTAAAAAAGATATTACGGATAATGGCGGAGAGTATCACACCTATACTCCTAATGATGAAAAACAGCCCAGACTAGTACTCAAGGGGCTACCTCCAAATATACACATTGAAGATATAAAAGAAGACCTCATAAATCAAAAATTGCAAATAGTAGAGGTTAAACAATTTACTAAAAAACAGGACGATCTGACAGTGAACTTACCTATATACACTGTCAAGTTACAAAACATGGAACAATTAATTATGGCGAAAAATATAAAAACAGTCCTGCACTGTATAATAAGATGGGAGAGATTAAAACAACACCGGGAAAACCTAACACAATGTTTTAATTGTCAATCGTATTTCCACATTGCTAGAAATTGCCATAGGAAACCCAAGTGTTTAAAATGTGCCCAAGACCACCCAACTAAAGAATGCCAAAAACCGGACGCAGCAAGCCCTGCTTGTGTAAACTGTGGTAAACAACACCAAGCAAACGACAAAAATTGTGAAGCCCGGCTCAAACAAGTGGAAATTAGAAATAAAAAACTGAACCTACGAAGAGGACCCGAACTAGGACGACCAGAAATCACCAATGAAAACTTCCCAAATCTACCACGACTTAGCCGACCACTTTCTGGATTTAACAACACAGAAGAAACCCAACAGACAGGTAATGGTGCATTTAGTTTCATCAAGGAAATAAAAGACATTATTAGTGTAATAGATATAGCTAAAATTGTGAAAATCGCCAAAACTACATTAAGCAAACTAAAAACAGCACACGATCCAATTGGCAAAATATCTTGTATAATAGAAGGCGTCATGCAATATTTTGATTAAAATGCTTAACGCAGATAATAATAAAATCTATAAAATAAACTCTATTTTTTGGAACTGTTATTCAATAAAAAATAAACGGTTACAATTTAATCACTTCGCTGAAAATAATAATGTTCACATTGCAGGACTCTGTGAAACCAAATTAGACGATAATATACAGCTTCAAGTCCCAAATTATAAAATATATAGAAACGATCGAAATAAATTTGGTGGGGGAGTGGCAATTCTTGTTAAAACCCATATAAAACACATCCCAATACACATACCTAATCTAACTAACATAGAAGCTGTCGCTATAAAACTCTGTACTGAACCCCTGGACCATTTTATTATTTCTACATATCTTCCTCCAAACAAAGAACTATTACCTTCCGACTTAAATAAGCTATTCAGCATTGGAAATAAAATAATTTTAATGGGTGACCTAAACTCCAAACACTTTGCCTGGAACTGTCAGAAACAAAATAAAAATGGTAAAATCCTATTAAATTATATTCTGAAACATAATATCTCTATATTGGCTCCTGATCAACCGACATTCTACTCAACCGATACGAGGAAAACATCCGATATCAGGGATCGGCGTTTAGCGCTGTTCTCTACAACAAATATATAAATGACATTCCAAAAACTAAAAATACAGTGCTATCTTTATTTGCAGACGACACAGCTATTTTCACTTCCTCTTATCGAACCGACACTATAAAGAAGAGGCTAGCAGAAAGCATTATAAAATTGAACAAATATTTAAACAAATGGAAAATAAAAATTAATACATCTAAATCCCAAGCTATATTGTTCACAAAACGGCGACCTAAAGGTATGGAAGAAATAAAAATCAATAATGAAACAATTCCATGGTCAAAACAAATAAAATATTTAGGCCTTACACTTGATAAAGGATTAACATTCACTCAACAGGTGAATGAAGCTTGTAATAAAGCCAATAATGTCCTCTGCCAGATATATCCTTATTTCAATAGAAAATCAAAACTCAGCTCCGATAATAAACTACAACTTTATAAATCCTGTATTAGACCAGTGTTAACATATGCATGTCCTGTATGGAGCTATATATCAAAAACTGACTATAAAAAATTACAAGTATTCCAGAATAAATGCATTAGAATTGCAGAAAACTTACCAAGATATACTCGAATAAAGATACTTCATGAAACTTCAAAATTGCCTCTGTTAAAAAATTATATCCGGAAACTCACAGTAAAATTCTTTAAAGCATGTAAACAGAAACAAAACCCACTGATTAAACAAATAGGAAACTACGACAAACGGACGACACGACGTTACGTACACAGAAGAACTAAACACATTTTACTGAAATAAATCTACATAAAGGCAATCTATACATTAACACGCACTAACTGAACCACTAACGGACACTGACTGAATTATCTTCTAACCCTCAGGATTAAGAATTGTAAACAAACTACAACTATCTAAGCTCCGCCTTTCCTCATAGTTATTGTTTCCAACTACTCTGTATAATATATCACCTAGGTATACAAATACTGCATAACTAATGTATAATATTAATTATATATTTTAAATATTATGCTTAGCACAATTGAAAATAACAGTGAACACACTTCAATGGACGGGCAAGCAGAACTATTTTATCTCCCGTATAAACAATCTTGTTCTTCCATCATTATAGCACCAAAATTATAGTGTAGTGATCTGTAGGTGCACTATTTTTAACTATGTATTTTAATCTGTTAATATTTTTTCAATAAAAAAAAAAATAAATAAAGCTTCTCTTAGGGTCTATGGTAAACCCCTGTCCTTGGTGTTATCAAGTTGTCTATTTCAGAGCATATTCTTCTATACATGGTTCCAGCTTTTATTCTGCAGGCTGCGGCAAATGGTGAGATTTCCCTATAATTCCCTCAATTCTCTCCTTAAACCTCTTCCTTTCTTCTCGTCCTTCAATCCATCGTGTACCTGGAGGTGAATGCTCTACAGGTAAGGCTGATTATTATATTTACTGTATATCTGGGTTCTACACATAGTCCATTATTTTTTCGTCCTCCGCCTTTATCTGAGCTCACCAGAGCAACATTTTTTTCCCCCTATATCCTAGAGTAATTATGAGAATCAGGGATTTTAATTGTGTTCTGTTGCTGTGGCTAAGGTTAGACTAGATCCTGGATTCAGGACTGGAATACCGTGTTGTTGTAGCTAAGGTTAGACTAGATCTTGGATTCAGGAGTGGAATATCCGAGTAGAGCAACCAAATGAGGATTTAAAGCTGTGTGATTGTATAATTGCAGTTCCAATTAGCTTACTATGACTGATGCATTTACCACCAAAATACTGCATATGCAAATCAACCATCTCCGGTATTGACTTTGAAATCCGCTCTTCTCGAGTTTCCTGTTCGACATTTTCTCTTCATTTGCATATATTCCGCCTGCATGGGTTCTGTCAGCGAGATTATTCCACGGCTGAAAAATAAGCAAATATTGGCAAACAGGAGAGGCCTAAAATCATTTAAACAAAATTATTCTTGTAGTATTCAGAGGCGAGTGAATTAACATGAATACATTTTGTTGAATTTAAACAACAAATATGCCCAAATCGTGGGAACTGCGTTATCTTGGAGGGTTTCCGTAACTTTCCTTCACTAGTGTCATTTAAAAAGCTTGGAGTAAATGGATTTTTTTTCGAAAATAAATACAACATACAGGGTGTCTCAGACCAAGTGAAACTTCAATATTTCAAAAGGGCTTTCTGATACAACATTATTTTTATTTTAGCACTATCCTCCGAAGGAAAGTAGCTATTGAGGTTGCACTCATGACGGAATTTTTGAAAATTTTCTTCAAATCTTTGTCGATCCTGCCTAGTAGACACCGAAAATTATCACAGTTAATATATATATAGTTATATATGTGTCCGTTAACACGATACTGGCCAGAGTTTTTGTTTCTTCCCCATGAAACTTGGTATCTAGTATTCCCCCATCAAACGATTGAACGAGTTCGTTAACCAACAAAATCGGTTCATCCGGAGCGGGGGTTTACTCCGGAGCGAAAGTAGTTATTTGCTAATACCAGTCGTAATTTTTGTTATATACATATGGTATTTGATGTTAAGAAATATTACAATCTACAATTCAATTGCATTATGTAATTTTATATTAGTTACTTGTCCACCCCTCAGGTGTCCCCAGTTATCAGCCGAATACCTTCCTTGTTAGGAAGGATTCTAGGATGACCTAGAGTTACCTTGTCCGCGCCTCAGGTGTCCCCAGTTATCAGCCGAATACCTTCCTTGTTAGGAAGGATTCTAGGATGACTTGGAGTTACCTTGTCCACCCCTCAGGTGTCCCCAGTTATCAGCCGAATACCTTCCTTGTTAGGAAGGATTCTAGGATGACCTAGAGTTACCTTGTCCACGCCTCAGGTGTCCCCAGTTATCAGCCGAATACCTTCCTTGTTAGGAAGGATTCTAGGATGACTTGGAGTTACCTTGTCCACGCCTCAGGTGTCCCTAGTTATCAGCCGAATACCTTCCTTGTTAGGAAGGATTCTAGGATGACCTAGAGTTACCTTGTCCACGCCTCAGGTGTCCCCAGTTATCAGCCGAATACCTTCCTTGTTAGGAAGGATTCTAGGATGACTTGGAGTTACCTTGTCCACCCCTCAGGTGTCCCCAGTTATCAGCCGAATACCTTCCTTGTTAGGAAGGATTCTAGGATGACCTAGAGTTACCTTGTCCACGCCTCAGGTGTCCCCAGTTATCAGCCGAATACCTTCCTTGTTAGGAAGGATTCTAGGATGACTTGGAGTTACCTTGTCCACGCCTCAGGTGTCCCTAGTTATCAGCCGAATACCTTCCTTGTTAGGAAGGATTCTAGGATGACCTAGAGTTACCTTGTCCACGCCTCAGGTGTCCCCAGTTATCAGCCGAATACCTTCCTTGTTAGGAAGGATTCTAGGATGACTTGGAGTTACCTTGTCCACGCCTCAGGTGTCCCCAGTTATCAGCCGAATACCTTCCTTGTTAGGAAGGATTCTAGGATGACCTAGCGTTACCTTGTCCGCGCCTCAGGTGTCCCCAGTTATCAGCCGAATACCTTCCTTGTTAGGAAGGATTCTAGGATGACTTGGAGTTACCTTGTCCACCCCTCAGGTGTCCCCAGTTATCAGCCGAATACCTTCCTTGTTAGGAAGGATTCTAGGATGACCTAGAGTTACCTTGTCCACGCCTCAGGTGTCCCCAGTTATCAGCCGAATACCTTCCTTGTTAGGAAGGATTCTAGGATGACTTGGAGTTACCTTGTCCACCCCTCAGGTGTCCCCAGTTATCAGCCGAATACCTTCCTTCTTAGGAAGGATTCTAGGATGACCTAGAGTTACCTTGTCCACGCCTCAGGTGTCCCCAGTTATCAGCCGAATGCCTTCCTTGTTAGGAAGGATTCTAGGATGACTTGGAGTTACCTTGTCCACGCCTCAGGTGTCCCCAGTTATCAGCCGAATACCTTCCTTGTTAGGAAGGATTCTAGGATGACCTAGAGTTACCTTGTCCGCGCCTCAGGTGTCCCCAGTTATCAGCCGAATACCTTCCTTGTTAGGAAGGATTCTAGGATGACTTGGAGTTACCTTGTCCACCCCTCAGGTGTCCCCAGTTATCAGCCGAATACCTTCCTTGTTAGGAAGGATTCTAGGATGACCTAGAGTTACCTTGTCCACGCCTCAGGTGTCCCCAGTTATCAGCCGAATACCTTCCTTGTTAGGAAGGATTCTAGGATGACTTGGAGTTACCTTGTCCACCCCTCAGGTGTCCCCAGTTATCAGCCGAATACCTTCCTTGTTAGGAAGGATTCTAGGATGACCTAGAGTTACCTTGTCCACGCCTCAGGTGTCCCCAGTTATCAGCCGAATACCTTCCTTGTTAGGAAGGATTCTAGGATGACTTGGAGTTACCTTGTCCACGCCTCAGGTGTCCCCAGTTATCAGCCGAATACCTTCCTTGTTAGGAAGAATTCTAGGATGACCTAGAGTTACCTTGTCCACCCCTCAGGTGTCCCCAGTTATCAGCCGAATACCTTCCTTGTTAGGAAGGATTCTAGGATGACCTAGAGTTACCTTGTCCACCCCTCAGGTGTCACCAGTTATCAGCCGAATACCTTCCTTGTTAGGAAGGATTCTAGGATGACTTGGAGTTACCTTGTCCACGCCTCAGGTGTCCCCAGTTATCAGCCGAATACCTTCCTTGTTAGGAAGGATTCTAGGATGACCTAGAGTTACCTTGTCCGCGCCTCAGGTGTCCCCAGTTATCAGCCGAATACCTTCCTTGTTAGGAAGGATTCTAGGATGACTTGGAGTTACCTTGTCCACCCCTCAGGTGTCCCCAGTTATCAGCCGAATACCTTCCTTGTTAGGAAGGATTCTAGGATGACCTAGAGTTACCTTGTCCGCGCCTCAGGTGTCCCCAGTTATCAGCCGAATACCTTCCTTGTTAGGAAGGATTCTAGGATGACTTGGAGTTACCTTGTCCACCCCTCAGGTGTCCCCAGTTATCAGCCGAATACCTTCCTTGTTAGGAAGGATTCTAGGATGACCTAGAGTTACCTTGTCCACGCCTCAGGTGTCCCCAGTTATCAGCCGAATACCTTCCTTGTTAGGAAGGATTCTAGGATGACTTGGAGTTACCTTGTCCACCCCTCAGGTGTCCCCAGTTATCAGCCGAATACCTTCCTTGTTAGGAAGGATTCTAGGATGACCTAGAGTTACCTTGTCCACGCCTCAGGTGTCCCCAGTTATCAGCCGAATACCTTCCTCGTTAGGAAGGATTCTAGGATGACTTGGAGTTACCTTGTCCACGCCTCAGGTGTCCCCAGTTATCAGCCGAATACCTTCCTTGTTAGGAAGGATTCTAGGATGACCTAGAGTTACCTTGTCCACCCCTCAGGTGTCCCCAGTTATCAGCCGAATACCTTCCTTGTTAGGAAGGATTCTAGGATGACCTAGAGTTACCTTGTCCACCCCTCAGGTGTCACCAGTTATCAGCCGAATACCTTCCTTGTTAGGAAGGATTCTAGGATGACTTGGAGTTACCTTGTCCACGCCTCAGGTGTCCCCAGTTATCAGCCGAATACCTTCCTTGTTAGGAAGGATTCTAGGATGACCTAGAGTTACCTTGTCCGCGCCTCAGGTGTCCCCAGTTATCAGCCGAATACCTTCCTTGTTAGGAAGGATTCTAGGATGACTTGGAGTTACCTTGTCCACCCCTCAGGTGTCCCCAGTTATCAGCCGAATACCTTCCTTGTTAGGAAGGATTCTAGGATGACCTAGAGTTACCTTGTCCACGCCTCAGGTGTCCCCAGTTATCAGTCGAATACCTTCCTTGTTAGGAAGGATTCTAGGATGACTTGGAGTTACCTTGTCCACCCCTCAGGTGTCCCCAGTTATGAGCCGAATACCTTTCTTGTTAGGAAGGATTCTAGGATGACCTGGAGTTACCTTGTCCACGCCTCAGGTGTCCCCAGTTATCAGCCGAATACCTTCCTTGTTAGGAAGGATTCTAGGATGACTTGGAGTTACCTTGTCCACGCCTCAGGTGTCCCCAGTTATCAGCCGAATACCTTCCTTGTTAGGAAGGATTCTAGGATGACTTGGAGTTACCTTGTCCACCCCTCAGGTGTCACCAGTTATCAGCCGAATACCTTCCTTGTTAGGAAGGATTCTAGGATGACTTGGAGTTACCTTGTCCACGCCTCAGGTGTCCCCAGTTATCAGCCGAATACCTTCCTTGTTAGGAAGGATTCTAGGATGACTTAGAGTTACCTTGTCCACCCCTCAGGTGTCCCCAGTTATCAGCCGAATACCTTCCTTGTTAGGAAGGATTCTAGGATGACCTAGAGTTACCTTGTCCACGCCTCAGGTGTCCCTAGTTATCAGCCGAATACCTTCCTTGTTAGGAAGGATTCTAGGATGACTTGGAGTTACCTTGTCCACGCCTCAGGTGTCCCCAGTTATCAGCCGAATACCTTCCTTGTTAGGAAGGATTCTAGGATGACTTGGAGTTACCTTGTCCACGCCTCAGGTGTCCCCAGTTATCAGCCGAATACCTTCCTTGTTAGGAAGGATTCTAGGATGACCTAGAGTTACCTTGTCCACGCCTCAGGTGTCCCCAGTTATCAGCCGAATACCTTCCTTGTTAGGAAGGATTCTAGGATGACCTAGAGTTACCTTGTCCACGCCTCAGGTGTCCCCAGTTATCAGCCGAATACCTTCCTTGTTAGGAAGGATTCTAGGATGACTTGGAGTTACCTTGTCCACGCCTCAGGTGTCCCTAGTTATCAGCCGAATACCTTCCTTGTTAGGAAGGATTCTAGGATGACTTGGAGTTACCTTGTCCACGCCTCAGGTGTCCCTAGTTATCAGCCGAATACCTTCCTTGTTAGGAAGGATTCTAGGATGACCTAGAGTTACCTTGTCCACGCCTCAGGAGTCCCCAGATGTCAGCCGAATACCTTCCTTGTTAGGAAGGATTCTAGGATGACCTGGAGTTACCTTGTCCACGCCTCAGGTGTCCCCAGATGTCAGCCGAATACCTTCCCTGTTAGGAAGGATTCTAGGATGACCTGGAGTTACCTTGTCCACCCCTCAGGTGTCCCCAGTTATCAGCCGAATACCTTCCTTGTTAGGAAGGATTCTAGGATGACCTAGAGTTACCTTACGCCATCCAATCACAGCCTGCGAATAGCACAATATTCTAATGCATCTTTTCTGTACCGTAAGAAAATGAGAAACTCATTGGCAATAGTGTTAATGACAGTTGGTTTTTGTGGCGCCTTAAATCTTCCAGAAATTTTATTTTATATTTTCATCAAAATCTACGAATAACTGTTTCTATTTCTATTCTAAATTAATGGGGAGGAACTTTGCACGATATGCAATAGTTTGGAAAAACAATATATTAAACACTTCCTTCTCAAGTGCCCTATGTACAATGATCCTAGAAACACTTTTATCAACAAGTACTTAGACCTCTCGATGCAGGACGAGGAGAAAATCAAGGAAATACTAGCAATAGACACAATAGAAAAACTTAACAATATTTATTATTATATCACAAACTCATTAAAAATAAGGGTTTTTGTTAAAAAATGAATTACTTATTAATGGAAAGAAGTTATTTAGAAATAAAGGGTATTTAAAAGTATATAAATAACTAGCTGAATACCCGTGCTTCGTCACGGCAGATAAGTAGTTATTTTATTGCGTTAAATAATGTTTCATTAAAATTACGTTACTATTTAATTCTGTGCAGTTTATTACAGGACGGTTCCCGTATACTATATTTTATTCAATTGGCGTTAAAATTTAAAAGTTTATGTTTCCAAGAAGTCATATGGTAACACCCAATATATTTACGAGTATTACCAAGGTTATAGGCGAGGAGGCTGTGCAAGGGTTCCGGATATTATTACCTCGCCTGGAAAACCTAAGGATATGCCGGGACTGTCCCGGTATTTTGCAATTGTTTCGGTGTCCCGCCCAGTTTTATCAATGTCCCGGAAAAGGCTGTAAGATGTAAAAAGTAATGAATTCATGTTTATAAGAATCTTTTTTAAATCGGTTACTTTTCTACAATGAACATTTTTACAGTAGTAAAAATGTTGCTCAATGTGTCAAAGAAATCAGAAGTAATCTAACTGTATAACGCTGGAA
Organism: Gonocerus acuteangulatus; assembly: GCA_946811695.1. Classification (NCBI taxonomy): domain Eukaryota; kingdom Metazoa; phylum Arthropoda; class Insecta; order Hemiptera; family Coreidae; genus Gonocerus; species Gonocerus acuteangulatus. The sequence continues at coordinate 3,416,372 of OX328123.1, read as the reverse complement.
CTACCTGCACAGTGCTGCCAGCTGCCAGACACTATTATTTGGCTGAGAGATTGTTTTAAGAAAATCAAGTAGCAAAAAAAGTTCCGTTCTTATTTTTAAGGTTTGGGTAGACTAACAGTTTAGGATTCCCCCTTCCCGTTAGTTGCTAGGCTTAAAACTCACCATTTTGCTTATAATTTGTACTCTTTTTATCCCCCCCCCTCTGGTATGCCCATCCCAAATTAATGTGTCCCGGTTTAACTCTCCAAAAATATGGAAAGCCTATCTGACGGGGACAGGCAGAAAAGAAAGGCAATTAAAACTCTATGAGGGACAGTTAATTTCTAGTAATTCAAGGTCTGCCATCATAGTTGAAATTAACCTCAATTAGAAATAAAACTATGAGATAGATAATGTAAGGTAACAGCTGTTCTTTATCGTCCTAGCAACGCAGGCTACCTAGGCTTGCCTTCTCTAACCAACTCAAACTTTAAACCCCCCTAAAAATGCTTAAAAATACGAATATCAAAAAATCCTTTCTTAGCGAGCGCCTACGTCATATAGGGAGTGTCCATGCAAAATTTCAAAATTTTCTGTCGAGCGGTTTGGGCTGGGCGTTGATAGATGAGTGAGTGAGTGAGTGAGTGAGTGAGTGAGTGAGTGGTATTTGACAAATATATAGTAGATTATTATAATTACAAGGAATATAACTCTACTCGTCCGAGAAGCGGAGAATCACAAAGAAATATCAATAAAACTAAATAAATAAAGAGAGGAGAAAGAGGAAAAAAAAATATGTTTTTTTACCACAAAAACGATGTACGGAATAAAGACATAAAGACAGCTTTAACTAGACATGCCATCACAGACGGACATGACTTTGGTTTTGACCAATACTCCATCCTTTCCACTGAATCCAACGAAGACAAACGCCTCCTTTCCGAATCAATTTTTATCCACCTAGAAAATAACCCAGTTAATGACAAAATTGACAAAGAAGTCATCTCCTCTACCTACTCCAACATCTTCCATTTATTAAAAACTCCATCCTAATTCCCTATACCGCCTGCAATATAGCCCTTCATACCTGCCTCCCTTCCATTAACACACAATTTGATGACTTTATGACACCTTACTGTACGACGCCGCTTCCGCCGCTCTTTCTTTCATCTTCTATGTTCTCTGTCCATTGGGTGGTCCCCCCTCCCCTCACCAACTTCTTTCTCCCTAAGTTTCTCTGTATTAACTGTCAGAAATGATCCCGCATCTGTGAGGTATACTTCTCAATCTTCCCATCGGTGAACCCATCTTGTAATTTTTATATCTATTCTAATGTAATCTGTTATTCTTATATATGTTCTCCTAAGCACTTCTAGAGCACATTGTTCTTCTATATATTATGTTTTTGTCTTTTTCCATATATGCATGTATGTATATATGTATGTGTATATAGGCATATATATATATATATATATATATATATATATATATATATATATTTCAGTATTACATCCGTCCTACTTGTTTTTTACAGCCCTGATGAAGGCTTGAAGTTCAAGCCGAAACGACGGCTCAATAAAACCATTTTTACGATAAAATGTAGCTTTATTAAGTAGGAGTGACCGAACCCCGACAATTCCTACCTTGCATCATCTACGGTCAACCATCTCCTCTCAATGAACTAAAAGCAGTGACCGAACCCCGACAATTCCTACCTTGCATCATCTACGGTCAACCATCTCCTCTCAATGAACTAAAAGCAGTGACCGAACCCCGACAATTCCTACCTTGCATCATCTACGGTCAACCATCTCCTCTCAATGAACTAAAAGCAGTGACCGAACCCCGACAATTCCTACCTTGCATCATCTACGGTCAACCATCTCCTCTCAATGAACTAAAAGCAGTGACCGAACCCCGACAACCCCTAACCCTGATCCCTGCAGTGCGGCTGGTGGTTCCGCGGCGGGCTAGGGGCACCGCGCGGGGCTGCCACCCCTAACCCTGATCCCTGCAGTGCGGCTGGTGGTTCCGCGGCGGGCTAGGAGGACCGCGCGGGGGCTCCCACCCCTAACCCTGATCCCTGCAGTGCGGCTGGTGGTTCCGCGGCGGGCTAGGGGCACCGCGCGGGGGCTCCCATCCCTACCGTATCCATAGACACTGAAAATTCTAAATATTTGGTGCAAGAATCCTAGGCGCTGAAAACCTCGCCGTTTAGCGCTTATTAAATATAAAAAAAGAAAAAAAAAACTATGGATATGAACAGAAACGTGCAAATGTGACGCAGCTCCTGCGTGTCGGACTTTTTTTAGTAGTAGAATAGACGAAGACTTATAGAAATTTTTCCTTCGCAAAATGCTTAAAAATAATTAAATTAAAACTTGTAGACAACATCGAAATAATGAAATAGTAAATTATTTATAATACCTACTGTTCATTGTAAAACCTGAGGAGAGTTACACAGGTCGTATGCAAGCCGATCAATGCGATTCTCAAAGCTGTGATTTTCAACTTCTTTACAGGAACCAAGACTAGACCGCAGACCGTGAGCAAAGCAAAACTGAAGAGTTGGAGGGTGAAGAAGATCTTGTAGAAGATGTAAGTAGGTTTTCTGGAAGGGATGTGACCTCCGAAGATCAGCAGCCATTTCTTGATACTGTAGAAGTCGTAATGCTTTCTATCCTTGACATTATTAACTTTTGATAACATTTTTGCAGGTTATGGTAGATTCACATTTCCAGCAATTGCTGGCAGATGGAACCTAAAACGAAAAAAAAAAAAAAAATCATAAAAATATCAGGAGAAATATACCACAGTTATTATAGTAAATATTCATTTTAATTCAGAATTTTGTTTAAAGAGTGCGGCAAAAAAATGTCGTCGGTTTATTTTTTTTTCCTCAGCGAATTTTCATAATTTAGAGGATGAAAATTTTTGAAGATAATTTTTCTGCATTTCAGATCAACTACATTTGATAGGAGGTACGATGAGGATGGGCCAGGCTTTGTTCTATTTGTCCTCTGCTGGAAATACAGGTGGCACATAGTCACCCCACCTTAGGGCCCCCCCTTCATTTTTTATGTATGTATATGTATGTGTATGTGAGTGTATATATATAGCTGACTCGGCGAACTTCTTACCGCCAAACAGTCGATTCTTTAATTTTTTTTAATACTTATTCTGCTATTTGGGACACCCGGACAGCTAGTAAGATTGAAAAAAAAAAAAAAAAAAAAAAAAAAAAAAAACTTAATAAGTCGACAATTAAATTATGTCAAACCATAAAAATTATAAAACACTAAAATTCTTTTAATAGTCACTAAAAAATCACAATAAAAATTACAATATCAGATTTCTTATTATGATACCTACTTATTATATTTCATTTTATTTTCACTTATTCTAAATTAAGTTTCACATTTATTGTAGTACTTAATGCTTTTAATGCTAATTTTTTTTGTTTTTTTTTTTTTTTGTTTGCTTTTGGGTGCTTCTACTTTTAATGCTAATTATTGCTAATACTTCGATACATCCTATATATATATATATATATATATATATATATATATATATATATATATATATATATATGTATATATATATATATATATATATATAAAAACTAACTGACCCGGCGAACTTGCGTACCGCCTAACAGTCGATTCTATAATTTTTTATTTTGTTTAATACTTATTTTGCTATTCGGGACACCGGGTTAGTTAGTAAGATAAAAAAAAAGAAAAAAGAAAGTTAATAAGTTAACTATTACATTATGTCAAAAGAAAAAAATTATAAAACACCTAAAATTCTTTTAATAGTCACTAAAAAATCACAATGAAAATTACAATTTCAGATTTGTTATTATGATACCTACTTATTATATTTACTTATTCTAAATTGTTTCATTTTTATTGTCGTACTTTATGGTACACAATTTTTTTTGTTTGATTACCTGGCGCGTAAACAAACAGAGCAGATGATTTTCCAACTCGGGAACAGGCAACATACAATTGACCATGCGAGAAACATGGGTTTTCTAGATTAATACCACAAACACTTAATGACTGCCCTGGGATTTGTTTATAGTCGAACTGAGTTCATAGGTCCAATAGCAACACAGCTTCAGGCACTGTAATGAATTCACAGCAGCTCGATTCAAACTTGCACCATTATTAGTCGAATGTCGCGCTTCACGGGTCTGTCTTAACCGAATTCTTTCACGTTCATTGCGATCTTCACGTTCCTGAGCAGTACGATTAGATTGATAAAAAATTTAATGCGTTGCATTTCGGGTTCTTCTGCCTAAATTTGTTCGGCGCCTTAGAGGAGGTGTCTATGAAGATACCCTCGAAATATGGAGTCGCAGGTTCCAAAATTGTGGTTGTAGGATTTGAAATTGCATTACAGAAAGACAATAACACAGGAAAATGGAATCCTTTCGTCAGATTATAAAATTCGACGAATTCGGTTTTATCTTGATACCAGATACTACCATGATGCAAACTAATTAAATCGGAAAAATAAAATACATGTAAATATCCTTAAAAAAACTTATCACGGAAGCCAACGGTCAGACCCCAGTCCCGTTTTTCAACAAAAAATAATCAATTTGAGGGGTAGACTATTCTTTATGTGCGAATTAACACGCCTGATCTTCGGACTACTAGTGATTAGGAAGCTACTCAAAGAGCAGGAAGGTAGAGATACGGTGGCTATAAGGGAGGGGGAAATGGTGTGCGTGGGGTCCGCCTAGACCCCACCTGGTCGACGGAGGGTTAACAAATAGGGGAAACAAAAATCTGGCAAGACAAAGTTGTTCTTAATTTTATTTTTAATGGGACTTTGACTGTTAGACACATACTGACATACTGTAGACTTAGAAGTGACTTAGACATTCCTCACGACCTTCACGACTTACTGACTCAAGGTAGTCCATACATCAACACAATACTTAGACATTCCTCACGACTTACTGACTCAAGGTAGTCCATACATCAACACAATACTTAGACATTCCTCACGACTTACTGACTCAAGGTAGTCCATACATCAACACAATACTTAGACGTTCCTCACGACTTACTGACTCAAGGTAGTCCATACATCAACACAATACTTAGACATTCCTCACGACTTACTGACTCAAGGTAGTCCATACATCAACACAATACTTAGACATTCCTCACGACTTACTGACTCAAGGTAGTCCATACATCAACACAATACTTAGACATTCCTCACGACTTACTGACTCAAGGTAGTCCATACATCAACACAATACTTAGACATTCCTCACGACCTTCACGAATTAGTGACTCAAGGTAGTCCATGCATCAACACAATACTTAGACATTCCTCACGACTTACTGACTCAAGGTAGTCCGTACATCAACACAATACTTAGACGTTCCTCACGACTTACTGACTCAAGGTTGTCCATACATCAACACAATACTTAGACATTTCCTCACGACTTACTGACTCAAGGTAGTCCATACATCAACACAATACATAGACATTCCTCACGACTTACTGACTCAAGGTAGTCCATACATCAACACAATACTTAGACGTTCCTCACGACTTACTGACTCAAGGTAGTCCATACATCAACACAATACTTAGACATTCCTCACGACTTACTGACTCAAGGTAGTCCATACATCAACACAATACTTAGACATTCCTCACGACTTACTGACTCAAGGTAGTCCATACATCAACACAATACTTAGACATTCCTCACGACTTACTGACTCAAGGTAGTCCATACATCAACACAATACTTAGACATTCCTCACGACTTACTGACTCAAGGTAGTCCATACATCAACACAATACTTAGACATTCCCCACGACCTTCACGACTTACTGACTCAAGTTAGTCCATACATCAACACAATACTTAGACATTCCTCACGACCTTCACGACTTACTGACTCAAGGTAGTCCATACATCAACACAATACTTAGACATTCCTCACGACTTACTGACTCAAGGTAGTCCATACATCAACACAATACTTAGACATTCCTCACGACTTACTGACTCAAGGTAGTCCATACATCAACACAATACTTAGACATTCCTCACGACTTACTGACTCGAGGTAGTCCATACATCAACACAATACTTAGACATTCCTCACGACTTACTGACTCAAGGTAGTCCATACATCAACACAATACTTAGACATTCCTCACGACTTACTGACTCAAGGTAGTCCATACATCAACACAATACTTAGACATTCCTCACGACTTACTGACTCAAGGTAGTCCATACATCAACACAATACTTAGACATTCCTCACGACTTACTGACTCAAGGTAGTCCATACATCAACACAATACTTAGACATTCCTCACGACCTTCACGAATTAGTGACTCAAGGTAGTCCATACATCAACACAATACTTAGACATTCCTCACGACTTACTGACTCAAGGTAGTCCATACATCAACACAATACTTAGACATTCCTCACGACTTACTGACTCAAGGTAGTCCATACATCAACACAATACTTAGACATTCCTCACGACTTACTGACTCGAGGTAGTCCATACATCAACACAATACTTAGACATTCCTCACGACTTACTGACTCAAGGTAGTCCATACATCAACACAATACTTAGACATTCCTCACGACTTACTGACTCAAGGTAGTCCATACATCAACACAATACTTAGACATTCCTCACGACTTACTGACTCAAGGTAGTCCATACATCAACACAATACTTAGACATTCCTCACGACCTTCACGAATTAGTGACTCAAGGTAGTCCATACATCAACACAATACTTAGACATTCCTCACGACTTACTGACTCAAGGTAGTCCATACATCAACACAATACTTAGACATTCCTCACGACTTACTGACTCAAGGTAGTCCATACATCAACACAATACTTAGACATTCCTCACGACTTACTGACTCGAGGTAGTCCATACATCAACACAATACTTAGACATTCCTCACGACTTACTGACTCAAGGTAGTCCATACATCAACACAATACTTAGACATTCCTCACGACTTACTGACTCAAGGTAGTCCATACATCAACACAATACTTAGACATTCCTCACGACTTACTGACTCAAGGTAGTCCATACATCAACACAATACTTAGACAACAGAATCATTTGTATTACTTGTTTATATATTAGCTATTTTCTTATCTTTTAATGTGACCACTTAGATTTAAATTTTACTTTTTTTCTTCTTTTTTTTTCACTTGATTTCATTTTTGATGTATGAACATACTTAAAAATTATGTATGAGTATTGTATGGATATGATATATAGGCATACATTATAACCCATATGTATGCGTGAATATTTGCACACATCAGTGAAAAGTCACTCAAATTATTATCAAATTGTTCTGGTTGTTCTTGTCTTCGTTTTGTTCTATGTTTTTTTTTTTTTTTTTTTTCTCTTATTTTCTTGACGAGACAGAGATTTTTCTGATCATGAGCTTATCGCAAAAGTTGCGTAGCTCATAATGAATAAATAAATAATTTTATTAGCTGTGATTCAAAACAATGCATTGAACTAGGTAAAGATTTAGAGGCTGTATTCTTTTTTGAAACAGGAAATGTCATTTGGCCCTGCGGTACGGTTTGAATGGCGGTGTTTAAGAATGCACCATACACCAGCAGCCTTAAACCACAAGGCTCTCAAGTGTTTGAACAGCGCTGCGTCTCTCGACTAAAACCCCAAGAAGTCTCTGCATGTGTAAACCATTCAGAGGAAATAGACTACGCCATTGCTCCCCCCGCCATTAAATTTAGAAGACAGACCCAACCTTTCTCGCGGTTAAATATTTAAACAGCCTCCTTCTCACTAAATCGTAGAGAAGTGCCAAATATTTGACTTCTACTAGAAAATAAACTAGGATCTGTTTATATAAATTGAAATGTAGTGAATATTCTTAGTACTCGTTGACAATTCGCCGGGATCTTGTACATTAATTACAACACTTTGTTTAATCCGAGATAACTCGCTACTTGGATTTTCGCTAACACTCGGAATAAAGGCCTAATGCCAGGATAGCTTATTTAGGTAGAAAGATCTCAGCTCGTCTAGTTGGAGTTAGGAGGTTTGAACTCGGGAACAGGCAACACACAATTTATCGAAAACCTTCGAGAGGACACTGTAATTAACATGTAGGCAAATTTATTAGGTAAACCTGGATACGAGCTGCCTTTGTCTCCCATGTCATGATCCCGTGTTGGACCATTGAGGCCCAATTTATCGAAAACCTTCGAGAGGACACTGTAATTAACATGTAGGCAAATTTATTAGGTAAACCTGGATACGAGCTGCCTTTGTCTCCCATGTCATGATCCCGTGTTGGACCATTGAGGCCCAATTTATCGAAAACCTTCGAGAGGACACTGTAATTAACATGTAGGCAAATTTATTAGGTAAACCTGGATACGAGCTGCCTCTGTCTCCCATGTCATGATCCCGTGTTGGACCATTGAGGCCCAATTTATCGAAAACCTTCGAGAGGACACTGTAATTAACATGTAGGCAAATTTATTAGGTAAACCTGGATACGAGCTGCCTTTGTCTCCCATGTCATGATCCCGTGTTGGACCATTGAGGCCCAATTTATCGAAAACCTTCGAGAGGACACTGTAATTAACATGTAGGCAAATTTATTAGGTAAACCTGGATACGAGCTGCCTTTGTCTCCCATGTCATGATCCCGTGTTGGACCATTGAGGCCCAATTTATCGAAAACCTTCGAGAGGACACTGTAATTAACATGTAGGCAAATTTATTAGGTAAACCTGGATACGCGCTGCCTCTGTCTCCCATGTCATGATCCCGTGTTGGACCATTGAGGCCCAATTTATCGAAAACCTTCGAGAGGACACTGTAATTAACATGTAGGCAAATTTATTAGGTAAACCTGGATACGCGCTGCCTCTGTCTCCCATGTCATGATCCCGTGTTGGACCATTGAGGCCCAATTTATCGAAAACCTTCGAGAGGACACTGTAATTAACATGTAGGCAAATTTATTAGGTAAACCTGGATACGCGCTGCCTCTGTCTCCCATGTCATGATCCCGTGTTGGACCATTGAGGCCCAATTTATCGAAAACCTTCGAGAGGACACTGTAATTAACATGTAGGCAAATTTATTAGGTAAACCTGGATACGAGCTGCCTTTGTCTCCCATGTCATGATCCCGTGTTGGACCATTGAGGCCCAATTTATCGAAAACCTTCGAGAGGACACTGTAATTAACATGTAGGCAAATTTATTAGGTAAACCTGGATACGCGCTGCCTCTGTCTCCCATGTCATGATCCCGTGTTGGACCATTGAGGCCCAATTTATCGAAAACCTTCGAGAGGACACTGTAATTAACATGTAGGCAAATTTATTAGGTAAACCTGGATACGAGCTGCCTTTGTCTCCCATGTCATGATCCCGTGTTGGACCATTGAGGCCCAATTTATCGAAAACCTTCGAGAGGACACTGTAATTAACATGTAGGCAAATTTATTAGGTAAACCTGGATACGAGCTGCCTTTGTCTCCCATGTCATGATCCCGTGTTGGACCATTGAGGCCCAATTTATCGAAAACCTTCGAGAGGACACTGTAATTAACATGTAGGCAAATTTATTAGGTAAACCTGGATACGAGCTGCCTTTGTCTCCCATGTCATGATCCCGTGTTGGACCATTGAGGCCCAATTTATCGAAAACCTTCGAGAGGACACTGTAATTAACATGTAGGCAAATTTATTAGGTAAACCTGGATACGAGCTGCCTTTGTCTCCCATGTCATGATCCCGTGTTGGACCATTGAGGCCCAATTTATCGAAAACCTTCGAGAGGACACTGTAATTAACATGTAGGCAAATTTATTAGGTAAACCTGGATACGAGCTGCCTTTGTCTCCCATGTCATGATCCCGTGTTGGACCATTGAGGCCCAATTTATCGAAAACCTTCGAGAGGACACTGTAATTAACATGTAGGCAAATTTATTAGGTAAACCTGGATACGAGCTGCCTCTGTCTCCCATGTCATGATCCCGTGTTGGACCATTGAGGCCCAATTTATCGAAAACCTTCGAGAGGACACTGTAATTAACATGTAGGCAAATTTATTAGGTAAACCTGGATACGCGCTGCCTCTGTCTCCCATGTCATGATCCCGTGTTGGACCATTGAGGCCCAATTTATCGAAAACCTTCGAGAGGACACTGTAATTAACATGTAGGCAAATTTATTAGGTAAACCTGGATACGCGCTGCCTCTGTCTCCCATGTCATGATCCCGTGTTGGACCATTGAGGCCCAATTTATCGAAAACCTTCGAGAGGACACTGTAATTAACATGTAGGCAAATTTATTAGGTAAACCTGGATACGCGCTGCCTCTGTCTCCCATGTCATGATCCCGTGTTGGACCATTGAGGCCCAATTTATCGAAAACCTTCGAGAGTACACTGTAATTAACATGTAGGCAAATTTATTAGGTAAACCTGGATACGCGCTGCCTCTGTCTCCCATGTCATGATCCCGTGTTGCACCATTGAGGCCCAATTTATCGAAAACCTTCGAGAGGACACTGTAATTAACATGTAGGCAAATTTATTAGGTAAACCTGGATACGAGCTGCCTCTGTCTCCCATGTCATGATCCCGTGTTGGACCATTGAGGCCCAATTTATCGAAAACCTTCGAGAGGACACTGTAATTAACATGTAGGCAAATTTATTAGGTAAACCTGGATACGCGCTGCCTCTGTCTCCCATGTCATGATCCCGTGTTGGACAATTGAGGCCCAATTTATCGAAAACCTTCGAGAGGACACTGTAATTAACATGTAGGCAAATTTATTAGGTAAACCTGGATACGCGCTGCCTCTGTCTCCCATGTCATGATCCCGTGTTGGACCATTGAGGCCCAATTTATCGAAAACCTTCGAGAGGACACTGTAATTAACATGTAGGCAAATTTATTAGGTAAACCTGGATACGCGCTGCCTCTGTCTCCCATGTCATGATCCCGTGTTGGACCATTGAGGCCCAATTTATCGAAAACCTTCGAGAGTACACTGTAATTAACATGTAGGCAAATTTATTAGGTAAACCTGGATACGCGCTGCCTCTGTCTCCCATGTCATGATCCCGTGTTGCACCATTGAGGCCCAATTTATCGAAAACCTTCGAGAGGACACTGTAATTAACATGTAGGCAAATTTATTAGGTAAACCTGGATACGAGCTGCCTCTGTCTCCCATGTCATGATCCCGTGTTGGACCATTGAGGCCCAATTTATCGAAAACCTTCGAGAGTACACTGTAATTAACATGTAGGCAAATTTATTAGGTAAACCTGGATACGCGCTGCCTCTGTCTCCCATGTCATGATCCCGTGTTGCACCATTGAGGCCCAATTTATCGAAAACCTTCGAGAGGACACTGTAATTAACATGTAGGCAAATTTATTAGGTAAACCTGGATACGAGCTGCCTCTGTCTCCCATGTCATGATCCCGTGTTGGACCATTGAGGCCCAATTTATCGAAAACCTTCGAGAGGACACTGTAATTAACATGTAGGCAAATTTATTAGGTAAACCTGGATACGCGCTGCCTCTGTCTCCCATGTCATGATCCCGTGTTGGACCATTGAGGCCCAATTTGTCGAAAACCTTCGAGAGGACACTGTAATTAACATGTAGGCAAATTTATTAGGTAAACCTGGATACGAGCTGCCTCTGTCTCCCATGTCATGATCCCGTGTTGGACCATTGAGGCCCAATTTATCGAAAACCTTCGAGAGGACACTGTAATTAACATGTAGGCAAATTTATTAGGTAAACCTGGATACGCGCTGCCTCTGTCTCCCATGTCATGATCCCGTGTTGGACCATTGAGGCTCAATTTGTCGAAAACCTTCGAGAGGACACTGTAATTAACATGTAGGCAAATTTATTAGGTAAACCTGGATACGCGCTGCCTCTGTCTCCCATGTCATGATCCCGTGTTGGACCATTGAGGCCCAATTTATCGAAAACCTTCGAGAGTACACTGTAATTAACATGTAGGCAAATTTATTAGGTAAACCTGGATACGCGCTGCCTCTGTCTCCCATGTCATGATCCCGTGTTGGACCATTGAGGCCCAATTTATCGAAAACCTTCGAGAGGACACTGTAATTAACATGTAGGCAAATTTATTAGGTAAACCTGGATACGCGCTTCCTCTGTCTCCCATGTCATGATCCCGTGTTGGACCATTGAGGCCCAATTTATCGAAAACCTTCGAGAGGACACTGTAATTAACATGTAGACAAATTTATTAGGTAAACCTGGATACGCGCTTCCTCTGTCTCCCATGTCATGATCCCGTGTTGGACCATTGAGGCCCAATTTATCGAAAACCTTCGAGAGGACACTGTAATTAACATGTAGACAAATTTATTAGGTAAACCTGGATACGCGCTTCCTCTGTCTCCCATGTCATGATCCCGTGTTGGACCATTGAGGCCCAATTTATCGAAAACCTTCGAGAGGACACTGTAATTAACATGTAGGCAAATTTATTAGGTAAACCTGGATACGCGCTTCCTCTGTCTCCCATGTCATGATCCCGTGTTGGACCATTGAGGCCCAATTTATCGAAAACCTTCGAGAGGACACTGTAATTAACATGTAGACAAATTTATTAGGTAAACCTGGATACGCGCTGCCTCTGTCTCCCATGTCATGATTCAGTGTTGGACCATTGAGGCCCAATTTATCGAAAACCTTCGAGAGGACACTGTAATTAACATGTAGACAAATTTATTAGGTAAACCTGGATACGCGCTTCCTCTGTCTCCCATGTCATGATCCCGTGTTGGACCATTGAGGCCCAATTTATCGAAAACCTTCGAGAGGACACTGTAATTAACATGTAGACAAATTTATTAGGTAAACCTGAAAAGTCGCTGCCTCTGTCTCCCATGTCATGATCCCGTGTTGGACCATTGAGGCCCAATTTATCGAAAACCTTCGAGAGGACACTGTAATTAACATGTAGACAAATTTATTAGGTAAACCTGGATACGCGCTGCCTCTGTCTCCCATGTCATGATCCCGTGTTGGACCATTGAGGCCCAATTTATCGAAAACCTTCGAGAGGACACTGTAATTAACATGTAGACAAATTTATTAGGTAAACCTGGATACGCGCTGCCTCTGTCTCCCATGTCATGATCCCGTGTTGGACCATTGAGGCCCAATTTATCGAAAACCTTCGAGAGGACACTGTAATTAACATGTAGACAAATTTATTAGGTAAACCTGGATACGCGCTGCCTTTGTCTCCCATGTCATGATCCCGTGTTGGACCATTGAGGCCCAATTTATCGAAAACCTTCGAGAGGACACTGTAATTAACATGTAGGCAAATTTATTAGATAAACCTGGATACGCGCTGCCTCTGTCTCCCATGTCATGATCCCGTGTTGGACCATTGAGGCCCAATTTATCGAAAACCTTCGAGAGGACACTGTAATTAACATGTAGGCAAATTTATTAGGTAAACCTGAAAAGTCGCTGCCTCTGTCTCCCATGTCATGATCCCGTGTTGGACCATTGAGGCCCAATTTATCGAAAACCTTCGAGAGGACACTGTAATTAACATGTAGACAAATTTATTAGGTAAACCTGGATACGCGCTGCCTCTGTCTCCCATGTCATGATCCCGTGTTGGACCATTGAGGCCCAATTTATCGAAAACCTTCGAGAGGACACTGTAATTAACATGTAGGCAAATTTATTAGGTAAACCTGGATACGCGCTGCCTCTGTCTCCCATGTCATGATCCCGTGTTGGACCATTGAGGCCCAATTTATCGAAAACCTTCGAGAGGACACTGTAATTAACATGTAGGCAAATTTATTAGGTAAACCTGGATACGCGCTGCCTCTGTCTCACATGTCATGATCCCGTGTTGGACCATTGAGGCCCAATTTATCGAAAACCTTCGAGAGGACACTGTAATTAACATGTAGGCAAATTTATTAGGTAAACCTGGATACGAGCTGCCTTTGTCTCCCATGTCATGATCCCGTGTTGGACCATTGAGGCCCAATTTATCGAAAACCTTCGAGAGGACACTGTAATTAACATGTAGGCAAATTTATTAGGTAAACCTGGATACGAGCTGCCTTTGTCTCCCATGTCATGATCCCGTGTTGGACCATTGAGGCCCAATTTATCGAAAACCTTCGAGAGGACACTGTAATTAACATGTAGGCAAATTTATTAGGTAAACCTGGATACGAGCTGCCTTTGTCTCCCATGTCATGATCCCGTGTTGGACCATTGAGGCCCAATTTATCGAAAACCTTAGAGAGGACACTGTAATTAACATGTAGGCAAATTTATTAGGTAAACCTGGATACGAGCTGCCTTTGTCTCCCATGTCATGATCCCGTGTTGGACCATTGAGGCCCAATTTATCGAAAACCTTCGAGAGGACACTGTAATTAACATGTAGGCAAATTTATTAGGTAAACCTGGATACGAGCTGCCTTTGTCTCCCATGTCATGATCCCGTGTTGGACCATTGAGGCCCAATTTATCGAAAACCTTCGAGAGGACACTGTAATTAACATGTAGGCAAATTTATTAGGTAAACCTGGATACGCGCTGCCTCTGTCTCCCATGTCATGATCCCGTGTTGGACTATTGAGGCCCAATTTATCGAAAACCTTCGAGAGGACACTGTAATTAACATGTAGGCAAATTTATTAGGTAAACCTGGATACGCGCTGCCTCTGTCTCCCATGTCATGATCCCGTGTTGGACCATTGAGGCCCAATTTATCGAAAACCTTCGAGAGGACACTGTAATTAACATGTAGGCAAATTTATTAGGTAAACCTGGATACGCGCTGCCTCTGTCTCCCATGTCATGATCCAGTGTTGGACCATTGAGGCCCAATTTATCGAAAACCTTCGAGAGGACACTGTAATTAACATGTAGGCAAATTTATTAGGTAAACCTGGATACGAGCTGCCTCTGTCTCCCATGTCATGATCCCGTGTTGGACCATTGAGGCCCAATTTATCGAAAACCTTCGAGAGGACACTGTAATTAACATGTAGACAAATTTATTAGGTAAACCTGGATACGCGCTCCCTCTGTCTCCCATGTCATGATCCCGTGTTGGACCATTGAGGCCCAATTTATCGAAAACCTTCGAGAGGACACTGTAATTAACATGTAGGCAAATTTATTAGGTAAACCTGGATACGAGCTGCCTCTGTCTCCCATGTCATGATCCCGTGTTGGACCATTGAGGCCCAATTTATCGAAAACCTTCGAGAGGACACTGTAATTAACATGTAGGCAAATTTATTAGGTAAACCTGGATACGAGCTGCCTCTGTCTCCCATGTCATGATCCCGTGTTGGACCATTGAGGCCCAATTTATCGAAAACCTTCGAGAGGACACTGTAATTAACATGTAGGCAAATTTATTAGGTAAACCTGGATACGCGCTGCCTCTGTCTCCCATGTCATGATCCCGTGTTGGACCATTGAGGCCCAATTTATCGAAAACCTTCGAGAGGACACTGTAATTAACATGTAGACAAATTTATTAGGTAAACCTGGATACGCGCTGCCTCTGTCTCCCATGTCATGATCCCGTGTTGGACCATTGAGGCCCAATTTATCGAAAACCTTCGAGAAGACACTGTAATTAACATGTAGGCAAATTTATTAGGTAAACCTGGATACGCGCTGCCTCTGTCTCCCATGTCATGATCCCGTGTTGGACCATTGAGGCCCAATTTATCGAAAACCTTCGAG
The DNA here is from genome assembly GCA_946811695.1 of Gonocerus acuteangulatus. Lineage (NCBI taxonomy): Eukaryota > Metazoa > Arthropoda > Insecta > Hemiptera > Coreidae > Gonocerus > Gonocerus acuteangulatus. Next base: position 3,400,542 of record OX328123.1, on the reverse strand, counting down.
AGGACACTGTAATTAACATGTAGGCAAATTTATTAGATAAACCTGGATACGCGCTGCCTCTGTCTCCCATGTCATGATCCCGTGTTGGACCATTGAGGCCCAATTTATCGAAAACCTTCGAGAGGACACTGTAATTAACATGTAGGCAAATTTATTAGGTAAACCTGGATACGAGCTGCCTCTGTCTCCCATGTCATGATCCCGTGTTGGACCATTGAGGCCCAATTTATCGAAAACCTTCGAGAGGACACTGTAATTAACATGTAGACAAATTTATTAGGTAAACCTGGATACGCGCTGCCTCTGTCTCCCATGTCATGATTCAGTGTTGGACCATTGAGGCCCAATTTATCGAAAACCTTCGAGAGGACACTGTAATTAACATGTAGGCAAATTTATTAGGTAAACCTGGATACGAGCTGCCTCTGTCTCCCATGTCATGATCCCGTGTTGGACCATTGAGGCCCAATTTATCGAAAACCTTCGAGAGGACACTGTAATTAACATGTAGGCAAATTTATTAGGTAAACCTGGATACGAGCTGCCTCTGTCTCCCATGTCATGATCCCGTGTTGGACCATTGAGGCCCAATTTATCGAAAACCTTCGAGAGGACACTGTAATTAACATGTAGGCAAATTTATTAGGTAAACCTGGATACGCGCTGCCTCTGTCTCCCATGTCATGATCCCGTGTTGGACCATTGAGGCCCAATTTATCGAAAACCTTCGAGAGGACACTGTAATTAACATGTAGACAAATTTATTAGGTAAACCTGGATACGCGCTGCCTCTGTCTCCCATGTCATGATCCCGTGTTGGACCATTGAGGCCCAATTTATCGAAAACCTTCGAGAAGACACTGTAATTAACATGTAGGCAAATTTATTAGGTAAACCTGGATACGCGCTGCCTCTGTCTCCCATGTCATGATCCCGTGTTGGACCATTGAGGCCCAATTTATCGAAAACCTTCGAGAGGACACTGTAATTAACATGTAGGCAAATTTATTAGATAAACCTGGATACGCGCTGCCTCTGTCTCCCATGTCATGATCCCGTGTTGGACCATTGAGGCCCAATTTATCGAAAACCTTCGAGAGGACACTGTAATTAACATGTAGGCAAATTTATTAGGTAAACCTGGATACGAGCTGCCTCTGTCTCCCATGTCATGATCCCGTGTTGGACCATTGAGGCCCAATTTATCGAAAACCTTCGAGAAGACACTGTAATTAACATGTAGGCAAATTTATTAGGTAAACCTGGATACGCGCTGCCTCTGTCTCCCATGTCATGATCCCGTGTTGGACCATTGAGGCCCAATTTATCGAAAACCTTCGAGAGGACACTGTAATTAACATGTAGGCAAATTTATTAGGTAAACCTGGATACGCGCTGCCTCTGTCTCCCATGTCATGATTCAGTGTTGGACCATTGAGGCCCAATTTATCGAAAACCTTCGAGATGACACAGTAATTAACATGTAGACAAATTTATTAGGTAAACCTGGATACGCGCTGCCTCTGTCTCCCATGTCATGATCCCGTGTTGGACCATTGAGGCCCAATTTATCGAAAACCTTCGAGAGGACACTGTAATTAACATGTAGGCAAATTTATTAGGTAAACTTGGATACGCGCTGCCTCTGTCTCCCATGTCATGATCCCGTGTTGGACCATTGAGGCCCAAATTATCGAAAACCTTCGAGAAGACACTGTAATTAACATGTAGGCAAATTTATTAGGTAAACCTGGATACGCGCTGCCTCTGTCTCCCATGTCATGATCCCGTGTTGGACCATTGAGGCCCAATTTATCGAAAACCTTCGAGAGGACACTGTAATTAACATGTAGGCAAATTTATTAGGTAAACCTGGATACGCGCTGCCTCTGTCTCCCATGTCATGATCCCGTGTTGGACCATTGAGGCCCAATTTATCGAAAACCTTCGAGAGGACACTGTAATTAACATGTAGGCAAATTTATTAGGTAAACCTGGATACGCGCTGCCTCTGTCTCCCATGTCATAATCCCGTGTTGGACCATTGAGGCCCAATTTATCGAAAACCTTCGAGAGGACACTGTAATTAACATGTAGGCAAATTTATTAGGTAAACCTGGATACGCGCTGCCTCTGTCTCCCATGTCATGATCCCGTGTTGGACCATTGAGGCCCAATTTATAGAAAACCTTCGAGAGTACACTGTAATTAACATGTAGGCAAATTTATTAGGTAAACCTGGATACGCGCTGCCTCTGTCTCCCATGTCATGATCCCGTGTTGGACCATTGAGGCCCAATTTATCGAAAACCTTCGAGATAACACTGTAATTAACATGTAGGCAAATTTATTAGGTAAACCTGGATACGCGCTGCCTCTGTCTCCCATGTCATGATCCCGTGTTGGACCATTGAGGCCCAATTTATCGAAAACCTTCGAGAGGACACTGTAATTAACATGTAGGCAAATTTATTAGGTAAACCTGGATACGCGCTGCCTTTGTCTCCCATGTCATGATCCCGTGTTGGACCATTGAGGCCCAATTTATCGAAAACATTCGAGAGGACACTGTAATTAACATGTAGGCAAATTTATTAGGTAAACCTGGATACGCGCTGCCTCTGTCTCCCATGTCATGATCCCGTGTTGGACCATTGAGGCCCAATTTATCGAAAACCTTCGAGAGGACACTGTAATTAACATGTAGGCAAATTTATTAGGTAAACCTGGATACGAGCTGCCTTTGTCTCCCATGTCATGATTCAGTGTTGGACCATTGAGGCCCAATTTATCGAAAACCTTCGAGAGGACACTGTAATTAACATGTAGACAAATTTATTAGGTAAACCTGGATACGCGCTGCCTCTGTCTCCCATGTCATGATCCCGTGTTGGACCATTGAGGCCCAATTTATCGAAAACCTTCGAGAGTACACTGTAATTAACATGTAGGCAAATTTATTAGGTAAACCTGGATACGAGCTGCCTTTGTCTCCCATGTCATGATTCAGTGTTGGACCATTGAGGCCCAATTTATCGAAAACCTTCGAGAGGACACTGTAATTAACATGTAGGCAAATTTATTAGGTAAACCTGGATACGCGCTGCCTCTGTCTCCCATGTCATGATCCCGTGTTGCACCATTGAGGCCCAATTTATCGAAAACCTTCGAGAGGACACTGTAATTAACATGTAGGCAAATTTATTAGGTAAACCTGGATACGCGCTGCCTCTGTCTCCCATGTCATGATTCAGTGTTGGACCATTGAGGCCCAATTTATCGAAAACCTTAGAGAGGACACTGTAATTAACATGTAGGCAAATTTATTAGGTAAACCTGGATACGCGCTGCCTATGTCTCCCATGTCATGATCCCGTGTTGGACCATTGAGGCCCAATTTATCGAAAACCTTCGAGAGGACACTGTAATTAACATGTAGGCAAATTTATTAGGTAAACCTGGATACGCGCTGCCTCTGTCTCCCATGTCATGATCCCGTGTTGGACCATTGAGGCCCAATTTATCGAAAACCTTTGAGAGGACACTGTAATTAACATGTAGGCAAATTTATTAGGTAAACCTGGATACGCGCTGCCTCTGTCTCCCATGTCATGATTCAGTGTTGGACCATTGAGGCCCAATTTATCGAAAACCTTAGAGAGGACACTGTAATTAACATGTAGGCAAATTTATTAGGTAAACCTGGATACGCGCTGCCTATGTCTCCCATGTCATGATCCCGTGTTGGACCATTGAGGCCCAATTTATCGAAAACCTTCGAGAGGACACTGTAATTAACATGTAGGCAAATTTATTAGGTAAACCTGGATACGCGCTGCCTCTGTCTCCCATGTCATGATTCAGTGTTGGACCATTGAGGCCCAATTTATCGAAAACCTTCGAGAGGATACTGTAATTAACATGTAGGCAAATTTATTAGGTAAACCTGGATACGCGCTGCCTCTGTCTCCCATGTCATGATCCCGTGTTGGACCATTGAGGCCCAATTTATCGAAAACCTTCGAGAGGATACTGTAATTAACATGTAGGCAAATTTATTAGGTAAACCTGGATACGCGCTGCCTCTGTCTCACATGTCATGATCCCGTGTTGGACCATTGAGGCCCAATTTATCGAAAACCTTCGAGAGGATACTGTAATTAACATGTAGGCAAATTTATTAGGTAAACCTGGATACGCGCTGCCTCTGTCTCCCATGTCATGATCCCGTGTTGGACCATTGAGGCCCAATTTATCGAAAACCTTCGAGAGGACACTGTAATTAACATGTAGGCAAATTTATTAGGTAAACCTGGATACGCGCTGCCTCTGTCTCCCATGTCATGATCCCGTGTTGGACCATTGAGGCCCAATTTATCGAAAACCTTCGAGAGGACACTGTAATTAACATGTAGGCAAATTTATTAGGTAAACCTGGATACGCGCTGCCTCTGTCTCCCATGTCATGATTCAGTGTTGGACCATTGAGGCCCAATTTATCGAAAACCTTCGAGAGGACACTGTAATTAACATGTAGGCAAATTTATTAGGTAAACCTGGATACGCGCTGCCTCTGTCTCCCATGTCATGATCCCGTGTTGGACCATTGAGGCCCAATTTATCGAAAACCTTCGAGAGGACACTGTAATTAACATGTAGGCAAATTTATTAGGTAAACCTGGATACGCGCTGCCTCTGTCTCCCATGTCATGATTCAGTGTTGGACCATTGAGGCCCAATTTATCGAAAACCTTCGAGAGGACACTGTAATTAACATGTAGGCAAATTTATTAGGTAAACCTGGATACGAGCTGCCTTTGTCTCCCATGTCATGATTCAGTGTTGGACCATTGAGGCCCAATTTATAGAAAACCTTCGAGAGGACACTGTAATTAACATGTAGGCAAATTTATTAGGTAAACCTGGATACGCGCTGCCTCTGTCTCCCATGTCATGATCCCGTGTTGGACCATTGAGGCCCAATTTATCGAAAACCTTCGAGAGGACACTGTAATTAACATGTAGGCAAATTTATTAGGTAAACCTGGATACGCGCTGCCTCTGTCTCCCATGTCATGATCCCGTGTTGGACCATTGAGGCCCAATTTATCGAAAACCTTCGAGAGGACACTGTAATTAACATGTAGGCAAATTTATTAGGTAAACCTGGATACGCGCTGCCTCTGTCTCCCATTTCATGATCCCGTGTTGGACCATTGAGGCCCAATTTATAGAAAACCTTCGAGAGGACACTGTAATTAACATGTAGGCAAATTTATTAGGTAAACCTGGATACGCGCTGCCTCTGTCTCCCATGTCATGATCCCGTGTTGGACCATTGAGGCCCAATTTATCGAAAACCTTCGAGAGGACACTGTAATTAACATGTAGGCAAATTTATTAGGTAAACCTGGATACGCGCTGCCTCTGTCTCCCATGTCATGATCCCGTGTTGGACCATTGAGGCCCAATTTATCGAAAACCTTCGAGATGACACAGTAATTAACATGTAGACAAATTTATTAGGTAAACCTGGATACGAGCTGCCTTTGTCTCCCATGTCATGATTCAGTGTTGGACCATTGAGGCCCAATTTATCGAAAACCTTCGAGATGACACTGTAATTAACATGTAGACAAATTTATTAGGTAAACCTGGATACGCGCTGCCTCTGTCTCCCATGTCATGATCCCGTGTTGGACCATTGAGGCCCAATTTATCGAAAACCTTCGAGAGGACACTGTAATTAACATGTAGGCAAATTTATTAGGTAAACCTGGATACGCGCTGCCTCTGTCTCCCATGTCATGATCCCGTGTTGGACCATTGAGGCCCAATTTATCGAAAACCTTCGAGAGGACACTGTAATTAACATGTAGACAAATTTATTAGGTAAACCTGGATACGCGCTGCCTCTGTCTCCCATGTCATGATCCCGTGTTGGACCATTGAGGCCCAATTTATCGAAAACCTTCGAGAGGACACTGTAATTAACATGTAGGCAAATTTATTAGGTAAACCTGGATACGAGCTGCCTTTGTCTCCCATGTCATGATCCCGTGTTGGACCATTGAGGCCCAATTTATCGAAAACCTTCGAGAGGACACTGTAATTAACATGTAGGCAAATTTATTAGGTAAACCTGGATACGAGCTGCCTCTGTCTCCCATGTCATGATCCCGTGTTGGACCATTGAGGCCCAATTTATCGAAAACCTTCGAGAGGACACTGTAATTAACATGTAGACAAATTTATTAGGTAAACCTGGATACGCGCTGCCTCTGTCTCCCATGTCATGATCCCGTGTTGGACCATTGAGGCCCAATTTATCGAAAACCTTCGAGAGGACACTGTAATTAACATGTAGGCAAATTTATTAGGTAAACCTGGATACGCGCTGCCTTTGTCTCCCATGTCATGATCCCGTGTTGGACCATTGAGGCCCAATTTATCGAAAACCTTCGAGAGGACACTGTAATTAACATGTAGGCAAATTTATTAGGTAAACCTGGATACGCGCTGCCTCTGTCTCCCATGTCATGATCCCGTGTTGGACCATTGAGGCCCAATTTATCGAAAACCTTCGAGAGTACACTGTAATTAACATGTAGGCAAATTTATTAGGTAAACCTGGATACGCGCTGCCTCTGTCTCCCATGTCATGATTCAGTGTTGGACCATTGAGGCCCAATTTATCGAAAACCTTAGAGAGGACACTGTAATTAACATGTAGGCAAATTTATTAGGTAAACCTGGATACGCGCTGCCTATGTCTCCCATGTCATGATCCCGTGTTGGACCATTGAGGCCCAATTTATCGAAAACCTTCGAGAGGACACTGTAATTAACATGTAGGCAAATTTATTAGGTAAACCTGGATACGCGCTGCCTCTGTCTCCCATGTCATGATTCAGTGTTGGACCATTGAGGCCCAATTTATCGAAAACCTTCGAGAGGATACTGTAATTAACATGTAGGCAAATTTATTAGGTAAACCTGGATACGCGCTGCCTCTGTCTCCCATGTCATGATCCCGTGTTGGACCATTGAGGCCCAATTTATCGAAAACCTTCGAGAGGATACTGTAATTAACATGTAGGCAAATTTATTAGGTAAACCTGGATACGCGCTGCCTCTGTCTCACATGTCATGATCCCGTGTTGGACCATTGAGGCCCAATTTATCGAAAACCTTCGAGAGGATTCTGTAATTAACATGTAGGCAAATTTATTAGGTAAACCTGGATACGCGCTGCCTCTGTCTCCCATGTCATGATCCCGTGTTGGACCATTGAGGCCCAATTTATCGAAAACCTTCGAGAGGACACTGTAATTAACATGTAGGCAAATTTATTAGGTAAACCTGGATACGCGCTGCCTCTGTCTCCCATGTCATGATCCCGTGTTGGACCATTGAGGCCCAATTTATCGAAAACCTTCGAGAGGACACTGTAATTAACATGTAGGCAAATTTATTAGGTAAACCTGGATACGCGCTGCCTCTGTCTCCCATGTCATGATTCAGTGTTGGACCATTGAGGCCCAATTTATCGAAAACCTTCGAGAGGACACTGTAATTAACATGTAGGCAAATTTATTAGGTAAACCTGGATACGCGCTGCCTCTGTCTCCCATGTCATGATCCCGTGTTGGACCATTGAGGCCCAATTTATCGAAAACCTTCGAGAGGACACTGTAATTAACATGTAGGCAAATTTATTAGGTAAACCTGGATACGCGCTGCCTCTGTCTCCCATGTCATGATTCAGTGTTGGACCATTGAGGCCCAATTTATCGAAAACCTTCGAGAGGACACTGTAATTAACATGTAGGCAAATTTATTAGGTAAACCTGGATACGAGCTGCCTTTGTCTCCCATGTCATGATTCAGTGTTGGACCATTGAGGCCCAATTTATAGAAAACCTTCGAGAGGACACTGTAATTAACATGTAGGCAAATTTATTAGGTAAACCTGGATACGCGCTGCCTCTGTCTCCCATGTCATGATCCCGTGTTGGACCATTGAGGCCCAATTTATCGAAAACCTTCGAGAGGACACTGTAATTAACATGTAGGCAAATTTATTAGGTAAACCTGGATACGCGCTGCCTCTGTCTCCCATGTCATGATCCCGTGTTGGACCATTGAGGCCCAATTTATCGAAAACCTTCGAGAGGACACTGTAATTAACATGTAGGCAAATTTATTAGGTAAACCTGGATACGAGCTGCCTTTGTCTCCCATGTCATGATTCAGTGTTGGACCATTGAGGCCCAATTTATAGAAAACCTTCGAAAGGACACTGTAATTAACATGTAGGCAAATTTATTAGGTAAACCTGGATACGCGCTGCCTCTGTCTCCCATGTCATGATCCCGTGTTGGACCATTGAGGCCCAATTTATCGAAAACCTTCGAGAGGACACTGTAATTAACATGTAGGCAAATTTATTAGGTAAACCTGGATACGCGCTGCCTCTGTCTCCCATGTCATGATCCCGTGTTGGACCATTGAGGCCCAATTTATCGAAAACCTTCGAGAGGACACTGTAATTAACATGTAGGCAAATTTATTAGGTAAACCTGGATACGCGCTGCCTCTGTCTCCCATTTCATGATCCCGTGTTGGACCATTGAGGCCCAATTTATAGAAAACCTTCGAGAGGACACTGTAATTAACATGTAGGCAAATTTATTAGGTAAACCTGGATACGCGCTGCCTCTGTCTCCCATGTCATGATCCCGTGTTGGACCATTGAGGCCCAATTTATCGAAAACCTTCGAGAGGACACTGTAATTAACATGTAGGCAAATTTATTAGGTAAACCTGGATACGCGCTGCCTCTGTCTCCCATGTCATGATCCCGTGTTGGACCATTGAGGCCCAATTTATCGAAAACCTTCGAGATGACACAGTAATTAACATGTAGACAAATTTATTAGGTAAACCTGGATACGAGCTGCCTTTGTCTCCCATGTCATGATTCAGTGTTGGACCATTGAGGCCCAATTTATCGAAAACCTTCGAGAGGACACTGTAATTAACATGTAGACAAATTTATTAGGTAAACCTGGATACGCGCTGCCTCTGTCTCCCATGTCATGATCCCGTGTTGGACCATTGAGGCCCAATTTATCGAAAACCTTCGAGAGGACACTGTAATTAACATGTAGGCAAATTTATTAGGTAAACCTGGATACGAGCTGCCTTTGTCTCCCATGTCATGATCCCGTGTTGGACCATTGAGGCCCAATTTATCGAAAACCTTCGAGAGGACACTGTAATTAACATGTAGGCAAATTTATTAGGTAAACCTGGATACGAGCTGCCTCTGTCTCCCATGTCATGATCCCGTGTTGGACCATTGAGGCCCAATTTATCGAAAACCTTCGAGAGGACACTGTAATTAACATGTAGACAAATTTATTAGGTAAACCTGGATACGCGCTGCCTCTGTCTCCCATGTCATGATCCCGTGTTGGACCATTGAGGCCCAATTTATCGAAAACCTTCGAGAGGACACTGTAATTAACATGTAGGCAAATTTATTAGGTAAACCTGGATACGCGCTGCCTTTGTCTCCCATGTCATGATCCCGTGTTGGACCATTGAGGCCCAATTTATCGAAAACCTTCGAGAGGACACTGTAATTAACATGTAGGCAAATTTATTAGGTAAACCTGGATACGCGCTGCCTCTGTCTCCCATGTCATGATCCCGTGTTGGACCATTGAGGCCCAATTTATCGAAAACCTTCGAGAGGACACTGTAATTAACATGTAGGCAAATTTATTAGGTAAACCTGGATACGCGCTGCCTTTGTCTCCCATGTCATGATCCCGTGTTGGACCATTGAGGCCCAATTTATCGAAAACCTTCGAGAGGACACTGTAATTAACATGTAGGCAAATTTATTAGGTAAACCTGGATACGCGCTGCCTCTGTCTCCCATGTCATGATCCCGTGTTGGACCATTGAGGCCCAATTTATCGAAAACCTTCGAGAGGACACTGTAATTAACATGTAGGCAAATTTATTAGGTAAACCTGGATACGCGCTGCCTCTGTCTCCCATGTCATGATCCCGTGTTGGACCATTGAGGCCCAATTTATCGAAAACCTTCGAGAGGACACTGTAATTAACATGTAGGCAAATTTATTAGATAAACCTGGATACGCGCTGCCTCTGTCTCCCATGTCATGATCCCGTGTTGGACCATTGAGGCCCAATTTATCGAAAACCTTCGAGAGGACACTGTAATTAACATGTAGGCAAATTTATTAGGTAAACCTGGATACGCGCTGCCTCTGTCTCCCATGTCATGATCCCGTGTTGGACCATTGAGGCCCAATTTATCGAAAACCTTCGAGAGGACACTGTAATTAACATGTAGGCAAATTTATTAGATAAACCTGGATACGCGCTGCCTCTGTCTCCCATGTCATGATCCCGTGTTGGACCATTGAGGCCCAATTTATCGAAAACCTTCGAGAGGACACTGTAATTAACATGTAGGCAAATTTATTAGGTAAACCTGGATACGCGCTGCCTCTGTCTCCCATGTCATGATCCCGTGTTGGACCATTGAGGCCCAATTTATCGAAAACCTTCGAGAGGACACTGTAATTAACATGTAGGCAAATTTATTAGGTAAACCTGGATACGCGCTGCCTCTGTCTCCCATGTCATGATCCCGTGTTGGACCATTGAGGCCCAATTTATCGAAAACCTTCGAGAGGACACTGTAATTAACATGTAGGCAAATTTATTAGGTAAACCTGGATACGCGCTGCCTCTGTCTCCCATGTCATGATCCCGTGTTGGACCATTGAGGCCCAATTTATCGAAAACCTTCGAGAGGACACTGTAATTAACATGTAGGCAAATTTATTAGGTAAACCTGGATACGCGCTGCCTCTGTCTCCCATGTCATGATCCCGTGTTGGACCATTGAGGCCCAATTTGTCGAAAACCTTCGAGAGGACACTGTAATTAACATGTAGGCAAATTTATTAGGTAAACCTGGATACGCGCTGCCTCTGTCTCCCATGTCATGATCCCGTGTTGGACCATTGAGGCCCAATTTATCGAAAACCTTCCAGAGGACACTGTAATTAACATGTACGCAAATTTATTAGGTAAACCTGGATACGCGCTGCCTCTGTCTCCCATGTCATGATCCCGTGTTGGACCATTGAGGCCCAATTTATCGAAAACCTTCGAGAGGACACTGTAATTAACGTGTAGGCAAATTTATTAGGTAAACCTGGATACGCGCTCCCTCTGTCTCCCATGTCATGATCCCGTGTTGGACCATTGAATCCCAATTTATCGAAAACCTTCGAGAGTACACTGTAATTAACATGTAGGCAAATTTATTAGGTAAACCTGAAAAGTCGCTGCCTCTGTCTCCCATGTCATGATCCCGTGTTGGACCATTGAGGCCCAATTTATCGAAAACCTTCGAGAGGACATGTAATTAACATGTAGACAAATTTATTAGGTAAACCTGGATACGCGCTGCCTATGTCTCCCATGTCATGATCCCGTGTTGGACCATTGAGGCCCAATTTATCGAAAACCTTCAAGAGGACACTGTAATTAACATGTAGACAAATTTATTAGGTAAACCTGGATACGCGCTGCCTCTGTCTCCCATGTCATGATCCCGTGTTGGACCATTGAGGCCCAATTTATCGAAAACCTTCGAGAGGACACTGTAATTAACTTGTAGGCAAATTTATTAGGTAAACCTGGATACGAGCTGCCTTTGTCTCCCATGTCATGATCCCGTGTTGGACCATTGAGGCCCAATTTATCGAAAACCTTCGAGAGGACACTGTAATTAACATGTAGGCAAATTTATTAGGTAAACCTGGATACGCGCTGCCTCTGTCTCCCATGTCATGATCCCGTGTTGGACCATTGAGGCCCAATTTATCGAAAACCTTCGAGAGGACACTGTAATTAACATGTAGACAAATTTATTAGGTAAACCTGGATACGAGCTGCCTTTGTCTCCCATGTCATGATCCCGTGTTGGACCATTGAGGCCCAATTTATTGAAAACCTTCGAGATGACACAGTAATTAACATGTAGGCAAATTTATTAGGTAAACCTGGATACGCGCTGCCTCTGTCTCCCATTTCATGATCCCGTGTTGGACCATTGAGGCCCAATTTATCGAAAACCTTAGAGAGGACACTGTAATTAACATGTAGGCAAATTTATTAGGTAAACCTGGATACGCGCTGCCTCTGTCTCCAATGTCATTATCCCGTGTTGGACCATTGAGGCCCAATTTATCGAAAACCTTCGAGAGGACACTGTAATTAACATGTAGGCAAATTTATTAGGTAAACCTGGATACGCGCTGCCTCTGTCTCCCATGTCATGATCCCGTGTTGGACCATTGAGGCCCAATTTATCGAAAACCTTCGAGAGGACACTGTAATTAACATGTAGGCAAATTTATTAGGTAAACCTGGATACGCGCTGCCTCTGTCTCCCATGTCATGATCCCGTGTTGGACCATTGAGGCCCAATTTGTCGAAAACCTTCGAGAGGACACTGTAATTAACATGTAGGCAAATTTATTAGGTAAACCTGGATACGCGCTGCCTCTGTCTCCCATGTCATGATCCCGTGTTGGACCATTGAGGCCCAATTTATCGAAAACCTTCGAGAGGACACTGTAATTAACATGTACGCAAATTTATTAGGTAAACCTGGATACGCGCTGCCTCTGTCTCCCATGTCATGATCCCGTGTTGGACCATTGAGGCCCAATTTATCGAAAACCTTCGAGAGGACACTGTAATTAACATGTAGGCAAATTTATTAGGTAAACCTGGATACGCGCTCCCTCTGTCTCCCATGTCATGATCCCGTGTTGGACCATTGAATCCCAATTTATCGAAAACCTTCGAGAGTACACTGTAATTAACATGTAGGCAAATTTATTAGGTAAACCTGAAAAGTCGCTGCCTCTGTCTCCCATGTCATGATCCCGTGTTGGACCATTGAGGCCCAATTTATCGAAAACCTTCGAGAGGACATGTAATTAACATGTAGACAAATTTATTAGGTAAACCTGGATACGCGCTGCCTATGTCTCCCATGTCATGATCCCGTGTTGGACCATTGAGGCCCAATTTATCGAAAACCTTCAAGAGGACACTGTAATTAACATGTAGACAAATTTATTAGGTAAACCTGGATACGCGCTGCCTCTGTCTCCCATGTCATGATCCCGTGTTGGACCATTGAGGCCCAATTTATCGAAAACCTTCGAGAGGACACTGTAATTAACTTGTAGGCAAATTTATTAGGTAAACCTGGATACGAGCTGCCTTTGTCTCCCATGTCATGATCCCATGTTGGACCATTGAGGCCCAATTTATCGAAAACCTTCGAGAGGACACTGTAATTAACATGTAGGCAAATTTATTAGGTAAACCTGGATACGCGCTGCCTCTGTCTCCCATGTCATGATCCCGTGTTGGACCATTGAGGCCCAATTTATAGAAAACCTTCGAGAGGACACTGTAATTAACATGTAGGCAAATTTATTAGGTAAACCTGGATACGCGCTGCCTCTGTCTCGCATGTCATGATCCCGTGTTGGACTATTGAGGCCCAATTTATAGAAAACCTTCGAGAGGACACTGTAATTAACATTTAGGCAAATTTATTAGGTAAACCTGGTTACGCGCTGCCTCTGTCTCCCATGTCATGATCCCGTGTTGGACCATTGAGGCCCAATTTATCGAAAACCTTAGAGAGGACACTGTAATTAACATGTAGACAAATTTATTAGGTAAACCTGGATACGCGCTGCCTCTGTCTCCCATTTCATGATCCCGTGTTGGACCATTGAGGCCCAATTTATCGAAAACCTTCGAGAAGACACTGTAATTAACATGTAGACAAATTTATTAGGTAAACCTGGATACGCGCTGCCTCTGTCTCCCATGTCATGATCCCGTGTTGGACAATTGAGGCCCAATTTATCGAAAACCTTCGAGAGGACACTGTAATTAACATGTAGGCAAATTTATTTGGTAATCCTGGATACGCGCTGCCTCTGTCTCACATGTCATGATCCCGTGTTGGACCATTGAGGCCCAATTTATCGAAAACCTTCGAGAGGACACTGTAATTAACATGTAGGCAAATTTATTAGGTAAACCTGGATACGCGCTGCCACTGTCTCCCATGTCATGATCCCGTGTTGGACCATTGAGGCCCAATTTATCGAAAACCTTCGAGAGGACACTGTAATTAACATGTAGACAAATTTATTAGGTAATCCTGGATACACGCTGCCTCTGTCTCCCATGTCATGATCCCGTGTTGGACTATTGAGGCCCAATTTATCGAAAACCTTCGAGAGGACACTGTAATTAACATGTAGACAAATTTATTAGGCAAACCTGGATACGAGCTGCCTTTGTCCCCCATGTCATGATCCCGTGTTGGACCATTGAGGCCCAATTTATCGAAAACCTTCGAGAGGACACTTTAATTAACATGTAGACAAATTTATTAGGTAAACCTGGATACGCGCTGCCTCTGTCTCCCATGTCATGATCCCGTGTTGGACCATTGAGGCCCAATTTATCGAAAACCTTCGAGAGGACACTGTAATTAACATGTAGACAAATTTATTAGGTAAACCTGGATACGCGCTGCCTCTGTCTCCCATGTCATGATCCCGTGTTGGACCATTGAGGCCCAATTTATCGAAAACCTTCGAGAGGACACTGTAATTAACATGTAGACAAATTTATTAGGTAAACCTGGATACGCGCTGCCTCTGTCTCCCATTTCATGATCCCGTGTTGGACCATTGAGGCCCAATTTATCGAAAACCTTCGAGAAGACACTGTAATTAACATGTAGACAAATTTATTAGGTAAACCTGGATGCGCGCTGCCTCTGTCTCCCATGTCATGATCCCGTGTTGGACAATTGAGGCCCAATTTATCGAAAACCTTCGAGAGGACACTGTAATTAACATGTAGGCAAATTTATTTGGTAATCCTGGATACGCGCTGCCTCTGTCTCACATGTCATGATCCCGTGTTGGACCATTGAGGCCCAATTTATCGAAAACCTTCGAGAGGACACTGTAATTAACATGTAGGCAAATTTATTAGGTAAACCTGGATACGCGCTGCCACTGTCTCCCATGTCATGATCCCGTGTTGGACCATTGAGGCCCAATTTATCGAAAACCTTCGAGAGGACACTGTAATTAACATGTAGACAAATTTATTAGGTAATCCTGGATACACGCTGCCTCTGTCTCCCATGTCATGATCCCGTGTTGGACTATTGAGGCCCAATTTATCGAAAACCTTCGAGAGGACACTGTAATTAACATGTAGACAAATTTATTAGGCAAACCTGGATACGAGCTGCCTTTGTCCCCCATGTCATGATCCCGTGTTGGACCATTGAGGCCCAATTTATCGAAAACCTTCGAGAGGACACTTTAATTAACATGTAGACAAATTTATTAGGTAAACCTGGATACGCGCTGCCTCTGTCTCCCATGTCATGATCCCGTGTTGGACCATTGAGGCCCAATTTATCGAAAACCTTCGAGAGGACACTGTAATTAACATGTAGACAAATTTATTAGGTAAACCTGGATACGCGCTGCCTCTGTCTCCCATGTCATGATCCCGTGTTGGACCATTGAGGCCCAATTTATCGAAAACCTTCGAGAGGACACTGTAATTAACATGTAGGCAAATTTATTAGGTAAACCTGGATACGCGGTGCCTCTGTCTCCCATGTCATGATCCCGTGTTGGACCATTGAGGCCCAATTTATCGAAAACCTTCGAGAGGACACTGTAATTAACATGTAGACAAATTTATTAGGTAAACCTGGATACGAGCTGCCTTTGTCTCCCATGTCATGATCCCGTGTTGGACCATTGAGGCCCAATTTATTGAAAACCTTCGAGATGACACAGTAATTAACATGTAGGCAAATTTATTAGGTAAACCTGGATACGCGCTGCCTCTGTCTCCCATTTCATGATCCCGTCTTGGACCATTGAGGCCCAATTTATCGAAAACCTTAGAGAGGACACTGTAATTAACATGTAGGCTAATTTATTAGGTAAACCTGGATACGCGCTGCCTCTGTCTCCAATGTCATTATCCCGTGTTGGACCATTGAGGCCCAATTTATCGAAAACCTTCGAGAGGACACTGTAATTAACATGTAGGCAAATTTATTAGGTAAACCTGGATACGCGCTGCCTATGTCTCCCATGTCATGATCATGTGTTGGACCATTGAGGCCCAATTTATCGAAAAGCTTCGAGAGGACTCTGTAATTAACATGTAGACAAATTTATTAGGTAAACCTGGATACGCGCTGCCTCTGTCTCCCATGTCATGATCCCGTGTTGGACCATTGAGGCCCAATTTATCGAAAACCTTAGAGAGGACACTGTAATTAACATATAGACAAATTTATTAGGTAAACCTGGATACGAGCTGCCTTTGTCTCCCATGTCATGATCCCGTGTTGGACCATTGAGGCCCAATTTATCGAAAACCTTCGAGAAGACACTGTAATTTACATGTAGGCAAATTTATTAGGTAAACCTGGATACGCGCTGCCTATGTCTCCCATGTCATGATCCCGTGTTGGACCATTGAGGCCCAATTTATCGAAAACCTTCGAGAGGACACTTTAATTAACATGTAGACAAATTTATTAGGTAAACCTGGATACGCGCTGCCTCTGTCTCCCATGTCATGATCCCGTGTTGGACCATTGAGGCCCAATTTATCGAAAACCTTAGAGAGCACACTGTAATTAACATGTTGGCAAATTTATTAGGTAAACCTGGATACGCGCTGCCTCTGTCTCCCATGTCATGATCCCGTGTTGGACCATTGAGGCCCAATTTATCGAAAACCTTCGAGAGGACTCTGTAATTAACATGTAGGCAAATTTATTAGGTAAATCTGGATACGCGTTGCCTATGTCTCCCATGTCATGATCCCGTGTTGGACCATTGAGGCCCAATTTATCGAAAAACTTCGAGAGGACACTGTAATTAACATGTAGATTAATTTATTAGGTAAACCTGGATACGCGCTTCCTCTGTCTCCCATGTCATGATCCCGTGTTGGACCATTGAGGCCCAATTTATCGAAAACCTTCGGGAGGACACTGTAATTAACATGTAGACAAATTTATTAGGTAAACCTGGATACGAGCTGCCTTTGTCTCCCATGTCATGATCCCGTGTTGGACCATTGAGGCCCAATTTTTTGAAAACCTACGAGATGACACAGTAATTAACATGTAGGCAAATTTATTAGGTAAACCTGGATACGCGCTGCCTCTGTCTCCCATTTCATGATCCCGTGTTGGACCATTGAGGCCCAATTTATCGAAAAGCTTCGAGAGGACACTGTAATTAACATGTAGGCAAATTTATTAGGTAAACCTGGATACGCGCTGCCTCTGTCTCCCATGTCATGATCCCGTGTTGGACCATTGAGGCCCAATTTATCGAAAACCTTCGAGAGGACACTGTAATTAACATGTAGGCAAATTTATTAGGTAAACCTGGATACGCGCTGCCTATGTCTCCCATGTCATGATCCCGTGTTGGACCATTGAGGCCCAATTTATCGAAAACCTTCGAGAGGACACTGTAATTAACATGTAGGCAAATTTATTAGGTAAACCTGGATACGCGCTGCCTTTGTCTCCCATGTCATGATCCCGTGTTGGACCATTGAGGCCCAATTTATCGAAAACCTTCGAGAGGACACTGTAATTAACATGTAGACAAATTTATTAGGTAAACCTGGATACGCGCTGCCTCTGTCTCCCATGTCATGATCCCGTGTTGGACCATTGAGGCCCAATTTATCGAAAACCTTCGAGAGGACACTGTAATTAACATGTAGGCAAATTTATTAGGTAAACCTGGATACGCGGTGCCTCTGTCTCCCATGTCATGATCCCGTGTTGGACCATTGAGGCCCAATTTATCGAAAACCTTCGAGAGGACACTGTAATTAACATGTAGACAAATTTATTAGGTAAACCTGGATACGAGCTGCCTTTGTCTCCCATGTCATGATCCCGTGTTGGACCATTGAGGCCCAATTTATTGAAAACCTTCGAGATGACACAGTAATTAACATGTAGGCAAATTTATTAGGTAAACCTGGATACGCGCTGCCTCTGTCTCCCATTTCATGATCCCGTCTTGGACCATTGAGGCCCAATTTATCGAAAACCTTAGAGAGGACACTGTAATTAACATGTAGGCTAATTTATTAGGTAAACCTGGATACGCGCTGCCTCTGTCTCCAATGTCATTATCCCGTGTTGGACCATTGAGGCCCAATTTATCGAAAACCTTCGAGAGGACACTGTAATTAACATGTAGGCAAATTTATTAGGTAAACCTGGATACGCGCTGCCTATGTCTCCCATGTCATGATCATGTGTTGGACCATTGAGGCCCAATTTATCGAAAAGCTTCGAGAGGACTCTGTAATTAACATGTAGACAAATTTATTAGGTAAACCTGGATACGCGCTGCCTCTGTCTCCCATGTCATGATCCCGTGTTGGACCATTGAGGCCCAATTTATCGAAAACCTTAGAGAGGACACTGTAATTAACATATAGACAAATTTATTAGGTAAACCTGGATACGAGCTGCCTTTGTCTCCCATGTCATGATCCCGTGTTGGACCATTGAGGCCCAATTTATCGAAAACCTTCGAGAAGACACTGTAATTTACATGTAGGCAAATTTATTAGGTAAACCTGGATACGCGCTGCCTATGTCTCCCATGTCATGATCCCGTGTTGGACCATTGAGGCCCAATTTATCGAAAACCTTCGAGAGGACACTTTAATTAACATGTAGACAAATTTATTAGGTAAACCTGGATACGCGCTGCCTCTGTCTCCCATGTCATGATCCCGTGTTGGACCATTGAGGCCCAATTTATCGAAAACCTTAGAGAGCACACTGTAATTAACATGTTGGCAAATTTATTAGGTAAACCTGGATACGCGCTGCCTCTGTCTCCCATGTCATGATCCCGTGTTGGACCATTGAGGCCCAATTTATCGAAAACCTTCGAGAGGACTCTGTAATTAACATGTAGGCAAATTTATTAGGTAAATCTGGATACGCGTTGCCTATGTCTCCCATGTCATGATCCCGTGTTGGACCATTGAGGCCCAATTTATCGAAAAACTTCGAGAGGACACTGTAATTAACATGTAGATTAATTTATTAGGTAAACCTGGATACGCGCTTCCTCTGTCTCCCATGTCATGATCCCGTGTTGGACCATTGAGGCCCAATTTATCGAAAACCTTCGGGAGGACACTGTAATTAACATGTAGACAAATTTATTAGGTAAACCTGGATACGAGCTGCCTTTGTCTCCCATGTCATGATCCCGTGTTGGACCATTGAGGCCCAATTTTTTGAAAACCTACGAGATGACACAGTAATTAACATGTAGGCAAATTTATTAGGTAAACCTGGATACGCGCTGCCTCTGTCTCCCATTTCATGATCCCGTGTTGGACCATTGAGGCCCAATTTATCGAAAAGCTTCGAGAGGACACTGTAATTAACATGTAGGCAAATTTATTAGGTAAACCTGGATACGCGCTGCCTCTGTCTCCCATGTCATGATCCCGTGTTGGACCATTGAGGCCCAATTTATCGAAAACCTTCGAGAGGACACTGTAATTAACATGTAGGCAAATTTATTAGGTAAACCTGGATACGCGCTGCCTATGTCTCCCATGTCATGATCCCGTGTTGGACCATTGAGGCCCAATTTATCGAAAACCTTCGAGAGGACACTGTAATTAACATGTAGGCAAATTTATTAGGTAAACCTGGATACGCGCTGCCTCTGTCTCCCATGTCATGATCCCGTGTTGGACCATTGAGGCCCAATTTATCGAAAACCTTCGAGAGGACACTGTAATTAACATGTAGGCAAATTTATTAGGTAAACCTGGATACGCGCTGCCTCTGTCTCCCATGTCATGTTCCCGTGTTGGACCATTGAGGCCCAATTTGTCGAAAACCTTCGAGAGGACACTGTAATTAACATGTAGGCAAATTTATTAGGTAAACCTGGATACGCGCTGCCTCTGTCTCCCATGTCATGATCCCGTGTTGGACCATTGAGGCCCAATTTATCGAAAACCTTCGAGAGGACACTGTAATTAACATGTAGGCAAATTTATTAGGTAAACCTGGATACGCGCTGCCTCTGTCTCCCATGTCATGTTCCCGTGTTGGACCATTGAGGCCCAATTTATCGAAAACCTTCGAGAGGACACTGTAATTAACATGTAGACAAATTTATTAGGTAAACCTGGATACGAGCTGCCTTTGTCTCCCATGTCATGATCCCGTGTTGGACCATTGAGGCCCAATTTAGCGAAAACCTTCGAGAAGACACTGTAATTTACATGTAGACAAATTTATTAGGTAAACCTGGATACGCGCTGCCTCTGTCTCCCATGTCATGATCCCGTGTTGGACCATTGAGGCCCAATTTATCGAAAACCTTCGAGAGGACACTGTAATTAACATGTAGGCAAATTTATTAGGTAAACCTGGATACGCGCTGCCTCTGTCTCCCATGTCATGATCCCGTGTTGGACCATTGAGGCCCAATTTATCGAAAACCTTCGAGAGGACACTGTAATTAACATGTAGGCAAATTTATTAGGTAAACCTGGATACGCGCTGCCTCTGTCTCCCATGTCATGATCCCGTGTTGCACCATTGAGGCCCAATTTATCGAAAACCTTCGAGATGACACATTAATTAACATGTAGGCAAATTTATTAGGTAAACCTGGATACGCGCTGCCTCTGTCTCCCATGTCATGATCCCGTGTTGGACCATTGAGGCCCAATTTATCGAAAACCTTCGAGAGGACACTGTAATTAAAATGTAGGCAAATTTATTAGGTAAACCTGGATACGCGCTGCCTCTGTCTCCCATGTCATGATCCCGTGTTGGACCATTGAGGCCCAATTTATCGAAAACCTTCGAGAGGACACTGTAATTAACATGTAGACAAATTTATTAGGTAAACCTGGATACGCGCTGCCTCTGTCTCCCATGTCATGATCCCGTGTTGGACCATTGAGGCCCAATTTATCGAAAACCTTCGAGAGGACACTGTATTTAACATGTAGACAAATTTATTAGGTAAACCTGGATACGCGCTGCCTCTGTCTCCCATGTCATGATCCCGTGTTGGACCATTGAGGCCCAATTTATCGAAAACCTTCGAGAGGACACTGTAATTAACATGTAGGCAAATTTATTAGGTAAACCTGGATACGCGCTGCCTCTGTCTCCCATGTCATGATCCCGTGTTGGACCATTGAGGCCCAATTTATCGAAAACCTTCGAGAGGACACTGTAATTAACATGTAGACAAATTTATAAAAAAGTATAGAAGCATAATTAATTTATTTTAGGTCGTTTATTTAATTGATACATTGCTCCAATAAAATATGGGGAGATTTTTTAAGGGTTGTATTTTGGGATTTTCAAGTCCTTGTGATTTTAACAATATACAACTAGAACTTAACAGTATACCGGCTTTGGTTTTAGCCTCCTACATTGTTATTTTACATAGTTTATTTTTAACTGTCGTTGGAATAGCATTGATAAACTTGAGCAAACCAGACAGTATCTCTTCACAGCCTATATTGGCCTGACATAGAAGCATTGCCAGTCCCTAGTTTGTGTACACAAAAGTTGTAAATCTGCAGGTATCGTGAATAATAAACATTTGAGCAAGTCAAAACAGGTCATTAATGTTAGAAATCATAAAGATCAAATGTTAAAACTGTGTTCAAATACTTCTTTAAATACACGGTCACTTACCTAACGAACCAATTAAAAAAGTGTTGCCCTAAACAGATTAAACTGGAAGTAACAACATTCACAACTTAATCCATAAAGTTTGGTACAAGTGTCTCTTGTTTCCCTTGTACACCAAACAAATCTGCTCATTTTTAAAGTAGTTGATTGTATTCCCGCTATTTCTCAGCAAATAGCAGGCATTTACTTATATCCCTTTTGTATGTATTAACTATCCAGAACTGCACTTAACTAGATTTTTTTAAAAAGGTCACTTGTACCCCTTGGCTTCTCAACCCGTCATATGAGGTCGAGTTGGTCTTACCGACGTAGTTACTTCAGAAAAATAAATCGATAATTGACTTCCCTATGAAAACAGACCTTGACCTTACAGCATATAGTGTCTTACTAAGAGGTGGTAGAACTCCTAGTAATTAGGCAATCTAGTGGTGGGGGGTCGTCTGTAAATCACAAGTATGGGGACTCATCGTCGCCTCGACGAGTCCTGTCTTTCCCGGGTTAATGTAAATACCAGCTAATATTACCTCATCTCCTTATTGACAGAAACCATATGGTTTAATGTAATTACCATCTGATATTACCTTATCTCCTTATTGACAGAAACCATATGGTTTAATGTAAATACCAGCTAATATTACCTTATCTCCTTATTGACAGAACCCATATGGTTTAATGTAAATCCAGCTAATATTACCTTATCTCCTTATTGACAGAAACCATATGGTTTAATTTAAATACCAGCTGATATTACCTTATCTCCTTCTTGACAGATCCCATAAGGTTTAATGTAAATACCAGCTGATGTTACCTTATCTCCTTCTTCACAGAGTGAAAGGAGACACCAGGATCAAACCACGAGCAGTATACGGCTTCCAACCTTTACCTGCCCGGGCCAATCCCCTGGCACGCCTAACTCTGAGGAAAGGGGGACTACTATCCAGTCACGCCCCCGGAAGGACAGCCCTAAGGCTGCCCCCCCCCCCCGGGAGACGTGTAACCACGACCACCACGTCTACTCCAGGCATCCTTGAAGAGGATCCTGGTACCGCCGCCTGCACTAAACAATGCAGGCTGGTGTGCGCCGGGCGGCAAAACACACCCCCGTGGTGCTATTTGATGCCCTACCCGAGGGTGGGACACCTCATGCCCGAATGGGTAGCGGGCCCGGACAGCAAAACTTAAATGAGACAAGCCCACGCCAGTCTACTGTCCGTACGGATTTCTCTCTCCCAGAGCCAGAAGTTTATCTATCTGCTTCTTAACAGAACCCATATGGTTTAATGTAAATACCAGCTAATATTACCTTATCTCCTTATTGACAGAAACCATATGGTTTAACCTAAATACCCGCTGATATTACCTGAGTACTCCATTCCCCGTCGGCTCCAGTAGCCTTACAACAAGTAGAGTGGTGGAGATTTGCTTGTGTATTCATAATATATTTATCACAGCTTATTGAGAAGTCTCATAAAGTTTGTTTAGTTCCTGATCGGAATATGTAATTTTCAGAGGAACATCTCTTTACTTTTTTATCTGTAAACGAAGCATTGTCGTTTCAGAGAATAACTTTGTCCACTTCCAATCAATGTTTGTTTGAACGTCGACTTTTCACTGGATAATTCAAAATGAATAATGTTAATACATAAACTTTGGAAATGTATACTGTTATTATCAGTAATTACTATCTTAGCTTTCTTGGAAAAAACTAACATTATCAATAGACTGTGTTCAGTAAGTTTCTATTAGTGGCTGTCATACAGCACTTCTGGTTAGTTCTCCTGAGTCTTCAAAGCCGTATCGAATCCCAGGTCAAACAGAACTCACGATTCTATGCAGATGTATCGTAAACACAGGTCAAACCACAGAGCAAGCTCTTGATTCCTTAATGCCATATCAAATCCCAGGTCAAACTGAACACGCAGCTCCTGATTCTATGAAGATGTATCGTAACCTTAGGTCAAACCACGGAGCAAGGTTTTGATTTCCCAATGCTGCATCGAATCCCAGGTCAAACTGAAACTAAGCTCCTAATTCGATGCAGAAGTCCCCTAGACAGAGGTCAAACTGTTGAACAATCTCTTGATTCCTCAATGCATATCGCACACGAAACTGTAAATACATCACTATACATCTTGGTTCCTTAATGCCGTTTCATATTGCACGCGAAACTGTAAATACATCTCTATATATCTTGGTTCCTTAATGCCGTTTCATATTGCACGCGAAACTGTAAATACATCTCTATATATCTTGGTTCCTCAATGCCGTTTCATATTGCACGCGAAACTGTAAATACATCACTATATATCTTGGTTCCTTAATGCCGTTTCATAGCGCAAGCCAAACTGTAAATACATTTATATATACATCTTGGTTCCTTAATGCCATTCCATAGCGCAAGGCAAACTGTAAATAAATCTATATATATACATCTTGGTTCCTTAATGCCGTTTCATAGCGCAAGCCAAACTGTAAATACATCTATATATATACATCTTGGTTCCTTAATGCCGTTCCATAGCGCACGCCAAACTGTAAATACATCTATATATATACATCTTGGTTCCTTAATGCCGTTTCATAGCGCAAGCCAAACTGTAAATACATCTATATATATACATCTTGGTTCCTTAATGCCGTTCCATAGCGCACGCCAAACTGTAAATACATCTATATATATACATCTTGGTTCCTTAATGCCGTTTCATAGCGCAAGCCAAACTGTAAATACATCTATATATATACATCTTGGTTCCTTAATGCCGTTCCATAGCGCACGCCAAACTGTAAATACATCTCTCGTATCGTATGTTGATTGGAGGAGTTATATATACATCTCTCGAGTCGTATGTTGAGTGGAGGAGTTGTATATACATCTGTCGTGTCGTATGTTGAGTGGAGGAGTTGTATATACATCTCTCGTGTCGTATGTTGAGTGGAGGAGTTGTATATACATCTCTCGTGTCGTATGTTGAGTGGAGGAGTTGTATATACATCTCTCGTGTCGTATGTTGAGTGGAGGAGTTGTATATACATCTCTCGTATCGTATGTTGAGTGGACGAGTTGTATATACATCTCTCGTGTCGTATGTTGAGTGGAGGAGTTGTATATACATCTCTCGTGTCGTATGTTGAGTGGAGGAGTTATATATACATCTCTCGTGTCGTATGTTGAGTGGAGGAGTTGTATATACATCTCTCGTGTCGTATGTTGAGTGGAGGAGTTGTATATACATCTCTCGTGTCGTATGTTGAGTGGAGGAGTTGTATATACATCTCTCGTGTCGTATGTTGAGTGGAGGAGTTGTATATACATCTCTCGTATCGTATGTTGAGTGGAGGAGTTATATATACATCTCTCGTGTCGTATGTTGAGTGGAGGAGTTGTATATACATCTCTCGTATCGTATGTTGAGTGGAGGAGTTGTATATACATCTGTCGTGTCGTATGTTGAGTGGAGGAGTTGTATATACATCTGTCGTGTCGTATGTTGAGTGGAGGAGTTGTATATACATCTCTCGTATCGTATGTTGAGTGGAGGAGTTGTATATACATCTGTCGTGTCGTATGTTGAGTGGAGGAGTTGTATATACATCTGTCGTGTCGTATGTTGAGTGGAGGAGTTGTATATACATCTCTCGTATCGTATGTTGAGTGGAGGAGTTGTATATACATCTCTCGTGTCGTATGTTGAGTGGAGGAGTTGTATATACATCTCTCGTGTCGTATGTTGAGTGGAGGAGTTGTATATACATCTCTCGTATCGTATGTTGAGTGGAGGAGTTGTATATACATCTGTCGCGTCGTATGTTGAGTGGAGGAGTTGTATATACATCTGTCGTGTCGTATGTTGAGTGGAGGAGTTGTATATACATCTGTCGTGTCGTATGTTGAGTGGAGGAGTTGTATATACATCTGTCGTGTCGTATGTTGAGTGGAGGAGTTGTATATACATCTGTCGTGTCGTATGTTGAGTGGAGGAGTTGTATATACATCTGTCGTGTCGTATGTTGAGTGGAGGAGTTGTATATACATCTGTCGTGTCGTATGATGAGTGGAGGAGTTGTATATACATCTCTCGTATCGTATGTTGAGTGGAGGAGTTGTATATACATCTCTCGTGTCGTATGTTGAGTGGAGGATTTATATATATATCTCTCGTATCGTATGTTGAGTGGAGGAGTTGTATATACATCTCTCGTATCGTATGTTGAGTGGAGGAGTTGTATATATATCTCTCGTGTCGTATGTTGAGTGGAGGAGTTGTATATACATCTCTCGTGTCGTATGTTGAGTGGAGGAGTTGTATATACATCTCTCGTATCGTATGTTGAGTGGAGGAGTTGTATATACATCTGTCGTGTCGTATGTTGAGTGGAGGAGTTGTATATACATCTGTCGTGTCGTATGTTGAGTGGAGGAGTTGTATATACATCTGTCGTGTCGTATGTTGAGTGGAGGAGTTGTATATACATCTCTCGTATCGTATGTTGAGTGGAGGAGTTGTATATACATCTGTCGTGTCGTATGTTGAGTGGAGGAGTTGTATATACATCTCTCGTGTCGTATGTTGAGTGGAGGGGTTATATATACATCTGTCGTGTCGTATGTTGAGTGGAGGAGTTGTATATACATCTCTCGTGTCGTATGTTGAGTGGAGGAGTTGTATATACATCTGTCGTGTCGTATGTTGAGTGGAGGAGTTGTATATACATCTCTCGTGTCGTATGTTGAGTGGAGGAGTTGTATATACATCTCTCGTGTCGTATGTTGAGTGGAGGAGTTATATATACATCTCTCGTGTCGTATGTTGAGTGGAGGAGTTGTATATACATCTCTAGTATCGTATGTTGAGTGGAGGAGTTGTATATACATCTGTCGTATCGTATGTTGAGTGGAGGAGTTGTATATGCATCTCTCGTGTCGTATGTTGAGTGGAGGAGTTGTATATACATCTCTCGTATCGTATGTTGAGTGGAGGAGTTGTATATACATCTGTCGTGTCGTATGTTGAGTGGAGGAGTTGTATATACATCTGTCGTGTCGTATGTTGAGTGGAGGAGTTGTATATACATCTGTCGTGTCGTATGTTGAGTGGAGGAGTTGTATATACATCTGTCGTGTCGTATGTTGAGTGGAGGAGTTGTATATACATCTGTCGTATCGTATGTTGGGTGGAGGAGTTGTATATACATCTGTCGTGTCGTATGTTGAGTGGAGGAGTTGTATATACATCTCTCGTGTCGTATGTTGAGTGGAGGAGTTGTATATACATCTGTCGTGTCGTATGTTGAGTGGAGGAGTTGTATATACATCTCTCGTGTCGTATGTTGAGTGGAGGAGTTGTATATACATCTGTCGTGTCGTATGTTGAGTGGAGGAGTTGTATATACATCTCTCGTGTCGTATGTTGAGTGGAGGAGTTGTATATACATCTGTCGTGTCGTATGTTGAGTGGAGGAGTTGTATATACATCTCTCGTGTCGTATGTTGAGTGGAGGAGTTGTATATACATCTGTCGTGTCGTATGTTGAGTGGAGGAGTTGTATATACATCTCTCGTGTCGTATGTTGAGTGGAGGAGTTGTATATACATCTGTCGTGTCGTATATTGAGTGGAGGAGTTGTATATACATCTCTCGTGTCGTATGTTGAGTGGAGGAGTTGTATATACATCTCTCGTGTCGTATGTTGAGTGGAGGAGTTGTATATACATCTCTCGTATCGTATGTTGAGTGGAGGAGTTGTATATACATCTGTCGCGTCGTATGTTGAGTGGAGGAGTTGTATATACATCTGTCGTGTCGTATGTTGAGTGGAGGAGTTGTATATACATCTGTCGTGTCGTATGTTGAGTGGAGGAGTTGTATATACATCTGTCGTGTCGTATGTTGAGTGGAGGAGTTGTATATACATCTCTCGTATCGTATGTTGAGTGGAGGAGTTATATATACATCTCTCGTGTCGTATGTTGAGTGGAGGAGTTGTATATACATCTCTCGTATCGTATGTTGAGTGGAGGAGTTGTATATACATCTGTCGTGTCGTATGTTGAGTGGAGGAGTTGTATATACATCTGTCGTGTCGTATGTTGAGTGGAGGAGTTGTATATGCATCTGTCGTGTCGTATGTTGAGTGGAGGAGTTGTATATACATCTGTCGTGTCGTATGTTGAGTGGAGGAGTTGTATATACATCTGTCGTGTCGTATGTTGAGTGGAGGAGTTGTATATACATCTCTCGTATCGTATGTTGAGTGGAGGAGTTATATATACATCTCTCGTGTCTTATGTTGAGTGGAGGAGTTATATATACATCTCTCGTATCGTATGTTGAGTGGAGGAGTTGTATATACATCTCTCGTATCGTATGTTGAGTGGAGGAGTTGTATATACATCTGTCGTGTCGTATGTTGAGTGGAGGAGTTGTATATACATCTGTCGTGTCGTATGTTGAGTGGAGGAGTTGTATATACATCTCTCGTATCGTATGTTGAGTGGAGGAGTTGTATATACATCTGTCGTGTCGTATGTTGAGTGGAGGAGTTGTATATACATCTCTCGTGTCGTATGTTGAGTGGAGGAGTTGTATATACATCTGTCGTGTCGTATGTTGAGTGGAGGAGTTGTATATACATCTCTCGTGTCGTATATTGAGTGGAGGAGTTGTATATACATCTGTCGTGTCGTATGTTGAGTGGAGGAGTTGTATATACATCTCTCGTATCGTATGTTGAGTGGAAGAGTTGTATATACATCTGTCGTGTCGTATGTTGAGTGGAGGAGTTGTATATACATCTCTCGTGTCGTATGTTGAGTGGAGGAGTTGTATATACATCTGTCGTGTCGTATGTTGAGTGGAGGAGTTGTATATACATCTCTCGTGTCGTATGTTGAGTGGAGGAGTTGTATATACATCTGTCGTGTCGTATGTTGAGTGGAGGAGTTGTATATACATCTCTCGTGTCGTATGTTGAGTGGAGGAGTTGTATATACATCTGTCGTGTCGTATGTTGAGTGGAGGAGTTGTATATACATCTCTCGTGTCGTATGTTGAGTGGAGGAGTTGTATATACATCTGTCGTGTCGTATGTTGAGTGGAGGAGTTGTATATACATCTCTCGTGTCGTATGTTGAGTGGAGGAGTTGTATATACATCTGTCGTGTCGTATATTGAGTGGAGGAGTTGTATATACATCTCTCTAGTCGTATGTTGAGTGGAGGAGTTGTATATACATCTCTCGTGTCGTATGTTGAGTGGAGGAGTTGTATATACATCTCTCGTATCGTATGTTGAGTGGAGGAGTTGTATATACATCTGTCGCGTCGTTTGTTGAGTGGAGGAGTTGTATATACATCTGTCGTGTCGTATGTTGAGTGGAGGAGTTGTATATACATCTGTCGTGTCGTATGTTGAGTGGAGGAGTTGTATATACATCTGTCGTGTCGTATGTTGAGTGGAGGAGTTGTATATTAGAAACGTGAGATTCAATTGACATATTTTGTTTATATTTGAAATTGTTCTGAACTATAATGATTATATTTTGGTTACATTTAGAGTTCAGGAAGTATTCGATAAGAAATATCTTACGAATAGAGGCGACAAGTTTTGGGATCTTTGTATAATTTTGTAAATACCTCGAAAAAGGTTGGAAAATCGGAAAAACTTTACTAAATTCTCGAAAAAAAAAGAAAAGGTTATGAAGGAAATTTCGTTTGGCTGATATGAAACGGAAAAATAAAATCTTAAAACTTTGAAAGTTTTGTTATTTTGAACAGCGTTTGGGCTTTGGTTAACGCACTTTTTAAATGGTTAATTTTTGTTTTAACTTGCATTTTTCTTTAGAATTAGGCAAGAAAATGAGAAAGTTATGGATAATATTGGTTTCCCAGAGCGAACTTTGAGAAGGCAATGGATTCATTTCCACCGGATACTGTCAATTTCCCCTTTTGGTGCCTTAAACTTCCTTCTCTTGGATTTTTTTTTTAATACTTTTAACAAAAAGATTAAAGCACACCAATAACTGCTCTCTATTCCTTTACTAATAGCACTAGAGATATAAACGAAACCGCGCTAAGATGACACAGTTTCTACGAGTCGGAACTTTTTTATGTCAATCGCATTGCTCTCGAGAAAACAACAACACACGTTTGTAGTCGCCTTCTTCTAATAAAACGTATATAGAGCCTGTAATATGAATGCTGGTTCAACGTAGAATGTAAGCTAATAAATGTAATTGAATTAAGGTACTTGGAAAAACGTGTAATAAAAAAAAAACAAGCTGGCGGTTCTATAGCAAACTCTTTTAAAAGGATTAGCAAACTCGTAGGCGGCTCGGGCTAAATTAAATAAATTCATAAATTGGAAGGAAATGTTTTTATTTTGCCCTGGAGGCACATATATATATATATATATATATATATATATATATATATATATATATATATATATATATATATATATATATATATATTCCCACTTAAAGAGAAGAATTTGAGGTCAAACCCATTATTTTGATTCTTCACCTCAAACCAAAACCGATTTATTTATTCATTTCGCAAATAATAGAAGTTTCGGCCATTTTCACAATAAAATAAAAGTAAAGGAGAATAATACCATATCATAAAACAATACTTATTTCTCCTTATATTAATTTATCAACCCTATGAACAATATTTATACCTATATGATTTTAAACCTTATATATGAGTTAATACCTATGATTTAAATCATTTCTGACTGATAGCCACTTTTTTGGTTTCTGGACTGAAAGTCACAGGTGTGACAGGTTTTTGCGATATCTAGCGGTAAGTTTCGTAAGGTCCAGTCACTCTTGTATTTGCTAGAATTCATTAAAAAGTCCGACTCGCAGGAACTGCGCCACCTTAGCACGGTTACGTACATCTAGAAGAAATGGAATAGATTAGCATCACAAATCACAGGAAACTGACAGCCACTGCCATCATGATTACCACAGCCACTCCAAACTTATTACCAATACCTTTCACCGTTTGTTAGCTTATTTTACTACAATACTAATTTTACTGATAAATGAAATTTAAAACTAGAAACAACCAATTATAAAGTGAGATAAAGAAACAGAAAAACCATTTCAAAACAACAAAACAAACACTTTTTAAGTTTTAAGCGCTTATATCTCTCATTGACGTTGTCCCATTGAATATTGCTTCAGAGCATTTTTTGTAGAGAATTTAGTAAGCATTCGAATGGTCACCTTCAACTTAGCACGATTTCCCAACCGTTATCGAGATATTTACGAAAAATGTATGGAGATCCGAAAACTTTTCACGTCTATTAATAAAATATTTTTTTTCGCATACTTCCTCAACTTCAAATGTAACCAAAATTTAATCATCTTAGTTGGGATTAATTTCCAACTAAGTGGGATTCCACTTTTCTCAGAAACGGTTACAAATATCGCCTTAAAAAATGGTTTCATTCGTTTTCTTATGTTAAGAAACCTATAAAACAAGTACCTGCAAGCATATAAACTGAAGAACGTAAGCGTTACGATTTTCTTTGCGCCAATTTCGCCCCAAACACTATCTTCTAGTGGGCGGATTCTGCTGGTTAACGAGCTTGACCTTTCAAATTAGACGACAGATTTTATAAAATTTATATATATATATATATATATATATATATATATATACAAATTTTGGCCATCTATATTTTCGTGATCTATAGGGTCTGAAACGTGAAAGTTTCTATTCGGCATTTCCGGATTGCGTCGTGAGGTCAACCTCATAAGCGGGTTCTCCCTGTGAAGATAGGGACCGCGCTAAAATGGTAAGAAAAAAAAAACCCTAAAAATTAGAGCCTTCTGCTCAAAATCAGGGACATAAATATGATGTAATGTACTGAATAACATAGAGTCTTCATTTTCGTACATGGCCTCCGAGCATGCGCGAACGCCAGTGGAAACTTTTTTGTAACATATTTGTCAGTTTCGTCATCGCTAAAGCATATTTATTCTAAAACGTTTTAAAGAAAGAAATCATGAAAGCATGTTATGAGAAATGAGAAGAGACAAGCGGCGTAGACTCAGGTATTTTAATACCGTCCTGTGGAACCAGGAGATTGAAACGGGCTCCGCTCCACGGGCATATAAGGTGTAGTGGGTTGCCGTCTAGTAGGGGTTAAAAACAGGAGCCTCTTTTTTACATTCTATAACATAGGCTTCGTTATCATCTTATTTTTATTTTTTTTTTTGCATATAATGAATGGGTCTTAATTTATCCCAGTTATTTAATTTGTATTTTACATAAAAAAAAAATCAAACCTTTATTTTAAAAGTAAAACTACATTCCAAGTGCAAAAATTTTCCTCCATTTTCTTTATCAACCATGAAAAATAGTATGCAGAGGATGGATTCAATCAATCTTACGTGAAAAATAGTATGCAGAGGATGGATTCAATCAATATTACGTGAAAAATAGTATGTAGAGGATGGATTCAATCAGTATTACGTGAAAAATAGTATACAGAGGATGGATTAAATCAATATTACGTGAAAAATAGTATGCAGAGGATGGATTCAATCAATATTGCGTGAAAAATAGTATACAGAGGATGGATTTAATCAATATTACGTGAAACTACATAAAATAAAATAAAATATGGTTACAGCCTATACCTTAGAGAACCTTCCGCAGGTAGGGCCATGTCTGGACGTTCTCTAATGGATCTGGTTACAGCCTATACCTTAGAGAACCTTCCGCAGGTAGGGCCACGTCTGGACGCTCTCTATTGCATAGGCTGTAACCATATTTTATTTTATTTTATTTAGTTTAAGTGCTCCTGAAGAGGCGTCACAACGACGCGAAACATGTAGAGCGTAATAAAAGGGTAGAGAAGAAAGTAAGGGTTTTTATAAAATGGACCTTCTCGCACAGACAATTAATTAATATTATACATTTTACAGTAAAAGATATAGCTGCGCATTTTCTAAAAATTCCATAACAACATCAACTGCTTCACAATCGTCCCGCAGAGCTTCCGCCAAATTTCTTGGTGTTCCCAGCTGTTGGAACAGCAGCCTATAGCGAGAGCCTACGGTGATCGGCTGATTGCATCTTCCGCAGACATGTGGGATTCCTCTAGACATCAAGTAGCCATGAGTCAGTATGGAGTGGCCAAGTCTAAGCCAAGCTGGAACAACCTCCTCTCTTGTTCATTACACGTAGTATATCATAGTAAATGAGAACAGATGGCCTCAAGGACAAGATAAAAATTTTCATATTCAACGAACACTGATAGAAACATGAAGTTAGCAGGGTTTCACTACACGTTTTGTCTAATTTCTTCCGCTAGAGTATTGCCAACTATTAGCTGAATACCCTGAGTAATAGAAATACCCACTAAATATAGCTTATATTGCCAACTATTAGCTGAATACCCTGAGTAATAGAAATACCCACTAAATATAGCTTATATTGCCAACTATTAGCTGAATACCCTGAGTAATAGAAATACCCACTAAATATAGCTTATATTGCCAACTATTAGCTGAATACCCTGAGTAATAGAAATACCCACTAAATATAGCTTATATTGCCAACTATTAGCTGAATACCCTGAGTAATAGAAATACCCACTAAATATAGCTTATATTGCCAACTATTAGCTGAATACCCTGAGTAATAGAAATACCCACTAAATATAGCTTATATTGCCAACTATTAGCTGAATACCCTGAGTAATAGAAATACCCACTAAATATAGCTTATATTGCCAACTATTAGCTGAATACCCTGAGTAATAGAAATACCCACTAAATATAGCTTATATTGCCAACTATTAGCTGAATACCCTGAGTAATAGAAATACCCACTAAATATAGCTTATATTGCCAACTATTAGCTGAATACCCTGAGTAATAGAAATACCCACTAAATATAGCTTAAATTGGTTAGATAGTTTTTGCATTATATAATTGCAATTTAGGAATTATAATAGAACATTATGATAAATTTCCACTATACTTTATTTTTGATCTTCACCTCAGCCAATTTTATTAATGAGCTAATTACATTTACTGATTTGAAGAAGTTTCGGCCTCAGGGCCATCCTCATTAAGCCTCAGGGCCATGCTCATTAAACCTCAGGGCCATCCTCATTAAGCCTCAGGGCCATCCTCATTAAGCCTCAGGGCCATCCTCATTAAGCCTCAGGGCCATGCTCATTAAACCTCAGGGCCATCCTCATTAAGCCTCAGGGCCATCCTCATTAAGCCTCAGGGCCATCCTCATTAAGCCTCAGGGCCATGCTCATTAAGCCTCAGGGCCATGCTCATTAAGCCTCAGGGCCATGCTCATTAAACCTCAGGGCCATCCTCATTAAGCCTCAGGGCCATCCTCATTAAGCCTCAGGGCCATCCTCATTAAGCCTCAGGGCCATGCTCATTAAGCCTCAGGGCCATGCTCATTAAGCCTCAGGGCCATCCTCATTAAGCCTCAGGGCCATGCTCATTAAACCTCAGGGCCATCCTCATTAAGCCTCAGGGCCATGCTCATTAAACCTCAGGGCCATCCTCATTAAGCCTCAGGGCCATCCTCATTAAGCCTCAGGGCCATCCTCATTAAGCCTCAGGGCCATGCTCATTAAACCTCAGGGCCATCCTCATTAAGCCTCAGGGCCATCCTCATTAAGCCTCAGGGCCATCCTCATTAAGCCTCAGGGCCATGCTCATTAAGCCTCAGGGCCATGCTCATTAAGCCTCAGGGCCATGCTCATTAAACCTCAGGGCCATCCTCATTAAGCCTCAGGGCCATCCTCATTAAGCCTCAGGGCCATCCTCATTAAGCCTCAGGGCCATGCTCATTAAGCCTCAGGGCCATGCTCATTAAGCCTCAGGGCCATCCTCATTAAGCCTCAGGGCCATGCTCATTAAACCTCAGGGCCATCCTCATTAAGCCTCAGGGCCATCCTCATTAAGCCTCAGGGCCATCCTCATTAAGCCTCAGGGCCATGCTCATTAAGTCTCAGGGCCATGCTCATTAAGCCTCAGGGCCATGCTCATTAAGCCTCAGGGCCATCCTCATTAAGCCTCAGGGCCATCCTCATTAAGCCTCAGGGCCATCCTCATTAAGCCTCAGGGCCATCCTCATTAAGCCTCAGGGCCATCCTCATTAAGCCTCAAGGCCATCCTCATTAAACTAGAAGTAAAACACATTACATGTATTGAATTACATTAAAAATTACCCCCTTTATCCAAACAATGTAAAATTTCGTAAAAATATCCTTAACTAATATTACCTTCTTTCATATGTCCACATATCGTCGATACAAAAGCAAACTAACGAATATAAAAATCACCACTTTTCAGAGTGGAAAAGTATTTATTCAAAACTTTTCTTTGGACAGTCAAATATTCGGCAGATTTGACCTTTTGATAGTGGAATACTTTCCCTTTAAGAGAATGAAGTCAGATTG
This sequence comes from Gonocerus acuteangulatus, assembly GCA_946811695.1. Lineage (NCBI taxonomy): Eukaryota > Metazoa > Arthropoda > Insecta > Hemiptera > Coreidae > Gonocerus > Gonocerus acuteangulatus. The sequence continues at coordinate 3,365,142 of OX328123.1, read as the reverse complement.
AAGAATTTGCCGTAAATAAGTCCAGCAGAAATTATTAAAGATGGACAATGAAAGATGCATTTTTTCATATTTGTAAGTTTGCATTTGTATTGACGATATATTCACCCTATTTCTACAAGGGATTGTCATCACTTCAAATCATGGCTCTCCTAATCTTATATTTTAGTTACATTTAACTTGAACCCTTGAGTTCGTTTGTTCCATCTTCTATAACTTTTTTACATTTTTAAACACTTGAGTTACCCCAGACCATGTGGCCACAACATTCCACCATTTTCTATTTACACTATCATAAAAATCTATCTCTAATCCCATATATTAAAAATTTTTTATGTCCATTCTACCTATCTTATTATACATATCCAATATCCCTATATAATTTACATTATTATATACCGATATTACATACCTATCTACATATATATACCCACATATACACTTTCCGACATACATATATACCCACATATACACACATACATACATACCTACATACCTATACATACTCCTTTATATATATATATATATATATATATATATATATATATATATATATATACATACATACATATACACATATTATTTTCCACGTATTTCTGACCTTTATTTACGTATTATATTTTATTCTTTATATTTTTTTTTACATGTTTCGTGGCCTGTATGCCACCTCCTCAGGGGCCATTACATCCCAAAAAGTTTTTAAAAAAATTTAATAAAACATTTTTCATTTAAATGTGATTTTTTCGATTCATATAATGTTGTAGAGCACTATGACCTGTTCTCATAAATAACGAAAATAAGACAGTGAAAATAAAATTAAGTCTTTGAGAGGAGATGGTTGACCGTAGATGATGCAAGGTAGGGATTGAGAGGAGATGGTTGACCGTAGATGATGCAAGGTAGGGATTGAGAGGAGATGGTTGACCGTAGATGATGCAAGGTAGGGATTGAGAGGAGATGGTTGACCGTAGATGATGCAAGGTAGGGATTGAGAGGAGATGGTTGACCGTAGATGATGCAAGGTAGGGATTGAGAGGAGATGGTTGACCGTAGATGATGCAAGGTAGGGATTGTCGGGGTTCGGTCATTGCTAATTAATAAAACTACATTTTATCATAAAAATGGTTTTATTGTGCCGACGTTTCGGCTTGAACTTCAAGCCTTCATCAGGGCTGTAAAAAACAAGTAGGACGGATGTAATACTGAAATATACACACATATATATATATATATATATATATATATATATATATATATATATATATATATGCCTACATACACAAATACACATACATGTATACATACATACATATATAGAAAAAGACAAAAACATAAAATACTAGAACATAATATATAGAAGAACAATGTGCTCTAGAAATATATCTTTAGTGTATTCTATATATGTATGTATACATGTATGTGTATTTGTGTATGTAGGCATATATATATATATATATATATATTTCAGTATTACATCCGTCCTACTTGTTTTTTACAGCCCTGATGAAGGCTTGAAGTTCAAGCCGAAACGTCGGCACAATAAAACCATTTTTATGATAAAATGTAGTTTAAAATCTGTTTTCATTAGAGGTAGAAGACACCATGTGGAGGACTTGGTTTTGTTTCACTATGATCAATACTTACAATTACCTAGCAATGTCAATAACAATGTGAAACATTTTCTTAAAACTGTTTCTATAAGTAACGAAGATACAAATTTTAATAGTAAAAACGTGTGAAAAATTGGTTCTCCTGAACAATTACAAAGATGTGACTAGGTGTCCTTTACCTCAGGGGGACAGATATGTTCCGGAAATTATTTTTTTTTTCGAGTTATTCCAAAGATTTTCGAGTTATTCCCGTAAAACTTTCTGAGACCGCTTTGAACATCCACGATTTCACTGGTGTGTCCTGAATTATAAAATTTCTAAAGAACTAGCGGAAGTCTAGTAGCAACGGGATGGATTCACTTATGCTTCGAGACAGCTGCTGACAATTTCTAAAGAACTAGCGGAAGTCTAGTAGCAACGGGATGGATTTACTTATGCTTCGAGACAGCTGCTGACAATTTCTAAAGAACTAGCGGAAGTCTAGTAGCAACGGGATGGATTTACTTATGCTTCGAGACAGCTGCTGACAATTTCTAAAGAACTAGCGGAAGTCTAGTAGCAACGGGATGGATTTACTTATGCTTCGAGACAGCTGCTGACAATTTCTAAAGAACTAGCGGAAGTCTAGTAGCAACGGGATGGATTTACTTATGCTTCCAGACAGCTGCTGACAATTTTCTGGACATTATGGCAATTTTAGCGAATCGCAAATTTCTTTTATCATAAATAACTCGCGAAAATTGGAAGAAGTTTCCAAACAACATGTTATCAATACTTTATCCAAATGATAGCAGGAAGGAGGGAGTATATAAATACATATACACTTGTAGCCTGAGGCATGAAGAACAGGAAAGAATGAATATAAAGTATGCGTGGGTATGTCTATTCCCGCCAAAAGGGAGAGAACAATTAGGAACGATTCGTTCAGGAATCATTAGGACCTTTTCATTTGGCGCCTCTTTCCTCGTTCCTATCATCAATCTTGGCGGGAAACCAAGCCAAAACCTCCTTAGCTGTTTCCTCCGTCTCTGGGAGGGCGTTATTTCTAAACAACCTACATATAACCGTTTCATTTCAACCAGAATATATATTTTCAATTACTTATATTTTTTCCCAGAATTCAGTAAAGTGCCAAAATATAAAACAAAAACTGTAGGTAGTTTAAAATAAAATTTATTATGTGGCTAAAGATGAATGTAATATTTGACAACAAATATGACTTGCGAATAACAATAATAAAAAAAAAAAAAAAAAAAAAAAATCAGTCCCGTAACAGGCCACAAGGGCCCAGAGGGGCAGATACTGTAGAGGTATCTGATTCTTGACCATACGGCAAACTAGGGAGATAGTGTGGTCAGCACTATGCTCCGGCCGCCTGATTTTCCCCTTGGCTGTTTCGACTGCTAGAGTCATTAGTACCCAAGGTACCCATTATTAATTAAATTAATTAAAGGCTGGGTGAGCCTAGGGACGATCTGGGACCCCAAATCCAACCCTCGAACGGCAGCACTAGAAGAAAAAATCCTTAGTGCGCGCTCAGGTTTTGAACCTGGTCCTACAGTTCATTAGTCGAGTGCTCTACCACTGAGCTAACCTCGCCGCCATAACAATAATAAGTGATACTAACATTTTGGGTAAAATTCGGTTATTTTTTCGGGAACTTTTTTCTTTTTACTAATAATTAATTTTAGAGTTTATTATAAATGTTATTGGATGAATTTTAGAAATAAACCATGCAGATGACATTGGACTACTTTTGTGGCACATCGTACATCGGATGTAATGGAGTCTTGAACACATATTTACCGCAACGCTTATTACTTTAATAAGCTGGCTTAGTGACAAGTGACAAGTAGTCGTTGAAACATTGGTGAGTAAGTCCGTTCAGTACAGTCCTTCTAGTAACTAGCACGTCACTAAGCAATTATTGAACTGTTTACTGGAGAATGTATGGAGCAACTGTATTCCAAGGGAGCTTACTTGCCACTTGGTACGTAGATTCCATTCTAACTTGTACTTCTGGTGTATCTACTAATGCTAATACTTACTTTACTTATACTGCAATTTCCGGAGGAGCACTGCTGCTCGTCGGAAGAGATCTGCCATCAAGAGATTTCGAGACGCAGCCCACCAAAAACACCGGGAACCAGGCTGTTTCCAACTCGGTCCGCCGCGGAGGCGCTTCGTCTTTACAAGCGTCAACCAATGGCTCCAAGTACCACTGGCGGATATCAAGGCGCTCATCACGGCTGCACAGCAGGTGCCCCACCACATTCTTGTCGGGGACTCGGACACCCGACATCAAGTCTGGCAGTGTACCACGCAAAACAAATGGGTGCTCTATATATAGTGAAGACGTGTCTCGGAGTTCTTCATCCGGGGATTCAGACATTCAGGGAACCATGCCTGGACTTCCACGCTTAATCTCCTCCTCACTAAGGATCTGCATGCAGTGATGAGATGCAGTGCTCTGGACAACGCTCCTTCAAACCACCGTCGCTCCGGTATGAGGTCGCTTACGCCAGCACCTCTGAAGTACATCCTCTACAATCTGCCTTCTATTAGTACCTATGGAGCTGCTGTCAACCTCGAAGAAGCCGGCGCAAGTTACACCGAAGTCATTCAGTCCGCCGCCGACAGAGAGATTCCTAAGTTTGTCCTAAAGCCCATCAAAGGCCTCCTGCCCACATCACTAGGCCACGGTCACGAAGCGACGAGATTTGTTCCACTCCTCTTGATCCTTTCTCATGTGTTGAAACACTGCACAGAGGCAATCGTAATCCCTCCCCCGGGCTCTCCTGTGATCATCACGATGCCAAGCTCTAGAACACCGTGGCCGCTGAGCCCAACAAGAACAGAGCGACGCCCTTCATCTCCTTGGACTGCACACAGGCGTTTGACTGCGTATCCCACCAGGTGCGTTTGCATCAGCTGCGGTGCTACGGATTCCAGGCACAGCTCTTCTAGATTCGTGGGAGCTACTTGTCGGGAAGAACGTTATCCGTCTGGATTGGTGGTGATACATCCGGCAGTGCGGAGTCCCCCAGGGATCGGTGTTGAGTCCAGTGCTGTTCACCATCTACACCGTCCACATCGTGAGAATTCAGTTCCCCCCTCTGGTCCCCTTAGGTGCCTTTGCTGACGACACTGGCGTCTACTCCTCCAGCTTCAACAACGGTATTGCCCTTAGAAAGGCCCAGACCACTTGCGAAACTTTCGTAGAAGCACTTGGAGATGTTTGAATAGACGTAAACCCGTATGACGTGGTCTGTTCCTTCCAGGGAAACAAAGGAAGCCGACCTCGAGGAGCCCTGTCCTGTCAAATTACCTGAGACCTATCAGACACCGGCACTTGTCAATGACACATGTCAACAGCCGCCTGAAGAAAGCCCGGCAGAAAGCGTTCCGCCTGAATCACCTTCTACGATCTGCCCAGCTGTCGCTTCGGCTAAACCTGCAGATCTACCAGGCGATCATCAGGCCTACTCTTCTGCACGGGGCACCCGCCCTGAGGTACATATACACTAAGGCGGCTACAGGGTTTCCAGAACGGGGTCCTGCTTTGTGCCGTGCAGCACACAAGCCTCCGGAGAACGATGAGCTGATGCTGCCCTCGGTTCAAGACTTCATACGGAGGCGTCATATTAAGTTCTATGACAGCCTCCGGTACTGTGTGAACCCCCTCTTCAGGAACTTTACACCACCTCCTCTACCTCAGAGGCAGCACCAGGAGGATCCTGGAACCCCCTCTTCAGGGACTTGACACCACCTCCTCTATCTCAGAGGCAGCACCAGGAGGATCCTGGAACCCCCTCTTCAGGGACTTGACACCACCTCCTCTATCTCAGAGGCAGCACCAGGAGGATTCTGGAACCCCCTCTTCAGGGACTTGACACCACCTCCTGTGCTTCAGAGGTGGCAGGGCAGCACCAGGAAGATCCTGAAGAGGAGGCTTTCTAAAATCATTAATTGTATATAAAATTGTAAAAATAAATAAATAAAATTGTAAATATAGACAGCCCCCTAGACAACCCAGACTCCCCCTAGACAACCTAGACTCCCCCTATACCTTAGTACCTTAGACTAAGTAGGCTTATGTCCCGTATTTGTAAATTGTAAATATAGACAACCCCCTAGACAACCCAGACTCCCCCTATACCTTAGTACCTTAGACTAAGTAGGCTTATGTCCCCTATTTGTAAATTCTCACTGTTTTCAATGAGTCCAGCTCCAGTTTTCAATCCGTTGGGCCTGGACCTCTCTATGTACACAATAGAGGGTGGGAAAAAAACAAAACAAAAAACTCACACCCGTCAGTTTCTGTCCCACTTTCGACCAGTATACACATGTTCATACTTTCATAGTTCGGTCATGTATATTATATTATGAACAATAAAATTAATGTTTTTAAAAAGTGTCCAATTAATTTTTGATCTTTATCTCGGCCAGTTAGGTTTAAGTCTCGAAAATCATATTCACGTTTACATGGCATCAATATTCCAATAAGATGAAATATAGAGATAAAGGAATCTAAAACAACAAATATATTTATTGGTAAAATCAAGGTAATTTTACATAACAATTACATAATTAGACAAATATATTTATTGGTAAAATCAAGGTAATTTTACATAACAAATACATAATTAGACAAATATATTTATTGGTAAAATCAAGGTAATTTTACATAACAAATACATAATTAGACAAATATATTTATTGGTAAAATCAAGGTAATTTTACATAAAAATTACATAATTAGACAAATATATTTATTGGTAAAATCAAGGTAATTTTACATAAAAATTACATAATTAGACAAATATATTTATTGGTAAAATCAAGGTAATTTTACATAACAAATACATAATTAGACAAATATATTTATTGGTAAAATCAAGGTAATTTTACATAAAAATTACATAATTAGACAAATATATTTATTGGTAAAATCAAGGTAATTTTACATAACAATTACATAATTAGACAAATATATTTATTGGTAAAATCAAGGTAATTTTACATAAAAATTACATAATTAGACAAATATATTTCCTGTGATGTTGTTGATTATAGAATTTCCATTTTTCCATTAGTTGTGCTGATGGTGTGTTTGCTCGAATGAACGCCAAGAGACTAAAGATTTACACGTGTCTGGCTATTCTAAATCTGAAATAAAGAAAATAAAACCAGTAAGTAAGAATTAGAAAGACAATTCTCCTAGCAGAAGTAATAAGGAAAAGGAAAACATTTAAAATGAACGCGGACATTGAAATAGTTCAATTTAAGAAAAAAGAAGAAATAGCATTTGAAGTTAAATATCACAGAGATCACAAAAAACAATTTAATGCATACATTAGACAAAAAATTCTTAAGGAATATTTTTAATCTCTTATCAAATTAGTTAAGGAAAGAGAGCAACAGGAGTTGACTAGAGGATTTTTCATACTAAAATGGCGGCAGATGTAATTAACGGAGTTACATAGTTGGTCAGGTTAGTCAACATTATTCTTCAACAACTGCTCTTAATTTTGGTCGGAAACATATTGAATCCTCTTGAATCTAATTAACGTTATTCAAATTTAAATTTCAAGTGTCAACTTAAGGAGCAGTGTTAACAATCGGGTCATTTACCCTGCAATGTACACTACCCACCTTCTGAGTTATGTGCTTAGTTATGCAGCTCCTGCTTGACGGACTTTTCTTTAGATACTCACGACGTCGAGGGCGTTTTTAGTATTCTAGTAAAATAAGGTAAGAAAATGAGAAACTTGTTGGTAATAGTGTTTACCTAGAGTGAGCGTTGACAATGCACTGGAGTCATTTCCGCCTAGGATACTATCAGTTTACAATTTTGGCACCTAAAATTTTCCTTTTTTTTTTTTAGATTTCATTTTATATTGTTCACCAAATATTAAACCCTTCAAAAGCTGCTTTTATGCTTTTACTAATGGCACTAGGGATATGGACGGAACAGCGCTAAAATGACGCAAATATCGGAAGCCGAATTTTTTATAATTTTATATTTTTGAGATATATTTGACCAAAAAACAAAACAGATTCCAGTAAAACTTAGTACTTAAAATGAGAAACAATATTTAGTTGTTTGTCCTTGGCATTTCCGAGCGGAATTCGAGGAGGTATATATAGTTATATCTGCTGCTGTAAGTTTATTGCACTTCAAATCCTTCTTATCAAGATTTCATTGGTGTAGGTGATTTAATATAGTATTCCTGACTTTCAAAATGACACTAGGAATAAGAACGTAATATACAGGCGCAAAGATGACGCTCCTTTTAGTAAAACTTTTGCTTATATATTGTAAGCCGCTAAGCAGTGAATACCGTGCGATTAGAACTATAGTGTGAGAAGTATAACTTGTCACTAGGGGAAAGCGTAGAGGGGGGTCGATGTTGCCAGTTCTACAACCCTGCCAGCCCTCGCTCTGCCTAGTGCAGACCTTAATTCTACCCTTATTTTTTTTTAGGGCTGTTTCAATATTTATCTGTTCAACACTAGGAAAGGTTCCAGGGTTTTTACAAGCTCTCCTGTCCTAAACAATGGACAAGATTTCAGCGTTTAGGAATAGCCGAGAAGTAAATTACAAGACGCTGGACAAGGAGAGGGAGGAGTGGCAACCCAGCAAGCTTGTCATTAGCTAGAGCTGCCTCCACCTTCCCCTACCTGACCGCTACCAAGTGACTAGTTATACCTCTCACTATACCGCAACACAAATACAAGGAAATATCAACCAAAATTAACGCTAGTGGTCCATTTCTCGCTTACTTGTTTGTTCTTCATGAAGTAAACGCATCCTGTTGTAGTTTCTTCGCTATTTTACTACATCAGACTGCCTGACGATACTCACCATCTTGTACATTGTTGACAGGAGCTGCAAATAAAAAGGTTTTTATTATTATGAGGTGATTTGTAGACAAACACACTGAGCCTCTAAAAAATTTGAGCGTGATAAAAACTAAATTGAAAAAGAAAGAAAGAAGTCCAACAAAATAAACACCATCTTCCGATAAACCGATTCAGTTCATTTTTGCAACAATTCTTTCTCATTAGATGAATAGAACATAAACCGCGTCTCTTTCAATACAACAGAAATTTTTACCGCTATGAGCAAATTAGTACTTTAGGTCGGAATATATGTATATATATATATAAATTTCAACAGGTGTCATTTTCGGTAGGATCCATAAAGATTTGAAGACATTTTTCAAACATTCCGTCATGAGTGCAACCTCAATAGCTACTTTTCTTCTGAGGAAAGTGCTAAAACAGCTAAACAGCTAGAAGAAGCGAAAGCTGCCGCACTCTATCGGATATCCCTGAGTAGCTTACCACTTCGTATCTACTGGATACCGAGCGTTGTTAAAGGGTAACGAGAAAATATTCAAGATAATGATATTCGTTTAGATACTTACAGTTCCATAAGTTTCTAGTGATGCAGGAATTCTAAAAAGCGTTGCTTCTATCCTGACGGGCTTCATCACATTGGTCATCATGATGAGTAGGGTTTGGTTGAACTCTGCTCCGTAATTCAGCCAGGGGATGTTGTACAGGCTTTCGAAGATTTGACTGCTCTGCAAACATTATATCAAATTTAACTGTTAGATTAGCGCAAGATGTATTATCTTCACATGGCGTATAATTCCCCCCCACGAAGGTACCCCAAAAATAATATATATATATATATATATATATATATATATATATATATATATATATATATATTTATATATATATATACATACATGAATTTATGTATATTCAGTTTTTCTTCCTGAATGGGGCGTGCTTGCCTTTCCAAGGAAGAACAGTAATAGTCCTGACCATGTAGGATTGTGTAAACACCATTGTCTTGAAGTCACTCTGTATCCTTTAGCTGATCCCAAACAGTCCTGACCATGTAGGATTGTGTAAACAACCTTGTCTTCAAGTCACTGTGTATCCTTAGCTGATCCCAAACAGTCCTGACCATGCAGGATTGTGTAAACACCCTTGTCTTCAAGTCACTGTTTATCCTTAGCTGATCCCAAACAGTCCTGACCATGTAGGATTGTGTAAACACCATTGTCTTCAAGTCACTCTGTATCCTTAGCTGATCCCAAACAGTCCCCTTCATAGAATGTACTCCTCAAATATTTAAATGTCTGCCTATCTTTTCGAATGCCCCATTCACAGCCTATTAATAACTACTTCTCTTTGGTAGGTGAATTTCCGATTCCTCTGCACATTCTGTTTGAAGTAATTTTCTATTTGAGTGTTTTGGAATTTGAATAATAAGTTCCAAGTGTTTGTTTAGAATGCTAATTGAGCATAGGCCTATTAAACCTTGATTCAATAAGAGGTAGAAATTCCATTTAATTACAGAATACTAAAAGGTATAAGGACAAAGTAGCATGTAAACAGAACTACCTAATAAACACACAGAGGATGTAACTTGTATTTCACAACTTCAAAACAGAATATGGCTGATTATCAGGTTTGCAAACAAAACTTTATTAAATTTCTCTTGTATTCATAATAAACTAAAGCTAATGTTATTGAAACAAACATTCCATTACCCAACTAAAACACCTCGAATAGTTGAGGAATTAATCTGGTTTAGATGTTGTATTTAGTTGGCAGCCATTATTGTTCTGAGGGTCATATTTACTTTAGAAAGGTCAAAGGCAGAACTGATTTTAGTGTGTTTTGTGTGTGTGTAGGAGCAGCTTGATGATACAAAATTAATATATTTTATCTCTTAAGGCATAAAATAATTGTTATTATTTATTTTACGATTTAATAAAATATATTTTTTTCTATTATTCATTATAACAATACTTTCTTTTCTTTTTCATGTTTTAGCGCGTTCCTCCCTCCCTCCATAGGGAGGAACCCCGCTTATAAGGTTGATCTCATGACGCAATCCGGATGTGAACCATAGATGACGAAAAAAACGATTGGTCTAATTTGTCTGTTCACTCCTCTAAAGGCTCCAAAATGGTCCGATTTTACGAAACTCTTTCCTATGATTTCAAAGGTCAAGTTAGTTAACCAGCAGAATGGGTCCGGCGGAACATTTTTTGGGGCGAAAATCGCGCAACAAAATCGTAGCATCTAAATTTTCAGATTGTACAGGTTCTCTAATGTAGGGAAAAATATTTTTCCAAACTTATTTTTGGTTTAAATACAATCATCATCTAAACTTTTTATTTTTTTATTTTTTTTTTGTTTATTTTTTTTACGGCACTTCGACACCTAGGCCATTAGCGCCGACATCCAGGGCGCAGCAAGGCATTTTCACAACGAGCCATGGGATGAGAAAATTCCTGCCGCCGCACAGTGGTCAAAAACCGCTCAAAAGCGCTCAAAACTCAATAACATTTGATAATGTTGATTTAGAAACCTGAAATTACAATATTTCAACTAGGACACGATTTTTCACTCGGGTCACTTCAGACATTTTTTGCAGTCAACACTGACTTGAGTACTGCAAAAAAAAAAATCCATCTTCGATTTGATGCCTATGTTTACATAGAGATAACGCGCGTCTGTCTTACCGAGTTCGTTCACCACCTCTAGCACCGAAGTAGGCAAACTTTTGCAGCTAATTTCAGTCTGGGGTCTTTCTATACATGCCCACGGAATATTTAAGCCCGAAATTAGAGAGACGCAAAAGCTATATGACAAAACGAAATGTTATACGTTTATTTTTTTTTTACTTTTTCAGGATCCCCGTCCATGAAGGCGATTCGAAAAATACAAAACTATTTTTTTTGCCCTTCCAACATCCCATTAAAACAAGAAAAACGTGCGTCAACCTTATCGGTCTGAAAAATTAAAGTTGAAGGAACGATTTTGGTACCTGAGGATTTGGGAAATTGTCTTCATTTCTAGTACTTCAATGATTAACCACAATCCTGCAATCAACGGTGGGGGCCTAAAACTCAAGAAATGGAACTCTCACGAGTTAGATATTTAACATATATTAAAGGCAAATGGGTTCGGAGAAATTACTTCAAAAAATCAAGTTTTGAGCGCTTTTTGACCACTGTGCGCCGGTGGGAATCGAACCCACCATCTCCTGCTTATGAATCTAAGGCGCTAGCCACTAGACCACGGGAGACCCCGAGGTTTTTAAATATTGGTATTATATGGGTTTAAGGAAGCATAAATATTCTAATTAAATTTATTTTTCTCGAAAATTCTTCACAATTTTAAAATAGTTTATTTTAACCTTATATTAAATATTTTATATATTACGTAAGTTATTCAACTATATTTTTTGTTATTTGATGGTAATAGTTTCTCCTCGTGGTTTAGGTGCTAAACATAAGGAATCTCATACAGTAGTCGAGGGTTCGAACCCCGCCTACAGAAGTTTGAATTCTGTCATATATGGACTCGCTGTAAGAATTCCCCGCTCCATCATGGCTCTTTGGTGGCAACCTATAGATAACCCGTATCCAAATAGCTAATTTTAGATATAAACTTCTCTTGCGTTTCTTATAAATATTCTTCATTTTTTTTTAGAAACCCGTTTCTGCATCACAAGAATCGTCCCATCGTCGGCCGAACGTCACCTACTCCTCTCTGCTAACTACGCTCGAGAAAAAGAAGCCGCCTGTCCCTAAACCAGCTCAGAAACCACAAGAACCATCTTCCCTTCCTACCTCTTCAACTTTACCGTCCCAACCCCAAATCCTGCCTACCTTCCCAACTACTCCCGCCCCATCTAAGCAAATCCCTCAGCATCAAGGACAAGATCCTATGATACTTTTCTCCTCTTTCCTAAACAAACTCGAAACCCTTCTTACTCCTCTAATTAACCTGATGACCACCCTAGCACACTTCCTTCCTAAATCCCAGAATGCAACACTTCCATAATACCCATTTCTCAATTCTTTTGTGGAATGCCAACGGACTTACTACAAGACGACAAGAACTGACACTTTTACTAACTGACAAAAACATTGACATTGCACTAATAACGGAGACACACCTGAAAAAATCAATGTCATTCGGTGTCAAGGGTTACTCCTGTTATCGAACCGACCATCCATCTCTGGTGCAGCAAGGCACTCTGATTCTAATCAAGAACCAGATCAAACACCATCAAGAGCCCAACATCGCTTCAGCAAGCCTGCAGGTAACTTCCATATCTCTTTCCCTTTCTCCTTTCGACATCATACTATCCGCAGTTTATTGTTCTCCCAATCATACCATTTACCATCCTGAATTCCTCTCAATATTCCAATCCTCTGGTCCCCGCTTCTTCACCGGGGGTGATTTCAACGCAAAACACCCCATGTGGGGAAGCCGTTCAGCTAACTCCCGTGGCAGAATCCTTTATGATATCCTCAATTCCCAGAATTATCTCCCTATATCGCCAAACACACCAACATACTGGCCCAACTGATCCATCCCGCAATCCTGACCTAGTCGATTTCTTCATCTCCTCTGGCTTGGGAGCTATAGCGACTTCTGTTGATTCGCTCCTCGACCTATCGTCGGACCATTCTGCGATCCTTCTAACCCTCTTCTCATCCGCTGTACCCCGTCCTCTACAACCAACACTTACACCCGGTCCTATCAACTGGCAATCATTTTAGCTCAACCTAGAGCGCTCCATAGACCTAACCGTTTCCCTAAAAACCCCTTCAGACCTAGACAAAGCTACTGAATTGTTTACTAAAGCCATTCAGGACAGTGCCCGCAATTCATGCCGACCAAGGACAAGGTTACCTCCTTCACCCAAACTGCAACTTCCAACCCACATCCAAGAACTTCTTGCAGCCAAGCGTCGGGCCAGAGCTCTATGACGAAGATCACGCTATCCCTCCGACAGAAACGCATACAACAGACTGACGTGACAACTAAAATCTTCCCTATCTGAATTCCGTTCAGAATCCTTTAACGAATACCTTTCATCCCTCTCTACACAAGACTGTACTTTGTGGACAGTCACTCGTAAAATCCTCAGGTTTCACCAAATTCCCTCCCCACTCAAACGCAGCGATGGGTCCTGGGCCAGAAGTGACGAAGAAAAGGCGCTCCTTCTCTCCACACACCTGACTTCAGCATTTTCCCCTAATCCTCAAACGAACCCCTCCCATGATGAAGATATCGTAGACTACCTGAATTCTCCTTTACCCTTGTCGTTCCCTCCCAATGCTTTCCATCCGTCCGAAGTAAAATACATCATCAAACACCTCCCTGGGAAATCTCCCGGTTATGATCGTATCACCTCCACAATTAACAAAAACCTCCCCCAGAAGGCCATTATATTCCCCACATACCTGTATAACTCAATCCTTAGAACAACCCATTTCCCGAATCCCTGGAAACACTCAGTTATTATTGTTATTTCCAAAACTTTTAAACCTCCTGACTGCCCTTCTTCCTATCGACCAATCAGCCTTCTACCGTTAATGTCCAAAATATTTGAAAAACTCCTTTACAAAAGAATCCTTCCTATCATAGAATCCTCGAAGAAAATCCCCAACCACCAATTTGGTTTCCGCTCCCAGCATTCCACCATAGAGCAGCGTTTACGAGGTGTAGACTCAATATCCTCCTCGCTTGAACGTAAGAGTTTTTGCACGAGTGCCTTTCTCGACGTTGCTCAAGCATTCGATCGGGTTTGGCACCCGGGATTACTTTACAAAGTAAAGCTTATACTTCCTCACAACTATTTCCTTATCCTAAATCCTACCTTTCAAACAGATCCTTTCAAGTTAAACAAGGTAAAAGTCTTTCCCCGACCTGCCCCATAAACGCTGGTGGCCCTCAAGGGAGTATTATTTGTCCTCTCCTTTTCCTCCTTTACGCTGCGAATATTCCTACACGCCCTCATACCTTACTGACCACCTACGCAGATGATACTGCCATCCTATCAACTTTCCCTGATCCTTCAGTAGCATCCCAACACCTGCAGGAACATCTTACCGCTATTCAGCATTGGAGTGAAAGATGGAGAGTTAAAATCAACCCTGAAAAATGTAAACAGGTTACATTCACTCTAAACCGGAGATCATGTCCTACAGTCTACCTCAAAAACACTCCACTACCAGTATCCAGCGAGGTTCGATATCTAGAATTATACCTTGACAGCCGACTGACATGGAACCCTCACACGAGACTGAAAAGACAAGAACTGAACAAACGATACGGACTACTTAGACGGCTCCTTGGACCCTCATCTAAGTTATCAATTCAGAACAAACTAACGATATACAAAACAATCATTCGACCTATACGGACTTGAACTCTGGGGATCTGCATCCAACATCAACAGAATACAGGCATTCCAGTCAAAAGTCCACCGTAAAGTTGTAAATGCCCCTTTCTATGTATCCAATAAAATCCTACACGATGACCTTAACATCCCATTTGTCCTTACCTTGCTAAAATCCGTTTCCAAACGTTCCACTCCAAATTGTTTCACCATCCTAATCCTGAAGGTCAATCCTTATCTTCCCAATCCTATCCAGACAATCCTCCCAGGCGGCTCAAGAGACAGTGGCCCCGAGACAATTTACTAGCCTGATCTTTTCATGATCAATAAAATATTTACTGAGACACCTCTGGAAGTGCAAACAATGCTTGGCTTCTTCCAAATTTTTTATTTTTTTATTTTATTTTACTTTTGCCAGTTTTGTCAACTGTACATAATATCTGGATCAACATACTTGATCATTGTACTGTTAACCTGTACATAATATCTGGATCAACATACTTGATCATTGTACTGTTAACCTGTACATAATATCTGGATCAACATACTTGATCATTGTACTGTTAACCTGTACATAAGATCTGGATCAACATACTTGATCATTGTACCGTTAACCTGTACATAATATCTGGATCAACATACTTGATCATTGTACTGTTAACCTTTACATAATATCTGGATCAACATACTTGATCATTGTACCGTTAACCTGTACATAATATCTGGATCAACATACTTGATCATTGTACTGTTAACCTGTACATAATATCTGGATCAACATACTTGATCATTGTACTGTTAACCTGTACATAATATCTGGATCAACATACTTGATCATTGTACTGTTAACCTGTACATAATATCTGGATCAACATACTTGATCATTGTACTGTTAACCTGTACATAATATCTGGATCAACATACTTGATCAATGTACTGTTAACCTTTACATAATATCTGGATCAACATACTTGATCATTGTACCGTTAACCTGTACATAATATCTGGATCAACATACTTGATCATTGTACCGTTAACCTGTACATAATATCTGGATCAACATACTTGATCATTGTACCGTTAACCTGTACATAATATCTGGATCAACATACTTGATCATTGTACCGTTAACCTGTACATAATATCTGGATGAACATACTTGATCATTGTACCGTTAACCTGTACATAATATCTGGATCAACATACTTGATCATTGTACCGTTAACCTGTACATAATATCTGGATCAACATACTTGATCATTGTACCGTTAACCTGTACATAATATCTGGATCAACATACTTAATCATTGCACCGTTAACCCTTACATAATATCTGGATCAACATACTTGATCATTGTACTGTTAACCCGTACATAATATCTGGATCAACATACTAGATCATTGTACCGTTAACCCGTACATAATATCTGGATCAACATACTTGATCATTGTACCGTTAACCTGTACATAATATCTGGATCAACATACTTGATCATTGTACCGTTAACCTGTACATAATATCTGGATCAACATACTTGATCATTGTACTGTTAACCTGTACATAATATCTGGATCAACATACTTGATCATTGTACTGTTAACCTGTACATAATATCTGGATCTACATACTTGATCATTGTACCGTTAACCTGTACATAATATCTGGATCAACATACTTGATCATTGTACCGTTAACCTGTACATAATATCTGGATCAACATACTTGATCATTGTACCGTTAACCTGTACATAATATCTGGATCAACATACTTGATCATTGTACTGTTAACCTGTACATAATATCTGGATCAACATACTTGATCATTGTACTGTTAACCTGTACATAATATCTGAATCAACATACTTGATCATTGTACTGTTAACCTGTACATAATATCTAGATCAACATACTTGATCATTGTACTGTTAACCTGTACATAATATCTGGATCAACATACTTGATCATTGTACTGTTAACCTGTACATAATATCTGGATCAACATACTTGATCATTGTACCGTTAACCTGAACATAATATCTGTATCAACATACTTGATCATTGTACTGTTAACCTGAACATAATATCTGGATCAACATACTTGATCATTGTACCGTTAACCTGTACATAATATCTAGATCAACATACTTGATCATTGTACTGTTATCTGTACATAATATCTGGATCAACATACTTGATCATTGTACCGTTAACCTGTACATAATATCTGGATCAACATACTTGATCATTGTACCGTTAACCTGTACATAATATCTGGATCAACATACTTGATCATTGTACCGTTAACTTGTACATAATATCTGGATCAACATACTTGATCATTGTACTGTTAACCTGTACATAATATCTGGATCAACATACTTGATCATTGTACTGTTAACCTGTACATAAGATCTGGATCAACATACTTGATCATTGTACTGTTAACCTGTACATAATATCTGGATCAACATACTTGATCATTGTACTGTTAACCTGTACATAATATCTGGATCAACATACTTGATCATTGTACCGTTAACCTGTACATAATATCTGGATCAACACACTTGATCATTGTACCGTTATCCTGTACATAATATCTGGATCAACATACTTGATCATTGTACCGTTAACCTGTACATAATATCTGGATCAACATACTTGATCATTGTACCGTTAACCTGTACATAATATCTGGATCAACATACTTGATCATTGTACCGTTAACCTGTACATAATATCTGGATCAACATACTTGATCATTGTACTGTCAACCTGTACATAATATCTGGATCAGCATACTTGATCATTGTACTGTCAACCTGTACATAATATCTGGATCAACATACTTGATCATTGTACCGTTAACCTGTACATAATATCTGGATCAACATACTTGATCATTGTACCGTTAACTTGTACATAATATCTGAATCAACATACTTGATCATTGTACTGTTAACCTGTACATAAGATCTGGATCAACATACTTGATCATTGTACTGTTATCCTGTACATAATATCTGGATCAACATACTTGATCATTGTACTGTTAACCTGTACATAATATCTGGATCAACATACTTGATCATTGTACCGTTAACCTGTACATAATATCTGGATCAACACACTTGTTCATTGTACCGTTAACCTGTACATAATATCTGGATCAACATACTTGATCATTGTACCGTTAACCTGTACATAATATCTGGATCAACATACTTGATCATTGTACCGTTAACCTGTACATAATATCTGGATCAACATACTTGATCATTGTACCGTTAACCTGTACATAATATCTGGATCAACATACTTGATCATTGTACTGTTAACTTGTACATAATATCTGGCTCAACATACTTGATCATTGTACTGTTAACTCGTACATAATATCTGGATCAACATACTTGATCATTGTACTGTTAACCTGTACATAATATCTGGATCAACATACTTGATCATTGTACTGTTAACTTGTACATAATATCTGCATCAACATACTTGATCATTGTACTGTTAACCTGTACATAATATCTGGATCAACATACTTGATCATTGTACTGTTAACTCGTACATAATATCTGGATCAACATACTTGATCATTGTACTGTTAACCTGTACATAATATCTGGATCAACATACTTGATCATTGTACTGTTAACTTGTACATAATATCTGGATCAACATACTTGATCATTGTACTGTTAACTCGTACATAATATCTGGATCAACATACTTGATCATTGTACTGTTATCTGTACAGATTTCAAATAAATAAATACTAAAGAAAAAAAAAAAAAAAAAAAAAACCTGATATATTTTACCTGCTGGATGACTTCTTCCCCGAAGACGCACAACTGATAAGCATACAACCAATCCGCCATTAACGATAACACGTAATTAAGCAGGACGTTCGTTTTAGGCTTCTGAAAGCAATAATTAAATTATATATTTAAAACGGTTTAAATTTTAGAATTACCACTGATTTTTGACATTTTTACAGACAACTGAAGGAATTATAACAGTATGGGAGGGTAACATTAAACATCAACATAAAGTGTTGACATGAGATCTTGAGAGCATAAACCTCATAGGGAACAAACATACTGTTGAACTTACACAAAAAATCCTCTAGGCAGTGCGAGAATAGTTTTCTGATAGATAACATACATCCTTTAATCCATCCCGCACCAGTGAGGGAGTTGGGGTGAAGAGGTTAAAACCCGATATTCCATTACAACCTTCTTTTAATAGGATTGAGACAATATTTCAGAAGATTTTCATTGATGAAATTGTTATAATAATCGATTTATGTTATATAGTCGATTTATGCTCGATTTATCCATATTTATAAAAATCACGTGTCTGTCTGTTTGTTCCTTATACAAATCTTCACCGTTGACCAAACTTGGCAAACAGGTAGGTCTTGATACGGGAAATCTCCTAGGCCAGGTGAAAATTGTCAAATTTCAAAATTTGGTCAAACTTTTTGTTCAAGAAAAGTTGGCTGCACTGAACCATTCAGATTCGTACGGCCATTTTGAATCGACAGCCATTTTGAATAATGTCTCAAATTTATTTGTTGATGTTCTTCATAATTAGAATAACTCGAACTCATTGATGACTGTACATCATTATATAATCATGTAATGCAGTTCATTTCAATTTTATATCAACACTCACTGTCTAACTAAGGAGCACTGGCCTTTCATAGACAGAAAGTAGGTGTAGCATGGCACACTGGGTAACAGCTAGTATACAGGTAGATCTTGATACGGGGAGTGTCATAGGCAGAAAGTAGGTGTAGCATGGCACACTGGGTAACAGCTAGTATACAGGTAGATCTTGATACGGGGAGTGTCATAGACAGAAAGTAGGTGTAGCATGGCACACTGGGTAACAGCTAGTATACAGGTAGATCTTGATACGGGGAGTGTCATAGGCAGAAAGTAGGTGTAGCATGGCACACTGGGTAACAGCTAGTATACAGGTAGATCTTGATACGGGGAGTGTCATAGGCAGAAAGTAGGTGTAGCATGGCACACTGGGTAACAGCTAGTCTTATATATTTAATAAGTCAATAAAATAGACTTTAACAATTATAAAACACATTTTTTAAGAAGATATCCTAAGTGTCTATGTATAGGAATATACACAACTAATATCTAACACGACATGATTTACTTCGCTCTAATTATCTCAGGACGAGATGAAATTAAACTAAACCCTGAACTACGAAGTGCCGTTTACTTAAATTATCCCGCTTCTACTTATGAGGGTATTATTTTAGTAGTTTAATAGTTTATTTCCTTTATTCCTTGTTTTGGATTTGTTACAAGAGAGAAGTATTTGTTCGCACCTTGGTGGATACAGCTTCGAGTACAGCTCGCCCGTTTATCTGTGTACACGGGCCAATGGTTGTGTTGAAAGGCGTCTTTTCTAAAAACATTGATGTCAAGGCCCGGGCGAACATAATGAAACAGCACCTTCAGGCTGCTATAATTGTCGCTTGTTACGTCCGTTTCCTCATATTGTACAGCTTTCTTGTCAAGTCGGAGAGATATCATGGTTAGCTGAAACTCGATAAATCTTCCTTTTATATATTAAAAAGAAATCAGTCCGCAACAGACCACGAGGGCCCTGAAGGTTAGATATTGTAGAGGTATCTGATTCTCGACCAAACGGCTACCTAGAGAGATAGTTTGGCTAGTACTATGGACGCCTCATTTTCCACTTTCTAGGTACCAATTAATAAATTAATTGATGACCGGATGGGCCTAGGGACGGTCTGGGACGCCTAATCCAATTCACAAACGAAGACTCTAGAAGATTAATTCTTTACAACGCACTAGTTTTGAACTCAGGTCCTCCAGTGCTCTGCCTCTGAGTTCTGGTATGTAAATTATATAAGGTTGTCTAGAAGAATCTTATCAAATATTCATTAGAAAACTTCTGGAAAATAATGAATGTCAGTGTCATTCCAACAAAAATAAAAACTCTTTAAATGTAAAAAATACAAATATATTGTGTATATTAAAAACACTAATGAAAAAAAAAACTAAACAAAGAAAACATTAATAAAAAAGTTAGTATATAACATACGGTAAGTAATTCATGCTTTTGGTACTAAAAAATATAAAGAGAGAGGTAGAGGATCTTCATAAAGAGCAGAGAAAAACCCGGCGAGAAAATAAAACTTGATAGAATACAGCCGAGTTATTCTTCCCGAAGGATTCTTATTCAGTTATTAATTATCTTACACCTATATTATTTAACATTGCACATATTAATAAAATAATATCTAGCTAATAGCTCATATAACATTTAGTTATTACAGTACAACTTGGATAATTCAGACCCCTAGGGACCGATAAAAAAGTTCGAATTATCCAAAATTCGAATTATAAAAGTTTTTGAAAATAAAGGGGTAAAAAATCGAATTTCATATTTTCACTTTTTTTAATTTAAAAAATACATAAATTGTATTTAAACAATAACAAACATTTCATAAATTGATGATTACGTACATAAGTAATAAATAATTTATCAAAAAAGTAAAAATAAAAGTCTATTGTTTTGAAAAAAGTCATTTTCATGAGCAAGAATTTTTTCTTTATTTTTCAGGTAAGTTGATAAAGTGTTAGGAGGAATTCTAAAGTCCTTGGCAATTTCAGATTTTTTCTTTATTCCATTTTCAACTTCTTTTATCGCAGCTATTTTCTCTGGCAACTTTAAAGTTTTATAACTTCTAGGCTTCGACATCTTAAATCAACAACTCACTGAACTGCACTGTACACCAGAAATTCAAGGCACAAACAATACAACAGATCTAGACGCTGACTGACTTATAACTGAATAAGAAATGATGATGGGAGGGATGGTGGGAGGGAATTCTAGGATAAAACGACAGGATGGTGTATGTAACTACAACCCCTGGAAGGGAGGAAGCGCGACCCACCACTTTGCAGAACTCCTAGAGTCCAAGAACTAGACTACCGCGCTTCTTGTCCCGGAACCCCTTTATCCGTATCTTACTATCCGCCTTACCCGGGGGGGGGGGGATATTTTCACAAGATTTAAGATCGACCGCCTCTCTGTCCACTTCCCATTGGAGGCACATACTCGGAAAAAATTCGAATTAAAGACGATTTCGTATTATCGAAGTTCGAATTATCCATGTTCCACTGTATTAATTGTATTTGTAAACAATAAACTTGTTAGTTAGTAATCAACATATATATATATATATATATATATATATATATATATATATATATATATATATAATAAGCGAAATTGTAGACTGTGCATGTAGGTGAAACTGAGAAATGAATCTCGGTACGTTAAATGGCTGTCCCGGTTTCAGTTTTGACCAGATGGGCATGCTTTTGAAGATATAACGGCAGGATGATACGACCTATAGAGTCTTTAGTATAGACATTTCTAGAACAGTCAAGTACATTCGAGAGTATTCTACAAAGACCCATATGTGTAATGACTTGTTAAAAAGAAATAAAATCCAACGCCTATAGACAGAAATGCTTGGAAGGCAATATTTGACTTCATAACTTTGAATGGGCTAGTTAGGAGGTCAACATATCAAAAGTGACCGCCTGTAGCCTTTGAGCCGGGGGGAGGGAGGGTTAGAACGTCCAATTTTTCGGGTTTTAACTAATATCTCGTAAACCATGCGTCTTAGCTTTTTGGGGTGCATCATTGACGAGTTATCTGGTCAAAAAGGGCTAAAAATATGTTGCAAAAGTGTTTTTCCCCAAAATTACAGACATTCTAGAGCGGATATCTAAAAGCTAAAGATATGTAGAAAAACTTATATGAATAGAACTTGTAGCATATTTAATCAGCTTTCATGTGTTATAGAATGGTAATGTCGCTAGGACTGTACTTCTGACAAATGCAACAAGAGGAAGCATACACATTTCCGGAAAAAATCTAAAATGGGTTGATGAAGCTGTTTATTTAGGCCAGGTAATGAGCTTTAATAATAAAAGTGCCAAAGAAGTAGATCGAAGAATCGCTATGGGATGGAGGAAGTATTGGTCTCTAAAATTTATTATGAAGAACCCTTTAGTAGATATAAAGAAAAAAGGCCAAATATTAGACCAAAATGTTCTTCCTTGTCTACTATATGGCTGTCAAACGTGGGCTTTAAACTTTAACTGTCTCGAAAAACTACAAAGAACTCAGAAGGCTATGGAAAGAAGTATAAAAGAAGTTTGACGGCACCAAAAAATAAGAAGTTCAACTATTAGAGGAGAGACAGGTTGCGCAGATATTGTAAAGAAGATTAACTCAGAAAAATTGAAATGGGCTGGGCACCTCATGAGGACATCAGATAATAGATGGACGAAATTGGTGACTCTTTGGAAACCCCTTCATGGAATTAGGAAGAGAGGAAGACCTTTCACAAGATGGGAAGACAACATTAAAAACCATGCTGGTCCCTTTTGGTACAAGATGGCCAAGGATAGATCCAAATGGATGGAATAGGGAGAGGCCTTTGTTCAGTGATGGACCTTTGTTCCTTAAAACCATGCTGGTCCCTTTTGGTACAAGCTGGCCAAGGATAGATCCAAATGGATGGAATTGGGAGAGGCCTTGGTTCAGTGATGGACATTTGTTCCTTAAAACCATGCTGGTCCCTTTTGGTACAAGCTGGCCAAGGATAGATCCAAATGGATGGAATTGGGAGAGGCCTTTGTGCAGTGATGGACCTTTTTTCCTTAAAACCATGCTGGTCCCTTTTGGTACAAGATGGCCAAGGATAGATCCAAATGGATGGAATAGGGAGAGGCCTTTGTTCAGTGATGGACCTTTGTTCCTTAAAACCATGCTGGTCCCTTTTGGTACAACATGGCCAAGGATAGATCCAAATGGATGGAATTGGGAGAGGCCTTTGTTCAGTGATGGACCTTTGTTCCTTAAAACCATGCTGGTCCCTTTTGGTACAAGATGGCCAAGGATAGATCCAAATGGAAGGAATTCGGAGAGGCCTTTGTTCAGTGATGGACCTTTGTTCCTTATACCCTGCTGGTCCCTTTTGGTACAAGCTGGCCAAGGATAGATCCAAATGGATGGAATTGGGAGAGGCCTTTGTTCAGTGATGGACCTTTGTTCCTTAAACCCTGCTGGTCCCTTTTGGTACAAGATGGCCAAGGATAGATCCAAATGGATGGAATTGGGAGAGGCCTTGGTTCAGTGATGGACCTTTGTTCCTTAAAACCATGCTGGTCCCTTTTGGTACAAGCTGGCCAAGGATAGATCCAAATGGATGGAATTGGCAGAGGCCTTGGTTCAGTGATGGACCTTTGTTCCTTAAAACCATGCTGGTCCCTTTTGGTACAAGCTGGCCAAGGATAGATCCAAATGGATGGAATAGGGAGAGGCCTTTGTTCAGTGATGGACCTTTGTTCCTTAAAACCATGCTGGTCCCTTTTGGTACAAGCTGGCCAAGGATAGATCCAAATGGATGGAATTGGGAGCGGCCTTGGTTCAGTGATGGACCTTTGTTCCTTAAAACCATGCTGGTCCCTTTTGGTACAAGCTGGCCAAGGATAGATCCAAATGGATGGAATTGGGAGAGGCCTTTGTTCAGTGATGGACCTTTGTTCCTTAAACCCTGCTGGTCCCTTTTGGTACAAGATGGCCAAGGATAGATCCAAATGGATGGAATTGGGAGAGGCCTTGGTTCAGTGATGGACCTTTGTTCCTTAAAACCATGCTGGTCCCTTTTGGTACAAGCTGGCCAAGGATAGATCCAAATGGATGGAATTGGCAGAGGCCTTGGTTCAGTGATGGACCTTTGTTCCTTAAAACCATGCTGGTCCCTTTTGGTACAAGCTGTCCAAGGATAGATCCAAATGGATGGAATAGGGAGAGGCCTTTGTTCAGTGATGGACCTTTGTTCCTTAAAACCATGCTGGTCCCTTTTGGTGCAAGCTGGCCAAGGATAGATCCAAATGGATGGAATTGGGAGAGGCCTTGGTTCAGTGATGGACCTTTGTTCCTTATACCCTGCTGGTCCCTTTTGGTACAAGATGGCCAAGGATAGATCCAAATGGATGGAATAGGGAGACTCCTTTGTTCAGTGATGGACCTTAGTTCCTTAAAACCACGCTGGTCCCTTTTGGTACAAGATGGCCAAGGATAGATCCAAATGGATGGAATAGGGAGAGGCCTTTGTTCAGTGATGGACCTTTGTTCCTTAAAAGAAACTGAAAGTATTTTATTCATTTACTTTGTTATTTATTATTGTGGAAGTAACAAAATTTAACGAAAACGTTTTGTTTAATAGTATTATACTTTGTTTTGCTTAATATTTGTTGTTATAATGGAACAAATATTATTATTATTATTATTATTATAATGTCGCTAGGACGCATAGTTTCTGAGATATAAGAGAAACCCCGAAAAATAGGACCTTCTAAACTCCCATCCACCCGGCTCAAAGGCTACGGGCTTTTGATATGTTGACCTCTTAACCACCCCAAACAAAGTTACCAAGTCATAGATTGAGTTCAAAAACATTTCCATCTGTTCGTTGCCTGGACTATTAGTCTACAGTTGTCGCCAAATTTCAGATTTCACCATGAACACTGAAATTGTTTAACGTTTGAAGGAACAATCATTAAATGGTAAAGTAATATATGTTATTGAAGGAAATGTAATGCTCTACAACCCTATAATCGGCATTTTGTTTCTTGTGTGCATCGTTGATGTGTTATAAAGTAATATATGTTATTGAAGGAAATGTAATGCTCTATAACCCTATAATCGGCATTTTGTTTCTTGTGTGCATCGTTGATGTGTTATAAAGTAATATATGTTATTGAAGGAAATGTAATGCTCTACAACCCTATAATCGGCATTTTGTTTCTTGTGTGCATCGTTGATGTGTTATAGAGTAATATATGTTATTGAAGGATATGTAATGCTCTACAACCCTATAATCGGCATTTTGTTTCTTGTGTGCATCGTTGATGTGTTATAAAGTAATATATATTATTGAAGGAAATGTAATGCTCTACAACCCTATAATCGGCATTTTGTTTCTTGTGTGCATCGTTGATGTGTTATAAAGTAATATATATTATTGAAGGAAATGTAATGCTTTATAACCCTATAATCGGCATTTTGTTTCTTGTGTGCATCGTTGATGTGTTATAAAGTAATATATGTTATTGAAGGAAATGTAATGCTCTATAACCCTATAATCGGCATTTTGTTTCTTGTGTGCATCGTTGATGTGTTATAAAGTGAAAAATTCTGTTCCACATATTTCCATCTATAACTCTTTGTTACCTGGACTGTAAAGTTTAATAGAGATCATTACGATATATTTATTTCACTGATAACTCTTGATTGTATAATCAGTAAAATGACAACACGACATGCTTACCTGTAGTATTAGATATATATTGCAAGCATACACCATTGCAGCGATGGTGAATCCAACCATGAGCACTGCACCGATGTAAGGCTGCACCTGCTTTCGGAACCTGAATCCAATATACATAATTTAGTTGGGTTAAATAAAATATACATTTATCATAACATATACAGGGTGTCCCGCTTTGAGATGTCATAATTTTAAGGGTTTATTCTGCACCTCATTTGTAGTTAAATGACGCTGAAATGAGCGTCATATCTAATCACAAATCCCTAAAACATTGTTCTTTTTTATCAAAAAAAAAAAAATAAATAAATAATTTTGAAAATATACAAGAGTAACTGTAGCTCTGCCACATCTACGCTTACTTTTGTATATTTTCAAAACTATTGTTTTTTTTCATAAAAAAAACTGTGTCTTAGGGATTTGTAACTAATGTATCGTAAATAAAGCTTTTAGAATTTACATTAAATTTCCAATGAGCAACAGCCATTTATTGAGATATTGTCAAGTAAATGAAGAGCTATATTAGAAGCCATAAAGATGTGAACTATTCATATTAGTGTTTTATTAAATAATTTAATCTTTTCTTAATCAGCTATTTGTAGACTTAGAGGTTAGATAAGCCTTAAAACGGTACCTCGTTGTTTTAGAAAAAAATTAATTCGAATCTACTTTTTCTGGTTTCTGAGTCAAAACCAATAAATGTTGTTTAGCGTGAAGGAGCCTGAACTCATTCTTTGATTCCACACGATTAAGGTGATGTCCCATTCCTCCCACACAAGTTACAGGATGCCCCAAAAATAATGGCCATCCTTTTTTCAGATTATTCTCCAATGCGAGATTGGAAAAATTATCCCCATATTGACACAAAATTGACCTTCTAATGTTATTCAAGGTCAATTGCATATTTCAAATCTACGAGTCATGAGGAAGAAAAACGTCAACGGCATTGTTGAGGCCAACATGGTCGTTTTCAATTGTAAATAGTTATGTATATTAGCACGTAAGTTAGTCGTAAGTTTTCTATAAGTGTCTTTCGGCTGGGTTCGGGGCCCTCGGGTCTTCTCGGCCGGTCGGCACGGACAGGTTGGCTGCTGGCGTCGAGCAAGGGACCACGCGTGCTGTTCTACGGTTCACCCTTTCTTTTATGTGTGTTTTAAGAGTCACCTGAAATGAACATCCCACAGTCTCCGCACATTTGCGGTAATAAAGGGGGCAGCAGCTGAACATAGAAGCTAGTACCTGGTACTCATCCACCCTGCGTTTGTGCTTGCTGTTCGTGAGTTTGTTTGTATTGTGACAACACTAACATTTTATTATTATTCGGCAAAATATATTTGTGAAGCTAATGCCCTATCCGTTACGCTTTTACGGCTGGATACGTAAAAGTGGTGGCGTAAGTCTCCGATTTGCAGATCATCTGCCATCGCCTTCATGGCTCAAGGACTATGTCACGGAGTTTCGATCTAAAATGGCCCGGTTCGATCCCAGCCTCAGACACTTATTTTTTTTCTCTTTCTTCTTTTTTTCTATGTTCATAGTAAAGAATTAATTTTATTATTCAATCAATAAAATTTTGTAAATTAATTTAAAATCTAATTATATCATTTATTGGCATTTTAAAATTTAACTAAATTAATATCCTAAGCACGGGTCGTATTATTATTTAAGTATCAGTAAATAAATTATAAGTTTTATTTAATTATTATTAATGTGTTTTCTATATGTCTCATATGATTTAGGATTATTTAAGGCAAACTAATTAAACCTTATTTAGAAAACCATTCTTTTCTTTCCTTTTTTTTTTGTCTTTATTTCCTGGTTTTCAGGGATTATTTGTAACCAGCCTATGGTATCATGGTTGGACTAGGAATGGCTTACCCTGAGCCACTACCCGCCATAACAGGCATCATAGGTCAGAAATGACTCCTTATGGTCGAAATGACCATTAAAAGCTTATACGTGGTCCATTCCATTCCAATCGACGAATGGTAGCCAATTTTGAACATTTTTTTTAACATGTTCTACTAACACTGCCTTACGCAAAAATACGTTGTTTGAATTTTTAATAAGCACCTTCTATTATAAAAAAATTATAAGTATATTTAAAAACGAACCTGTCAGCGGAATTCATTGGAGGACCATAACTCATATTTTACAATTGACAGGAATACCTTCATGAGGTTATTCTCGAAGCTTATCAAGAGCCCTTTGCCATGTATTTATGTATTTTTACTCTGTATAATTTGAAGCATATATGCTACCTTGTATATATATATATATATATATATATATATATATATATATATTTGCTTTTAGCACAGCTGCAGCCAATATATTTTAAGCTTCTGATATTACATAGGCTTATACATATATATATATATATATATATATATATATATATATATATATATATATATATATATATATACATAATCTAACCGTACCTGAGGAGTGCCTGATGATGCTTGATATTAGACTTCAAGCATCGCTGCAAACATCCCTGGAACTCCTGACTCCTGAACAAATCGTCCCGATGGTAGACAGCCTCGTGGTTCATCCTATACATCTGATACGCCCTCCTTTGGATATTGGTTATGGAATGGTCGAGTGCCTTGAAGTGTATCTTCACTTGAGTGGTTAGGTTGATATGTATCAAGAACATGCTGTATGTTACTATATACAGGGAGAAGAACGCCAAGCAGTCTAGTAGATACGCTGCCCAATATCCCAGCGGTGTTTTAGTACTGAAGGGCATGTACAGTACATGTGGTAGGTAGGGGTTCATCCAGTCAGCTGTCGGCTTGTCTATGTCTTCCTCTGTCAGAAGCAGGAGTTGTGACAGCGGGAACAGGACTTGGTTTGATGTGATACCGCAGACTGAAGGGATCAAGAAGAAACGGATCTTCTTCTTGATTTCCACGGGGATTTCTTCATGGATGAGCTTAGCTTCTGGATCAGGTTCTTCTTGATATCGGTATATTCCTCCTTGGATTGACAGTTTCGCTCTATTCAACGATCTGAAACATAACAAATATATATATATTTTTTTGTAATTAAGCGTTATAACAGTATTCTTCAATGATAAAAGTATGTAGTAAGCTGTAGATGTTTGATGTAAATCCTTATGAGACATTTTGAGGAGCATCTAATCCAGGTCTGCAGAGCCTAAACGAGATATGTAGAGCCGGAAACAGCTATGTAGAGCCTAAATCTGATATGTAGAGCCTAAACTACGTATGCAGAGCCTAAACCAGGTATGTAAAGCCTAAACGAGGTATGTAGAGCCGGAAACAGGTATGTAGAGCCTAAATCTGATCTGTAGAGCCTGAACCAGGTATTTAGAACATAAACCAGGTATGTAGAGGTTAAACGAGGTATATAGAGCATAATCCAGGTAGGTAGAGCCTAAACCAAATATGTAAAGCATAAACCAGGTATATCGAGCTTAAACCAGTTTCGTAGGGCCTAAACCATCTATGTAGAGCCTAAACCAGCTATATCGAGCCTAAACCAGGTACATAGAGGCTAAACCTGGTTCGTAGAGAGAGCCTAAACCAGGTATTTAGACCCTAAACCAGGTTAGTAGAGGTGGAAGGTCTGAAACTGAACATAATGTACTTAACGATTCCCCAAAATTGGTTTGTTTGTTTAGAAAATATGGGGCGAAAAACCTCACGGTCGTCAGCGCCCTACTATGTTATTGCAACGCACAACCACTCATCCCATGTTCCCGGTGAAAGGGGTGCTGTCCTTAGGGAGTCAGGATTTTTTTTTAATATACATAATTAATATAAATATCTTTTCCACCTCTCTTTTTTTTTTTTTTTTTTCTGACACACTCACACTCCCCGATATAGCTATTGTCAAATTACAGACTTATTATACAATTTTTACCTTACAAATACAGATATCAGGTTCGAGACCAAGAGTTACTTACAAATTAAAGAAATTAAACATATACATATGTCAATGTATTAAAATAATAACAATATTTAGATCAAATTAAAACTAGAAACTTTTGTTTAAAAAAAAAATAAATAAAAAAAAAAAAAAATTGGTGCTTTTCCAAATTATTTTTAGGCATTGAGCTGATTCATCTATGAGCAACATTTGTATTTCTGTTCATCGATGACTACGAAGGTTCACAATTTTAGTTGACCTTAAAATCCATATAGGAATTTTTTAATGCCAACAAATGGTGGCTGTCCTGTTAGGACGGTTTTAGCCTGATTACGGTACTCCGGGGATTTCGCCTGATGCAAGGTTAGACTGCGGTCTATATACTCTGAGAGGCTGCAAGTATGTCTGATGCAGGATTGTCGTCTAGTTAGGGAGTATAGTAGAAGAGAAATCAGTTTTCTGTACAACATGATTTTTTTTAGTCAAGAAATCCTTCCCGTAATTGGAGTTAGTCCATGGGCTGAGGGGGCTACAGCCCCCTCCCCGAAATTTTGATTAGATAGTAAAAATATATCATAAAACCCTTAAAAATAAATAAAATAAGATCACTTAGTTCATAAAAAATAGTTTATTATAGGTGTAATAGCCTTTTAGTTGCCTAAAAGTATTCCACGTTCTAAATTGTTATTATTCCATACCCCGGAAATGGTCTCACCCCCCCCCCGAAACTATTTCCTATATACGCCCCTGAGTTCAGTGTCAGTTCATTTCAATGAAAGCGTCGAATCAGAAATTCTGCCAACTGTTTCATCAAGACTTTCTTGCCATTGACGCACGGGTCTACCAAATTGTTCTTTATGGCTCTTGTTTGGCCGCTTTTTCTTGAAAATAAATAGTCATCAAACATTTCCGGAGTAGCCTATACCCCAGGCACCTAATGATGTTAGAAAAAGATGCGCCTACACTGGAATGTTAAATACTTGATCCAGCTGAAATTATACTCAAGAGAAAGTTGACTCTTGAGAAAATCCAAGACAAGTCTTGACGTATCGACACGAGTCGACGAAGCCTCTCCAAGTAGCTAACTCAGAATTAAGTATAAAGACAAGATGAACTTCACCAAGTCCTCCAAGAATCTTCAACTCGAAACTCGCGCCAATCCCTAGCAGCTACATTTAACTTCCAAATCCTCATTAAAATATTTCTAATCTTTTCCCTAATTACTAAGGAGTTATTGAGCTTCCATTCCTGGTAGAATATCGAAAATGTCTCTCGCTTCTTAATTCATACTACAAAAAATCGTATAATAATTAATTAAAAAAAATATAAATATACAATTGTGTGTTTGTATATGCTACATATATATATATATATATATATATATATATATATATATATATATATATATATATATATATATATATATATATAAATATATATATATATATATATATATATATATATATATATATATATATTTGAACGGACAAATGTACATTTACATTTGTTTTGCAACTAAATATAAATATTCATTTAATTTTTGTAATACCAGAATAATAATTACAGAAACTAACACCCATAACAGAAAAAGGAAAATAAAAGAATGTATATACATAGAAAAAATCCATAGTCACAATTATCAGGTTCCATTACATAAAAATTAAAAATCATTATGCTGCCATTATCGAACCAATTAAAATCTAATATATATATATATATATATACATATATATATATATATATATATATATATATATATATATGTATATATATTGAACGATTTATAAAACTATGCGAAAATTCCAAAAAGTCTAGTTTCTCAAACGTTTCTAGAAAACCGTTGTAGATACGAGTATAGCCTGGGATTCGATTCCCTACGTCAAAAACCTTCATGAAATGTACTTATTATAAGGGTAAAATCTAAGATATTTTCACACGAATATCTCCGAATAGTGTTCTGGTAAGCGGATTATCACTGCTGGTTAACGAACTTGACCTTTTCATTAACATCATCACAGTACTAACCACACTATCTCCCATATTGGTATCGTATGGTCAAGATTTAGATACCTCTGCAGTATCTGTTATAGGATGGTTTTATTTCTTTGTCGAAACATAGCTGCATTCTTGTGAGCATTTACCCTGAACAAATGCTTTTAGCGCGGTTCCTCCCTCCCTTCATAGGGAGGATCCCCGCTTATAAGGTTGATCTCTTGAAACAATCCGGAAGTGCCGACTAAAAAAATTTCGCGTTTCAGAACCCCTAGAGACCGAAAATAACGGTCGTTGAAATTTGTATTTATATATATATATATATATATATATATATATATATATATATATATATATTTCTCTTTCAATATGTCAAGGCATAGAAAGATAAGCTAGGTTCCTCTATTATTACAAATATATGTAAACATAAATACTTTATTGTTATTAATATATCAAATGAAGTTAATCCATCTGAAGTAAAATTTCTAATATCCCAACTACCTTCCCGAAAATCCCCTGGTTACGACCTCATCACCTCCAGAATCCTTAAACAGCTCCCAACCAAGGCCATTGTATTCCTCACCTACATATACAACTGCATGCTCCAAAAACCCATTATCCCATACTCGGGAAATTCTCAATTGTTGTCCTTTTTCCGAAACCCGGCAAAGCTCCTAGCAATTCTTCCTCTTACCGCCCTACTATCAGTCTTCTTCCTATATTTTCCAAATTATTTGAAATAATTTTATTAAAGCGTCTACTACCTATCATAAATTCCTTAAATCTCATCCTATCTCATCAATTCGGTTTCCGCTCCCAACACTCCACAGTGCAGCAAGGGCTTCGTGTTGTTGATCTCATCTCCTCATCCCTCGAGCGAAAAGAGTATTCCACGTCTGCCTTCTTGGACGTTGCCCAGGCATTCGACCGAGTCTGGCATGCAGGCTTACTCTTCAAACTCAAAACCCACCTTCCCAGCACCCTTTACCTAATCCTTCGCTCCTACCTCTCAGACAGGTTTTTCCAAGTCCGGCATGGAACAGCCTACTCAGATTATTTCCCTGTGGAAGCGGGAGTTCCTCAGGGTAGTGTCCTTGGTCCTATCCTTTATACCCTTTATAGAGCTGGCATTCCAACACATCCCGATGCCCTCCTGGCAACGTACGCAGATGATACGGCCAATCCAAAGTCCTACGTACCATAGTCTATGCTCCTTATTATGTTTCGAATCACACCCTCCATAATGACCTAAATATCCCTTTTGTCCAAGATATAATCCCTAGCCGCTTCTCATCTTTCCATAGTAAACTAATCAATCATCCTAATCCTATAGCCCAATCCTTATCCAGCACCAATCATCCTAATCCTATAGCCCAATCCTTATCCAGCAACAATCATCCTTTCTCTCCACCAAGACGTCTTAATAGGAAGTGGCCCCGGGATCTACTAAGGTAGTGAAGTGTCGTGGAGTGATCAAAAAGCAGTGTAATTATATAATTGAGAGTGATATCGTTGGATATCATATATATACATATATTTCTATATTTATGATTCTTTGTATTGAACTCTAAATAATTAAACTAATCTTTATTTATTTAAAGAAGGCCCGATGGCTGTGAGTGTTAATGCTTGAGCACTTAACATTCCGTGCCAAAGGTCGTGGGTACGATTTACACTTTAGGGTGGTGGCTTTTCTTTAGAAAAAATAGAAGGCATCAGCCCTATCTTGGCTAAAAAAGGGTGGTAACCCTTCCCAAAATTCTCAGTTAATACTAATAGAAGTTAAAATTCAAATAAAAAAATATTGATTTAAATTTTAAGATCCATTTATAATTATCTCAGAAGTTTATGACGGGTTATCTATAGTTTACCACCCTTTTCCAGCCAGGATAGATCTGATGCCTTTACTTTTTTCCTAGTGGGAATCAACCCCACGACCTTAGGCACGGAGTGCATAAGCCTTAGCACTCACGGCCACCGGGCCTCCGCTAATCTATAAGTAAACTCTCTATTAGTGTCAATCATCATATGATATAGAGCATTAAACACAAGCTGTATAAAATGCTTACTTTCTCGTTAGAAATCTTGCGCCAAGTATATAGACCGTGTGAATTCCGACGAAACTGTAGTGTAACGCATCAATCTTGAACCTCTTGTCCGGAACCAAGATTGCGCCGTAGACAGACAGCCCAGTCAGAGCCGATACTAACAGTATCAAGAGACCTCTGTAGATCTGATAAGCTGGTTCTGTGGACTGCTTGTATCCGCCGAGGAACACCAGCCATTTCTTGAAGCTGAAGAAGTCGTGATGTCTTTCATTAGATTTGGGTGACTCCATTCCTGACGCCAAAGGGTTAATTTACAGCTTCATCGAATATCGGAGCATGTGTTGATCCTACCATCTATCTGCAATGTAAAGAACAAGATTATTATGCGTGGATTTAGGCATTTAATGGAACGATTTATTGAATTTTAGTAAAAACAGCAGTCGGATGATCAACAGACCCCCTAGGTCTTAAAAATAACGGTGGTTCATATTTGTATGTATACAGGGTGGTCCCGAAGTAAATCGCCATACTTGAGGGGTGTGTACGCCGACTAAAGTGTATTTGTATGTATACAGGGTTGTCCCGAAGTAAATCGCCATACTTGAGGGGTGTGTACGCCGACGAAAGTGTATTTGAATGCAGGCGTTTCCGTGTTTTAGCGCGGTTCCTCCCTCCCCCATAGGGAGGAACCCCGCTTATAAGGTTGATACAATGAAACAATCCGGAAGAGCCGACTAAAAAATTTCGCGTTTCAGAACCCCTAGAGAACGAAAATAACGGTGGTTCAAATTTGTATATATATATTTGTCTGTTCGCTTTGTAGCTCCCAGACGAATGGTCCGATTTTGATGAAATTTGGTACAAAAATCTTTCGTCTAATTTGAAAGGTCAAGTTTGTTAACCAGCAAAATCCGCCTACTGGAAGATGGCGTTTGGGGCGAAATTCGCGCAAAAAAAATCGTAACGCTTACGTTTTTGAGTTCATAAGCTTGTAAGTACTCGTTTTATATACTTCCTGGGCTAGGAAAACGAATGAAACCATTTCAAGGCGATAGCTTTAACCGTTTTCGAGAAAATTGGAAAAATAGTTTTTGAGTACCGTTTTTGGTTAGGGTACTTAGAATCATGGGATTCAGTTGAAACATTTTCTGCATGTTCTACTTTCATTAAAACTAATATGTTGAAATTTTGGTTACGTATGGAGTTAAGGAAGGGTTAGAATAAATTATTTTATTAACAGACAAAAAAAGTTATGGTAACTTTGTATACTTTCGTTAGTATCTCGAAAACCGTTGACAATCTTGTGAAGCGGAACATTACCATTCGAAAGCTTACTAAATGCTCTACAAAAAAGGTTCTAAAGAAAGTTTTAATTAGGCGGTGTCAATCGGAGAAATAAGTGCTTAAAACTTTAAATTAATTGATTTCGTTTTTCGAATGGTTCTTTTTGTCTGTTTTATTCCTTGTTATTTTTTAATTGCTTATAGTTGGATAATGTATTTGACAATAAAACTGGTTAAGTAAAATAACAAAAACAATTTATTGTTAGAAATATAGATTTCCAGGATTCCAAGACCTTGTCACTAGCGGGTCCGTTTCTAGTTTTAGCCGACCCTTCCAGGTAAGATCGTAAATCATGACCTTTCAAGACTTTACTACACACAGGAATGGCGTTAGTGACCTTAAGGGTTGACACGCCATTATAATAATTAATTAAAAAAAAAAAGACTGGTGGAACCAAAATAATAACTGCTTCTATTTTAATCTTTCCAAATTAGACTAGGGATAAGAACGGAACCGCGCTAAGATGATGCAGTTCCTGCGAGACGGAATTTTTTGTCTAAACGTTAGTTTTTACCATTTTTGTGCTATTTATCGTTTCACGCAAGACAAAAAAATTAATTCTAATGAAAGTTTCAAAATCTGCATCAAATTTCCTATAAGATCTCACGTACCTTGTGCAACAATTTCTGAAACCAAATTCACAGCAGCCACCAAAACAAACAAATGATCACGAAATAAAGTTTTTATTTTTTGCAAACGCCTAAATCTAGGGAATTGATGCAAACACCTAAATCTAGGGAATTGATGCAAACACCTAAATCTAGGGAATTGATGCAAACACCTAAATCTAGGGAATTGATGCAAACACCTAAATCTAGGGAATTGATGCAAACGCCTAAATCTAGGGAATTGATGCAAACGCCTAAATCTAGGGAATTGATGCAAACACCTAAATCTAGGGAATTGATGCAAACGCCTAAATCTAGGGAATTGATGCAAACGCCTAAATCTAGGGAATTGATGCAAACACCTAAATCTAGGGAATTGATGCAAACACCTAAATCTAGGGAATTGATGCAAACACCTAAATCTAGGGAATTGATGCAAACACCTAAATCTAGGGAATTGATGCAAACGCCTAAATCTAGGGAATTGATGCAAACGCCTAAATCTAGGGAATTGATGCAAACACCTACATCTAGGGAATTGATGCAAACACCTACATCTAGGGAATTGATGCAAACACCTAAATCTAGGGAATTGATGCAAACACCTACATCTAGGGAATTGGTGCAAACACCTACATCTAGGGAATTGATGCAAACACCTACATCTAGGGAATTGATGCAAACACCTAAATCTAGGGAATTGATGCAAACACCTACATCTAGGGAATTGGTGCAAACACCTACATCTAGGGAATTGATGCAAACACCTAAATCTAGGGAATTGATGCAAACATCTAAATCTAGGGAATTTATGGAAACACCTAAATCTAGGGAATTGGTGCAAACACCTAAATCTAGGGAATTGATGCAAACGCCTAAATCTAGGGAATTGGTGCAAATACCTAAATCTAGGGAATTGATGCAAACACCTAAATCTAGGGAATTGATGCAAACACCTAAATCTAGGGAATTGGTGCAAACA
Source organism: Gonocerus acuteangulatus (assembly GCA_946811695.1). NCBI lineage: Eukaryota > Metazoa > Arthropoda > Insecta > Hemiptera > Coreidae > Gonocerus > Gonocerus acuteangulatus. The sequence goes on along the minus strand of OX328123.1, from coordinate 3,328,007 downwards.
CCTAAATCTAGGGAATTGGTGCAAATACCTAAATCTAGGGAATTGATGCAAACGCCTAAATCTAGGGAATTGATGCAAACATCTAAATCTAGGGAATTTATGGAAACACCTAAATCTAGGGAATTGGTGCAAACACCTAAATCTAGGGAATTGATGCAAACGCCTAAATCTAGGGAATTGGTGCAAACGCCTAAATCTAGGGAATTGGTGCAAACGCCTAAATCTAGGGAATTGATGCAAACACCTAAATCTAGGGAATTGATGCAAACACCTAAATCTAGGGAATTGATGCAAACACCTAAATCTAGGGAATTGATGCAAACACCTAAATCTAGGGAATTGGTGCAAATACCTAAATCTAGGGAATTGATGCAAACGCCTAAATCTAGGGAATTGATGCAAACACCTAAATCTAGGGAATTGATGCAAACACCTAAATCTAGGGAATTGATGCAAACACCTAAATCTAGGGAATTGGTGCAAACACCTAAATCTAGGGAATTGGTGCAAATACCTAAATCTAGGGAATTGATGCAAACACCTAAATCTAGGGAATTGATGCAAACACCTAAATCTAGGGAATTGGTGCAAATACCTAAATCTAGGGAATTGATGCAAACGCCTAAATCTAGGGAATTGATGCAAACACCTAAATCTAGGGAATTGATGCAAACACCTAAATCTAGGGAATTGATGCAAACACCTAAATCTAGGGAATTGGTGCAAACACCTAAATCTAGGGAATTGGTGCAAATACCTAAATCTAGGGAATTGATGCAAACACCTACATCTAGGGAATTGATGCAAACACCTACATCTAGGGAATTGATGCAAACACCTAAATCTAGGGAATTGATGCAAACACCTACATCTAGGGAATTGGTGCAAACACCTACATCTAGGGAATTGATGCAAACACCTACATCTAGGGAATTGATGCAAACACCTAAATCTAGGGAATTGATGCAAACACCTACATCTAGGGAATTGGTGCAAACACCTACATCTAGGGAATTGATGCAAACACCTAAATCTAGGGAATTGATGCAAACATCTAAATCTAGGGAATTTATGGAAACACCTAAATCTAGGGAATTGGTGCAAACACCTAAATCTAGGGAATTGATGCAAACGCCTAAATCTAGGGAATTGGTGCAAATACCTAAATCTAGGGAATTGATGCAAACACCTAAATCTAGGGAATTGATGCAAACACCTAAATCTAGGGAATTGGTGCAAACACCTAAATCTAGGGAATTGGTGCAAATACCTAAATCTAGGGAATTGATGCAAACGCCTAAATCTAGGGAATTGATGCAAACATCTAAATCTAGGGAATTTATGGAAACACCTAAATCTAGGGAATTGGTGCAAACACCTAAATCTAGGGAATTGATGCAAACGCCTAAATCTAGGGAATTGGTGCAAACGCCTAAATCTAGGGAATTGGTGCAAACGCCTAAATCTAGGGAATTGATGCAAACACCTAAATCTAGGGAATTGATGCAAACACCTAAATCTAGGGAATTGATGCAAACACCTAAATCTAGGGAATTGATGCAAACACCTAAATCTAGGGAATTGGTGCAAATACCTAAATCTAGGGAATTGATGCAAACGCCTAAATCTAGGGAATTGATGCAAACACCTAAATCTAGGGAATTGATGCAAACACCTAAATCTAGGGAATTGATGCAAACACCTAAATCTAGGGAATTGGTGCAAACACCTAAATCTAGGGAATTGGTGCAAATACCTAAATCTAGGGAATTGATGCAAACACCTAAATCTAGGGAATTGATGCAAACACCTAAATCTAGGGAATTGGTGCAAATACCTAAATCTAGGGAATTGATGCAAACGCCTAAATCTAGGGAATTGATGCAAACACCTAAATCTAGGGAATTGATGCAAACACCTAAATCTAGGGAATTGATGCAAACACCTAAATCTAGGGAATTGGTGCAAACACCTAAATCTAGGGAATTGGTGCAAATACCTAAATCTAGGGAATTGATGCAAACACCTAAATCTAGGGAATTGATGCAAACACCTAAATCTAGGGAATTGGTGCAAGTACAAATTTCTCCTTGGTGGCATTCAACTACACTTTAGTTGGAGTACACACCCCTCAAGTGGGGAGATTTTTTTCGGGGCCACTCTGTATACACACACACACATATATATATACATATATATATATATATATATATATATATATATATATATATATATATTATTGTGTAGATCCTAAGTTGAATCAAATATTTGATTTTCAAGTTACATAGGGTACGGCTTGCCAGACTCAGTCTTGCACATCCAGTTGTGTATTAAAGAAACAGACTCAAAACATGTCATTGACCACGCAATAAAATACAATAACTGAGGATTATGATGTAAGAAATAATTCACAATCATACAGATTGAAAATGGCATATAGCCGAAACGTTTCTGTAACTAAATTTAAATAACCTAGCGTGTGGCGTATACATATATATATATATATATATATATATATATATATATATATATATATATATATATATATATATATATTGGGAAAGCTCAACAAAGGGAAAAATACTCTTTTCATTTATAGCTGACTGTTAGTAGGAAAACATACATGTAGTGACTTCTTCACGACACAATTACTAACTGGACACGGAACGATAAACACATACTTACACAAACATAATATAACTAACAGTTAGGGTTTACAACAGAACACCACAAACCATACACCAACTTAAATACAAATGTAATTTACTTTTAGAAGGGAGAAAATGAATTCAAAAGAATGTGAAAATGTGGCCCATTACAGAACACCACAAACTAACAGCTCGGCTTACAACAGAACACCACAAACTAACAGCTCGGCTTACAACAGAACACCACAAACTAACAGCTCGGCTTACAACAGAACACCACAAACAATACACAAACTTATATACAAATGTGATTTACTTTTAGAAGGGAGAAAATGAATTCAAAAGAATGTGAAAATGTGGCCCATTACGGAACACCACAAACTAACAGCTCGGCTTACAACAGAACACCACAAACAATACACAAACTTATATACAAATGTCATTTACTTTTAGAAGGGAGAAAATGAATTCAAAAGAATGTGAAAATGTGGCCCATTACAGAACACCACAAACTAACAGCTCGGCTTACAACAGAACACCACAAACTAACAGCTCGGCTTACAACAGAACACCACAAACAATACACAAACTTATATACAAATGTGATTTACTTTTAGAAGGGAGAAAATGAATTCAAAAGAATGTGAAAATGTGGCCCATTACAGAACACCACAAACTAACAGCTCGGCTTACAACAGAACACCAAAAACTAACAGCTCGGCTTACAACAGAACACCACAAACAATACACAAACTTATATACAAATGTGATTTACTTTTAGAAGGGAGAAAATGAATTCAAAAGAATGTGAAAATGTGGCCCATTACAGAA